>CM042401.1:37954253-38216753 GCA_023634145.1 Thymallus thymallus | reverse complement strand
GCTACTACTACTACTACTACTGCTACCGCTACCGCTACCTGCTACCTACTACTACTACTACTACTACTGCTACTGCTACTACTACTACTACCTGCTACTGCTACTGCTACTACTACTACTACTACTACCTACTACTACTACCTGCTACTGCTACTACTACTACTACTGCTACTACTAATACTACTACTACTACCACCACTACCACTACTACTACTACTACTACTACTACCACCACTACCACTACTACTACTACTACTACCACCACTACCACTACTACTACTGCTACTACTACCACTACCACTACTACTACTACTACTACCTGCTACTACTACTACTACTACTACTACTACTACCACTACTACCTACTACTACTACTACTACTACTACTACCTGCTACTGCTACTACTACTACTACTGCTACTACTACTACTACTGCTTCTACTACTGCTACTACTACTACTACTACTACTACTACTAACCACTAACCACTACTAACCACTACTACTACTAACCACTACTACTACTACTACTACTACTACTACTACTACTACTAACCACTACTACTACTACTACTACTACTACTACTACTAACCACTACTAACCACTACTACTAACCTCTACTACTACTAACTACTACTACTACTAACTACTACTACTACTACTACTACTACTAACCACTAACCACTACTAACCACTACTACTACTAACCACTACTACTACAAACCACTACTACTACTACTACTAACCACTACTAACCACTACTACTACTAACCACTACTACTACAAACCACTACTACTACTACTACTAACCACTACTAACCACTACTACTACTAACCACTACTACTACTACTACTACTACTACTAACCACTAACCACTACTACTACTAACCACTACTAACCACTACTACTACTAACCACTACTACTACTACTACTACTACTACTAACCACTACTAACCACTACTACTAACCTCTACTACTACTAACCACTACTACTACTAACTACTACTACTACTAACTACTACTACTACTACTACTACTACTACTACTAACCACTAACCACTACTAACCACTACTACTACTAACCACTACTACTACAAACCACTACTACTACTACTACTAACCACTACTAACCACTACTACTACTAACCACTACTACTACTACTACTACTACTACTACTAACCACTAACCACTACTACTACTAACCACTAACCACTACTACTACTAACCACTACTACTACTACTACTACTACTAACCACTACTACTACTACTACTACTAACCACTACTACTAACCACTACTACTAACCACTACTACTACTACTACTAACACTACTAACCACTACTACTACTACTAACACTACTAACCACTACTACTAACCACTACTACTACTAACACTACTACCGCTACTAACATTACTACCACTACTACTGATACTGCTACTACTGCTACTACTACTACTACTACTACTACTACTGCTACTACTGCTACTACTACTACTACTACTACTACTACTACTACTACTACTACTACTGCTACTACTACTACTACTACTACTACTACTACTACTACTACTGATACTACTACTACTGATACTGCTACTACTGCTACTACTGCTACTACTGCTACTGCTACTACTACTACTGCTACTACTACTACTGCTGCTGCTACAGTACTGCCACTATCCGAGGTGAAGCAGGGCTAGGGGGTGAGGTGAGGCAGGGCTGGGGGGAGGTGAGGCAGAGTTGAGTTGAGGGGATGTGGTGTGGTGTGGGCGGTGAGGTGAGGCTGGGCTGTGGCTGGGGTGAGGCATGGCTGGAGGGGTGGGGTGAGGCAGGGCTGGGGGGTGAGGTCTGGGGGGTGAGGCAGGGCTCGGTTGGGGGGCTGAGGTGTTTAAGGTGGGGTTGGGGTTGATTGACTGCGGTGTCACCTCTTCTCCCAATTTACGGCGTGGGGCCATAAACGGGCGGCGGGGTATATTTCACAGCAAGCTGGGTTTTATGAAGAACACTGGGGCGGCCCACTGCGGCCCTGCGTGACAGTGGAGAAAGGCTCATGACAAGCTTCATCACTGTTCTGTTGACTAACTCAACGGGGGAGAGAGAGAGGACAGCGTTGCATCCTGAAGGTTAATTGGCTGCTTGGTGTGTGTGTTTGGCCAACTGATGACCTGCTTTCTTCTGGGGAAAAACATACATATTGCTGCCGTCAGGGGCTGGGAGAGAGCCCTGCAAATGTCCTCATGTCTCAATACAGAAGGAAAGAAACCAAAGATATTTACACTACATGACCAGAAGTATGTGGACCACTGCTGCTATAACAGCCTCCACTCTTCTGGGAAGGCTTTCCACTAGATGTTGGAACATTGCTGCAGGGACTTGCTACCATTCAGCCACAGTTGGCACTATGCATTGGGGCAGGTAGCATTCTTCTGGCAACCGCCAAACCCAGATTTGGGTTTGTCACTTCAGCTCTATCAGGGTAGAAATTTGACAAACTGACTTGTTGGAAAGGTGGCATCCTATGACGGTGCCACGTTGAAAGTCTCTGAGCTCTTCAGTAAGGCTATTCTACTGCAAATGTATGTCTATGGAGATTGCATGGCTGTGTGCTCGATTTTATACACCTGTCAGCAACGGGTGTGGCTAAAGTGTCTGAATCCACTAATTTGAAGGGGTGTCCACATTCTTTTGTTTATATAGTGTATATTTTGATATTGTGACGTTGTAAAAAGACAGAGAATCTCCTTCTGTGTCTAGAACACTGAGGAGTCCTTCTTCAACTGAACATAATTACCACATTACTCTTGTGTAACAAGACCAGGCCCAGTCTCTCTCTCCCAGTGACAGTCCCTTGGCCAGCTAGGTGGAATGTCAAGGCCAGGGTCAGAGGAGTGTTCATGGTGTTCTGTGCGTTAGGTACGGCACAGAACATCGACCAATGGCACAGTGCCAGCCTGGGAACTGGCAGAGGGGAGGCAAGGATCTGGTACTAGTTGTGCTGCCGGTATCACTGGAAGTGACAGACATAGCGGCTTGTTGGTTTGGTGCCACAAGGGAGAGAGAAAGAGGAGGAGGAGAGGGGGAGAGAGGAGAAGGAGGAGGAGGAGGAGGAGGAGGAGAGAGGAGGAGGAGGAGGAAGAGGAAAGAGGAAAGAGGAGGAGGAAGAGGAGAGAGGAGGAGGAGAGAGGAGGAGGAGGAGAGAGCAGGAGAGAGGAGGAAGATGAGGAGGAAGGAGGAAGAGAGGAAGAGGAGAGAGTAAAAGAGGGGGAGGAGAGAGGAAGAGGGGAAGAGAAGGAAGAGGAGAAGGAAGAGGAAGAGGAGGAGGAGGAGAAGGAAGAGGAAGAGGAAAAGGAGAGAAGAGGAGAAGGAGGAGGAGGAGGAGGAGGAGGAGGAGAGAGGAAGAGACAGAGGAGGAAGAGGAGGAAAATTAAGAGGAGAGAAGGGGGACACTACTCTGATAACCAGTTCTATAACCCTGTTTAGATAACCAGGCCGACTGACTGTGCAGGACTGTACAAGGTCAATCAATGTGCCAAACTGTCCTTCCTTACTGCAAACAGATCAGCTCCAAAACAAATGGAAGGTCTGTTGATTATTACTACTTCCAAATATGCTGGAAATACAACCCAACTAAGAACCACCGTATCCATGTACAACAACACACAGATTATAACTCCCCATCCTGTGGCTGCAACCCTCTAGTTTAGTGTATCCTGCATAACCCATGTGGAATTCCTGGAACTGCCGATCTGAGGTCAAGAAAGCAGAGTTCATCTCAGCCTACACTGCCCTTCAGTCTCTAGACTTTCTGGCCCTGACTGACGGGCTGTCTGACTGTTTGACTGGCTGTTTCCCTGGCTGTCTGACTGACTGGCTAGCTGACTAGCTGTCTGACTGACTGACTGGCTGACTGGCTGTATGACTGGCTAAATCTGTCTATATCTGTCTATATCTGGCTAAATCTGGCTATATCTGGCTAAATCTGGCTAAATCTGGCTAAATCTGGCTAAATCTGCATGGCTATATGACTATATGACAATGACTGGAACGATTTGCAAAAATCCTTGAAGCTAGAGGTTCCTATCTCCCTCACTAACTTTAAGCATCAGCTGTCAGAGCTGCTTATCGATCACTGCACCTGTATACAGCCCTTCTGTAAATAGCCCACCCTACTACCTCATCCCCATATTTATTATTTTAGCTCATTTACACTCCAGTATATATATTTGCACATCATAATTTGCACATCCTTCATTCCTGTGTTAATGATGATAATCTGTAATTTATTTCACCACTATGGTCTATTTATTGTCCTACCTCCTAACCTTACTGCATTTACACTCTGTATATAGATTCTCTATTGTGTTTTTGACTGTATGTTTGTTTACTGTGTAACTCGGTTGTTGTTTTTGTCGTACTGCTTTGCTTTGTCTTGGCCAGGTCGCAGTTGTAAATTAGAACTAGTTCTCAACTGGCCTACCTGGTAAAATAAAGGTGAAATAAAAAAAATATCTGGATATATCTGGCTATATCTGGATATATCTGCATGGTTATATCTGCATGGCTATATCTGGATATATCTGCATGGCTATATCTGGATATATCTGCATGGCTATATCTGGATATATCTGCATGGCTATATCTGCATGGCTAGATCTGGCTATATCTGCATGGCTATATCTGCATGGCTATATCTGGATATATCTGCATGGCTATATCTGGATATATCTAGCTATATCTAGCTAAATCTGTCTATATCTCGCTAAATCTGCATGGCTATATCTGCATGGCTATATCTGCATGGCTATATCTAGCAATATCTGCATGGCTACATCAGCATGGCTATTTCTGCATGGCTATATCTGGCTATATCTGCATGGCTATTTCTGGTTATATCTGCATGGCTATTTCTGCATGGCTATATCTGGCTATATCTGTATGGCTATTTCTGGTTATATCTGCATGGCTATTTCTGCATGGCTATATCTGGCTATATCTGTATGGCTACAGTTGAAGTCGGAAGTTTACATACATTTAGGTTGAAGTCATTAAAACACATTTTTCAACCACTCCACAGATTTCATGTTAGTTTTGGCAAGTCGGTTAGGACATCTACTTTGTGCATGACACAAGTAATTTCACTTATAATTCACTATATCACAATTCCAGTGGGTCAGAAGTTTATATACACTAAGTTGACTGTGCCATTAAACAGCTTGGAAAATTCCAGAAAATGACATCATGGCTTTAGAAGCTTCTGATAGGCTAATTGAAATCATTTGAGTCAATTGGAGGTATACCTGTGATGTATTTCAAGGCCTACCTTCAAACTCAGTGCCTCTTTGCTCAACATCATGGGAAAATCAAAATAAATCAGCCAAGACCTCAGAAAAAGAATTGTAGACCTCCACACGTCTGGTTCATCCTTGGGAGCAATTTCCAAACGCCTGAAGGTACCACGTTCATCTGTACAAACAATAGTACGCAAGTATAAACACCATGGGACCACGCAGCCGTCATTCAGCTCAGGAAGGAGACGCGTTCTGTCTCCTAGAGATGAACGTACGGAAACTGCAAATCAATCCCAGAACAACAGCAAAGGACCTTGTGAAGATGCTGGAGGAAACAGGTACAAAAGTATCTATATCCACAGTAAAACTAGTCCTATATCGACATAACCTGAAAGGCCGCTCAGCAAAGAAGCCACTGCTCCAAAACCGCCATAAAAAAGCCAGACTACGGTTTGCAACTGCACATGGGGACAAAGATCATACTTTTTGGAGAAATGTCCTCTGGTCTGATGGAACAAATATATAACTGTTTGACCATAATGACCATTGTTATGTTTGGAGGAAAAAGGGGGAGGCTTGCAAGCCGAAGAACACCATCCCAACCGTGAAGCACGGGGGTGGCAGCATCATGTTGTGGGGGTGCTTTGCTGCAGGAGGGACTGGTGCACTTCACAAAATAGATGGCATCATGAGGAAGGAAAATAATGTGGATATATTGAAGCAACATCTCAAGACATCAGTCAGGAAGTTAAAGCTTGGTCGCAAATGGGTCTTCCAAATGGACAATGACCCCAAGAATACTTCCAAAGTTGTGGCAAAATGGCTTAAGGACAACAAAGTCAAGGTATTGGAGTGGCCATCACAAAGCCCTGACCTCAATCCTATAGAACATTTGTGGGAAGAACTGAAAAAGCGTGTGCGAGCAAGGAGGCCTACAAACCTGACTCAGTTACACCAGTTCTGTCAGGAGGAATGGGACAAAATTCACCCAACTTATTGTGGGAAGCTTGTGGAAGGCTACCTGAAACATTTGACCCAAGTTAAACAATTTAAAGGCAATGCTACCAAATACTAATTGAGTGTATGTAAACTTCTGACCCACTGGGAATGTGATGAAAGAAATAAAATCTGAAAAACAATTCTCTCTACTATTATTCTGACATTTCACATTCTTAAAATAAAGTGGTGATCCTAACTGACCTAAGACAGTGATTTATTACTAGGATTAAATGTCAGGAATTGTGAAAAACTGAGTTTAAATGTATGAAAGTACAGACTTCAACTGTATCTGAATGGATACATCTGGGTATATCTGCAGGGCTAAATCTGCATGGCAATATCTGCCTGGCTATATCTGCCTGGCTATATCTGCATGGCTATATCTGCATGGATATATCTGGCTATATCTGCAAGGCTATATCTGCATGGAAACATCTGGCTATATCTGCATGGCTATATCTGCATGGATATATCTGGCTATATCTGCAAGGCTATATCTGCATGGAAACATCTGGCAATATCTGCATGGCTAAATCTGCATGGCTAAATCTGCATGGCTATATCAGCATGGCTATATCTGCATGGCTATATCTGCATGGCTATATCTGCATGACTATATCTACATGGCTATATCTGCATGGCTATATCTGACTATATCTACATGACTATATCTACATGGCTATATCTGCATGACTATATCTACATGGCTATATCTGCATGACTATATCTACATGGCTATATCTACATGACTATATCTACATGGCTATATCTGCATGACTATATCTACATGGCTATATCTGACTATATCTGCATGACTATATCTACATGGCTATATCTGCATGGCTATATCTGACTATATCTACATGACTATATCTGACTATATCTACATGGCTATATCTACATGACTATATCTGCATGGCTATATCTGCATGGCTATATCTGCATGACTATATCTACATGACTATATCTACATGACTATATCTACATGACAATATCTACATGACTATATCTGCATGACTATATCTGACTATATCTACATGGCTATATCTGCATGACTATATCTGCATGACTATATCTGCATGACTATATCTGACTATATCTACATGGCTATATCTGCATGACTATATCTACATGACTATATCTGGCTATATCTGCATGACTATATCTACATGACTATATCTACATGGCTATATCTACATGGCTATATCTGCATGACTATATCTACATGACTATATCTACATGGCTATATCTGACTATATCTACATGACTATATCTACATGACTATATCTACATGGCTAAATCTACATGGCTATATCTGCATGGCTATATCTACATGACTATATCTGCATGACTATATCTACATGACTATATCTACATGACTATATCTACATGACTATATCTACATGGCTATATCTGCATGACTATATCTACATGACTATATCTACATGGCTATATCTGACTATATCTACATGACTATATCTACATGACTATATCTACATGGCTATATCTACATGACTATATCTACATGACTATATCTACATGACTATATCTACATGACTATATCTACATGACTATATCTACATGACTATATCTACATGACTATATCTGCATGACTATATCTGCATGACTATATCTACATGGCTATATCTGCATGACTATATCTACATGGCTATATCTGCATGGCTATATCTGCATGACTATATCTACATGACTATATCTACATGACTATATCTACATGACTATATCTGGCTATATCTGCATGACTATATCTGCATGACTATATCTGGCTATATCTACATGGCTATATCTGCATGACTATATCTACATGGCTATATCTGCATGGCTATATCAGCATGACTATATCTACATGACTATATCTACATGACTATATCTGGCTATATCTGCATGACTATATCTGGCTATATCTACATGGCTATATCTGCATGACTATATCTACATGGCTATATCTGCATGACTATATCTACATGACTAGATCTGCATGGCTATATCTGCATGACTATATCTACATGACTATATCTACATGACTATATCTACATGACTATATCTACATGACTATATCTGCATGACTATATCTACATGACTATATCTACATGACTATATCTGCCTGGCTATATCTGCATGGCTATATCTGACTATATCTACATGACTATATCTGCATGGCTATATCTGCATGACTATATCTACATGACTATATCTACATGACTATATCTGCATGACTATATCTACATGACTATATCTACATGACTAGATCTGCATGGCTATATCTGACTATATCTACATGACTATATCTGCATGACTATATCTACATGACTATATCTACATGACTATATCTACATGACTATATCTACATGACTATATCTGCATGACTATATCTACATGACTATATCTACATGACTATATCTGCCTGGCTATATCTGCATGGCTATATCTGACTATATCTACATGACTATATCTGCATGGCTATATCTGCATGACTATATCTACATGACTATATCTACATGACTATATCTACATGACTATATCTGCATGACTATATCTACATGACTATATCTACATGACTATATCTGGCTATATCTGCATGACTATATCTGCATGACTATATCTGGCTATATCTACATGGCTATATCTGCATGACTATATCTACATGGCTATATCTGCATGACTATATCTACATGACTAGATCTGCATGGCTATATCTGACTATATCTACATGACTATATCTGCATGGCTATATCTGCATGACTATATCTACATGACTATATCTACATGACTATATCTACATGACTATATCTGCATGGCTATATCTGCATGACTATATCTACATGACTATATCTACATGACTATATCTGCATGACTATATCTACATGACTATATCTACATGACTATATCTGCCTGGCTATATCTGCATGGCTATATCTGACTATATCTACATGACTATATCTGCATGGCTATATCTGCATGACTATATCTACATGACTATATCTACATGACTATATCTACATGACTATATCTGGCTATATCTGCATGACTATATCTGCATGACTATATCTGGCTATATCTACATGGCTATATCTGCATGACTATATCTACATGGCTATATCTGCATGACTATATCTACATGACTAGATCTGCATGGCTATATCTGACTATATCTACATGACTATATCTGCATGGCTATATCTGCATGACTATATCTACATGACTATATCTACATGACTATATCTACATGACTATATCTACATGACTATATCTGCATGACTATATCTACATGACTATATCTACATGACTATATCTGCCTGGTTATATCTGCATGGCTATATCTGACTATATCTACATGACTATATCTGCATGGCTATATCTGCATGACTATATCTACATGACTATATCTACATGACTATATCTACATGACTATATCTGCATGACTATATCTACATGACTATATCTACATGGCTATATCTGCATGACTATATCTACATGACTATATCTGCATGGCTATATCTGACTATATCTACATGACTATATCTGCATGGCTATATCTGACTATATCTACATGACTATATCTGCATGGCTATATCAGCATGACTATATCTGGCTATATCTGCATGGCTATATCTGCATGGCTATATCTGCCTGGCTATATCTGCCTGGCTATATCTGCCTGGCTATATCTGCATGGCTATATCTGCATGGCTATATCTGCATGGCTATATCTGCCTGGCTATATCTGCCTGGCTATATCTGCCTGGCTATACAGTGGGGAGAACAAGTATTTGATACACTGCCGATTTTGCAGGTTTTCCCACTTACAAAGCATGTATAAGTCTGTAATTTTTATCATAGGTACTCTTCAACTGTGAGTGACGGAATATAAAACGAAAATCCAGAAAATCACATTGTATGATTTTTAAGTAATTAATTTGCATTTTATTGCATGACATAAGTATTTGATACATCAGAAAAGCAGAACTTAATATTTGGTACAGAAACCTTTGTTTGCAATTACAGAAATCATACGTTTCCTGTAGTTCTTGACCAGGTTTCCACACACTGCAGCAGGGATTTTGGCCCACTCCTCCATACAGATCCTTCAGGTTTCGGGGCTGTCGCTGGGCAATACAGACTTTCAGCTCCCTCTAAAGATGTTCTATTGGGTTCAGGTTTGGAGACTGGCTAGGCCACTCCAGGACCTTGAGATGCTTCTTACGGAGCCACTCCTTAGTTGCCCTGGCTGTGTGTTTCGGGTCGTTGTCATGCTGGAAGACCCAGCCACGACCCATCTTCAATGCTCTTACTGAGGGAAGGAGGTTGTTGGCCAAGATCTCGCGATACATGGCCGCATCCATCCTCCCCTCAATACGGTGCAGTCGTCCTGTCCCCTTTGCAGAAAAGCATCCCCAAACAATGATGTTTCCACCTCCATGCTTCACGGTTGGGATGGTGTTCTTGGGGTTGTACTCATCCTTCTTCTTCCTCCAAACACGGCGAGTGGAGTTTAGACCAAAAAGCTCTATTTTTGTCTCATCAGACCACATGACCTTCTCCCATTCCTCCTCTGGATCATCCAGATGGTCATTGGCAAACTTCAGACGGGCCTGGACATGCGCTGGCCTGAGCAGGGGGACCTTGCATGCGCTGCAGGATTTTAATCCATGACGGCGTAGTGTGTTACTAATGGTTTTCTTTGAGACTGTGGTCCCAGCTCTCTTCAAGTCATTGACCAGGTCCTGCCGTGTAGTTCTGGGCTGATCCCTCACCTTCCTCATGATCATTGATGCCCCACGAGGTGAGATCTTGCATGGTGCCCCAGACTGAGGGAGATTGACCGTCATCTTGAATTTCTTCAATTTTCTAATAATTGCGCCAACAGTTGTTGCCTTCTCACCAAGCTGCTTGCCTATTGTCCTGTAGCCCATCCCAGCCTTGTGCAGGTCTACAATTTTATCCCTGATGTCCTTACACAGCTCTCTGGTCTTGGCCATTGTGGAGAGGTTGGAGTCTGTTTGATTGAGTGTGTGGACAAGTGTCTTTTATACAGGTAACGAGTTCAAACAGGTGCAGTTAATACAGGTAATGAGTGGAGAACAGGAGGGCTTCTTAAAGAAAAACTAACAGGTCTGTGAGAGCCGGAATTTTTACTGGTTGGTAGGTGATCAAATACTTATGTCATGCAATAAAATGCAAATTAATTATTTTAAAATCATACAATGTGATTTTCTGGATTTTTGTTATAGATTCCGTCTCTCACAGTTGAAGTGTACCTATGATAAAAATTACAGACTTCTACATGCTTTGTAAGTGGGAAAACCTGCAAAATCGGCAGTGGATCAAATACTTGTTCTCCCCACTGTATCTGCCTGGCTATATCTGCATGGCTATATCTGCATGACTATATCTGCATGACTATATCTGCATGGCTATATCTGCATGGCTATATCTGCATGGATATATCTGGCTATATCTGCATGGATATATCTGGCTATATCTGCAAGGCTATATCTGCATGGAAACATCTGGCAATATCTGCATGGCTAAATCTGCATGGATATATCTGGCTATATCTGCATGGATATATCTGGCTATATCTGCATGACTATATCTGCATGGCTATATCTGCATGGCTATATCTGCATGGAAACATCTGGCTATATCTGCATGGCTAAATCTGCATGGCTAAATCTGCATGGCTATATCAGCATGGCTATATCTGCATGGCTATATCTGCATGGCTATATCTGCATGACTATATCTGCATGACTATATCTGACTATATCTACATGGCTATATCTGCATGGCTATATCTGCAAGGCTATATCTGCATGGAAACATCTGGCAATATCTGCATGGCTAAATCTGCATGGCTAAATCTGCATGGCTATATCTGACTATATCTACATGACTATATCTGCATGGCTATATCTGACTATATCAGCATGACTATATCTACATGACTATATCTACATGACTATATCTACATGACTATATCAGCATGACTATATCTGACTATATCAGCATGACTATATCTACATGACTATATCTACATGACTATATCTGACTATATCAGCATGACTATATCTACATGACTATATCTACATGACTATATCTGCATGACTATATCTGCATGACTATATCTGCATGGCTATATCAGCATGGCTATATCTGCATGGCTATATCAGCATGGCTATATCTGCATGGCTATATCTGCATGGCTATATCTGCATGGCTATATCTGCATGACTATATCTGCATGGCTATATCAGCATGGCTATATCTGCATAGCTATATCTGCATGACTATATCTGCATGGCTATATCTGCATGGCTATATCTGCATGGCTATATCTGCATGACTATATCTGCATGGCTATATCTGCATGGCTATATCTGCATGACTATATCTGCATGGCTATATCAGCATGGCTATATCAGCATGACTATATCTGCATGGCTATATCTGCATGGCTATATCTGCATGACTATATCTGCATGGCTATATCAGCATGACTATATCTACATGACTATATCTGACTATATCTGCATGGCTATATCTGCATGGCTATATCTGCATGACTATATCTGCATGGCTATATCAGCATGACTATATCTACATGACTATATCTACATGACTATATCTGCATGGCTATATCAGCATGACTATATCTACATGACTATATCTGCATGGCTATATCTACATGACTATATCTGCATGACTATATCTGCATGGCTATATCTGCACAGTGGAGGCTCCTCAGAGGAGGAAGGGGAGGACCAACCTCCTCAGTTAATTTCATAAACATTTAAACATTTGGGCTACAGAGTGGCGCAGTTGTCTAAGGCACTGCAACTCAGTGCAAGAGGTGTCACTGCAGTCCCTGGTTCAAATCCAGCCATGATTAGGAGTGTCATAGGGCGGTGCACAATTCGCCCAGGTTTGGCTGGGGTAGGCCGTCATTTTAAATAAGAATTTGTTCTTAACTGACTTGCCTGGTAAAACCTTAAAAAAGTTATTATTTTTAGATAAAACTATACTAACGAAAATCACTTCACCAAATAACTGATTAAAACACACTATTTTGCAAAGAAGGTCTACAGTAGCCTCATCAGTACTCTGTAGGGTAGCACCATGGTGTAGCCAGAGGACAGCTAGCTTCCGTCCTCCTCTGGGTACATTGACTTCAATACAAAACCTAGGAGGCTCATGGTTCTCACCCCCTTCCATAGACTTATACAGTAATTATGACAACTTCCTGAGGGCGTCCTCCAGCCTGTCAGAGCTCTTGCAGCATGAACTGACATGTAATTGTCGGAGTAGAGGACCTTGTGCATTTCAGGTAAAATAACAACCCAATATTTACATCCCAGGACAAATTAGCTAGCAACATCAAGCTAGCTAGCAACATCAAGCTAGCTAGCAACATCAAGCTAGCTAGCAACATCAAGCTAGCTAGCAACATCAAATTAGCTAGCAACATCAAGCTAGCTAGCAACATCAAGCTAGTTAGCAACATCAAATTAGCTAGCAACATTTCCATAAATGTTGAATGCTTTTTGACTTGTCCCCAAAGTAATATAGTTGGTTCAGAGTTAGTTTTGATATTTCAACCTGCGTGTCGTGATCTCGTCTGGTGTGGGAGGACAAGATCAACATGTACGCCATGGCATACACGGACGCACATGCACGAGCGGTGTGGTCAGCATGTAAGGCGATGCTGATAAAAAAATAAGGCACTTAACCCTAGTTAGCTCTAGGGCGCCGTACTACTATGGCTTTCCCTGTAGGTCGGCTGGCGGTGTAAATACGAATTTGTTCTTAACTGACTTGCCTAGTTAAATAATAATAAATTATTGGTGTTCTTCTTATTGGTTCCTTTAGTAGTGGTTTCTTTGCAGCAATTCAACCATGAAGGCCTGATTCACACAGAGTCTCCTCTGAACAGTTGATGTTGAGATGTGTCTGTTACTTGAACTCTGTGAAGCATTTATTTGGGCTGCAATCTGAGGCTGGTAAATCTAATGAACGTATCCTCTGCAGCAGAGGTAACTCTGGGTCTTCCTTTCCTGTGGCGGTCCTCATGAGAGCCTGTTTCATCACAGCGCTTGATAGTTCTTGAAGTTCCCAGGATTGACTAACCTTCATGTCTTAAAGTAATGATAGACTGTTTCTCTTTGCTTATTTGAGCTGTTCTTGCCATAATAGGGCTATCTTCTGTATACCACCCCTACCTTGTCACAACACAACTGATTGGCTCAAACACATTAAGATGGAAAGAAATTCCACAAATGTACTTTTAACAAGGCAGTTAATTGAAATGCATTCCAGGTGACTACTTCATGAAGCTGGTTGAGAGAATGCCAAGAGTGTGCAAAGCTGTCATCAAGGCAAAGGGTGGCTACTTTGAAGAATCTCCAATTGTATTTGTTTAACACTTTTTTGGTTACTACGTGATTCCATATGTTATTTCATAGTTTTGTAGAAAATAGTCAAACTAAAGAAAAACCCTGGAATAAGTGTCCTAACTGTTGACTGGTACTGTTTGTGTTGAGTATGTGTGTCCTAACTGTTGACTGGTACTGTTTGTGTGTCTATGCGTAAAAGTGTGTGTGTATGTACAAGTGTGTGTATCTCTGTGTATGCATGCGCGCATATGTCTGTGTGTTACTCACAGGCCTGCTTGGTCTCATTGCAGATGTTGTTGTCCTCCAGAGAGAAGATGGGTGGAACACAGGCTGCCGTGGTCCCCAAACCCTGGCCTAACCCCTGGCCCGATCCCTGGCCCGACCCCTGGCCTAGCCCCTGGCCCAACCCCTGGCCTAACCCCTGGCCTAACCCTGTGGTCCCCATTCCCAGCCCCTGGCTCAGATAGGAGGCAGCAGAGTAGTAGGAGTGCATCCGGTACTGAGGAGACACATTGTGGCTGGATAGACGACTCTCGCCGTTCGGCATCTGCTTCAGACGATAACACACACACACACAGACGGGGAAGGGAGAAGAAATTCACTTTCTCAATATTCTATTTAAACAGAGCTTTAAACAGAGATCACCAGTCCTCTCTCAATATCTCAATATTCTATTTAAACAGAGATCACCAGTCCTCTCTCAATATCTCAATATTCTATTTAAACAGAGATCACCAGTTCTCTCTCATGAAGGTGTTCTACACTCTGATGTTATCCCTCCGTCCAGTGTCAATATTCTACCAGTTGGTGGCTCCCTCTTCAATAGTTGTTTGTAGGCATAACAGGGAGACGTGACCTGATTGGCCGAAATGGGAGTATTGCTGGTAGTTGTACAGGTTTCTGTAGTAGGATGCAGAGTTAAGGTAGGTAGGTAGGGTAGGCAGGGTTAAGGTAGGGTAGGGTTAAGGTAGGGTGGTGTTAACGGTAGGGTAGGATTAAGGGTAGGGTAGGATTAAGGGTAGGGTAGGATTAAGGGTAGGGTGGTGTTAAGGGTAGGGTAGGATTAAGGGTAGGGTAGGATTAAGGGTAGGGTGGTGTTAAGGGTAGGGTAGGATTAAGGTAGGGTGGTGTTAAGGTAGGGTAGGGTTAAGGTAGGGTGGTGTTAAGGGTAGGGTAGGATTAAGGGTAGGATGGTGTTAAGGGTAGGGTGGGATTAAGGGTAGGGTAGGGTTAAGGTAGTGTGGTGTTAAGGGTAGGGTTAAGGTAGTGTGGTGTTAAGGGTAGGGTAGGATTAAGGGTAGGATGGTGTTAAGGGTAGGGTGGGATTAAGGGTAGGGTAGGGTTAAGGTAGTGTGGTGTTAAGGGTAGGGTAGGATTAAGGGTAGGGTAGGATTAAGGGTAGGATGGTGTTAAGGGTAGGGGAGGGTTAAGGTAGAACGGGTTACAGAGAGGCCTACCTGGTATTGTTGGTAGTTGTACAGGTTGCTGTAGTAGGCTGTAGGGTAGCGTGACGGCTGGTAGAAGTTGTAGTAGGAGGTGTCCACCAGGAGGTCAGCTGTTCCCTCAGTAGACTGCCCCCTACTGAACGCTGTGGGGCTGGACACCAGGGCGGAACGACTACCTACAGGGACAGCGGAACAGGGTTAGGGTTAGAGGTCACGCAGGGTCAGGTATACCGTCCCTCAGACCAGACCAACTCCCTGGAACAGAAAGGAGAGAGATTAAAACTTAATTCACTCCTCTCCCTATGTACACAGGGTGAAACTATGGACTTAAACATACTACAGTTAGTGTACAATCACCCGTACTAACACCCCTACCACCCCCTAGTGCACTGGCACCAACTCTGGAGTTCACAAGGTTGGAAACTAAAAGTCTAAACTCAAGGTATGTGTTTGTGTTTTCAGTCCCACACAACAGCACCACCTGCTGGTGGCAGAATGCAGATTCTTCCTGTCACTCGTCATCCTTCTCCTTGTTGGTAAATCCATACATACAACTCACACAAAGACAACGTCATCAATGCAGGAAACAAGACAGTAACCTAACTCAAGGAACTGCATTAAGGCATATCAACAACAGTCCTCATTATGTGTTGGGATATCTGGAGTCAACAAAGACACATTTTTCTCAAGCTTCTGACCTATTCAGCTCTCACTATCAGTAGATTAGGAGAGAGAAATGTTGTGTATGTGTGTGTCCCTGTTCTGTTCCGACCGTTGTCATCGTGGCTGAATCACTGAGTGCTCAACTCCTCTCCTCTCTGTCACCGGTCCAGGGGCCACAAACACACACATACACAGCAGCAGCAGCAGCAGCCTTGACCGGGTTGGTATTCCAGTCCTGAGCAGCTATCAGGTTAGAAGGAACAAGCTGTTTCTGCCTCCTTACTTCCTCATCAGGACTATACTGATAGTACCAAGACATCAGGACATTACTGATAGTACCAGGACATCAGAACCAGGACTATACTGATAGTACCAAGACATCAGGACTATACTGATAGTACCAAGATATCAGGACTATACTGATAGTACCAGGACATCAGGACTATACTGATAGTACCAGGACATCATGACTATACTGATAGTACCAGGACATCAGGACTATACTGATAGTACCAGGACATCATGACTATACTGATAGTACCAGGACATCAGGACATTACTGATAGTACCAAGACATCAGGACTATACTGATAGTACCAAGATATCAGGACTATACTGATAGTACCAGGACATCATGACTATACTGATAGTACCAGGACATCAGGACATTACTGATAGTACCAAGACATCAGGACTATACTGATAGTACCAGGACATCAGGACATTACTGATAGTACCAGGACATCAGGACTATCCTGATAGTACCAGGACATGAGGACATTACTGATAGTACCAGGACATCAGGACTATACTGATAGTATCAAGACATCAGGACTATACTGATAGTACCAGGACATCAGGACATCACTGAGAGTACCAGGACATCAGGACATTACTGATAGTACCAGGACATCAGGACATTACTGATAGTACCAGGACATCAGGACTATACTGATACTGAGAATGATTTATTTCAGCTTTTATTTCTTTCATCACATTCCCAGTGGGTCAGAAGTTTATATACACTCAATTAGTATTTGGTAGCATTGCCTTTAAATTGTTTAACTTGGGTCTAACGTTTTGGGTAGCCTTCCACAAGCTTCCCACAATAAGTTGGGTGAATTTTGGCCCATTCCTCCTGACAGAACTGGTGTAACTGATAGTCAGGTTTGTAGGCCTCCTTGCTCACACACGCTTTTTCAGTTCTGCCCACAAATGTTCTATAGGATTGAGGTCAGGGCTTTGTGATGGCCACTCCAATACCTTGACTTTGTTGTCCTTAAGCCATTTTGCCACAACTTTGGAAGTATGCTTGGGGTCATTGTCCATTTGGAAGACCCATTTGCGACCAAGCTTTAACTTCCTGACTGATGTCTTGAGATGTTGCTTCAATATATCCACATTATTTTCCTTCCTCATGATGCCATCTATTTTGTGAAGTGCACCAGTCCCTCCTGCAGCAAAGCACCCCCACAACATGATGCTGCCACCCCCGTGCTTCACGGTTGGGATGGTGTTCTTCAGCTTGCAAGCCTCCCCCTTTTTCCTCCAAACATAACGATGGTCATTATGGCCAAACAGTTCTATTTTTGTTCCATCAGACCAGAGGACATTTCTCCAAAAGGTACGATCTTTGTCCCCATGTGCAGTTGCAAACCGTAGTCTGGCTTTTTTATGGTGGTTTTGGAGCAGTGGCTTCTTCCTTTCTGAGTGGCCTTTCAGGTTATGTTGATATAGGACTCGTTTTACTGTGGATATAGATACTTTTGTACCTGTTTCCTCCAGCATCTTCACAAGGTCCTTTGCTATTGTTCTGGGATTGATTTGCACTTTTTCCGCACCAAAGTACGTTCATCTCTAGGAGACAGAACGCGTCTCCTTCCTGAGCGGTATGACGGCTGCGTGGTCCCATGGTGTTTATACTTGCATACTATTGTTTGAACAGATGAATGTGGTACCTTCAGACTTTTGGAAATTGCAATTGTTTTTCTGAGGTCTTGACTGATTTATTTTGATTTTCCCATGATGTCGAGTAAAGAGGCACTGAGTTTGAAGGTAGGCCTTGAAATACATCCACAGGTACACCTCCAATTGACTCAAATGATGTCAATTAGCCTATCAGAAGCTTCTAAAGCCATGACGTCATTTTCTGGAATTTTCCAAGCTGTTTAAAGGCACAGTCAACTTAGTGTACGTAAACTTCTGACCCACTGGAATTGTGATATAGTGAATTATAAGTGAAATAATCTGTCTGTAAACAATAGTTGGAAGAATTACTTGTCATGCACAAAGTAGATGTCCTAACCAACTTGCCAAAACTATAGTTTGTTAACATGAAATCTGTGGAGTGGTTAAAGAATGAGTTTTATTGACTTTAACCTAAGTGTATGTAAACTTTCAATTTCAACTGTAGGTCATTTCATGTCCCGATAACTATATATATCACGATATAGCACATAGTTGATATAAAATGACCACATGTAAAGAATATATATAAAGTGTTATATATCACGATATAGCACATAGTTTATATAAAATGACATGTAAAGAATATATATAAAGTGTTATATATCACGATATAGCACATAGTTGATATAAAATGACATGTAAAGAATATATATAAAGTGTTATATATCACGATATAGCACATAGTTGATATAAAATGACCACATGTAAAGAATATATATAAAGTGTTATATATCACGATATAGCACATAGTTGATATAAAATGACCACATGTAAACAATATATATAAAGTGTTATATATCATGATATAGCACATAGTTGATATAAAATGACCACATGTAAAGAATATATATAAAGTGTTATATATCACGATATAGCACATAGTTTATATAAAATGACATGTAAAGAATATATATAAAGTGTTATATATCACGATATAGCACATAGTTGATATAAAATGACATGTAAAGAATATATATAAAGTGTTATATATCACGATATAGCACATAGTTGATATAAAATGACCACATGTAAAGAATATATATAAAGTGTTATATATCACGATATAGCACATAGTTGATATAAAATGACCACATGTAAAGAATATATATAAAGTGTTATATATCACGATATAGCACATAGTTGATATAAAATGACCACATGTAAAGAATATATATAAAGTGTTATATATCACGATATAGCACATAGTTTATATAAAATGACATGTAAAGAATATATATAAAGTGTTATATATCACGATATAGCACATAGTTTATATAAAATGACATGTAAAGAATATATATAAAGTGTTATATATCACGATATAGCACATAGTTTATATAAAATGACATGTAAAGAATATATATAAAGTGTTATATATCACGATATAGCACATAGTTGATATAAAATGACATGTAAAGAATATATATAAAGTGTTATATATCGCGATATAGCACATAGTTGATATAAAATGACCACATGTAAAGAATATATATAAAGTGTTATATATCACGATATAGCACATAGTTAATATAAAATGACCACATGTAAAGGTCTATTTGTTATTACATTCTGAATTATGCTCAACAAATAAAAGGTACTTACTCATATTTGATTATTTCTCCTTTTATTTAGAACCTTTGTGCAAATGTTCAATTAAGTAACAAAATATTATTTTTATTTTTTTTATTTCACCTTTATTTAACCAGGTAGGTCAGTTGAGAACAAGTTCTCATTTGCAACTGCGACCTGGCCAAGACAAAGCAAAGCAGTGCGACAAAAACAACACAGAGTTACACAGTAAACAAACATACAGTCAAAAACACAATAGAAAATCTATATACAGAGTGCAAAATGTAGTGCAAAAATGCAGTAAGGTTAAGAGGTAGAACAATAAATAGACTATAGTGGTGACATAAATTACAGAATTATCATTATTAACACAGGAATGAAAAATGTGCAAATTATGATGTGCAAATAGAGATACTGGAGTGCAAGATTAGTGAAAATAAACAAAAAAATAAATATGGGGATGAGGTAGTAGTGTGGGCTATTTACAGAAGGGCTATATACAGGTGCAGTGATCGATAAGCAGCTTTGACAGCTGATGCTTAAAGTTAGTGAGGGAGATAGGAACCTCTAGCTTCAAAGATTTTTGCAAGTCGTTCCAGTCATTGGCAGCAGCGAACTGGAAGGAATGGCGGCCAAAGGAGGTGTTGGCTTTGGGGGTGACCAGTGAGATATACCTGCTGGAGCGCATGCTACGGGTGGGTGTTGCTATCGTGACCAGTGAGCTGAGATAGGGCGGGGATTTACCTAGCAAAGACTTATAGATGACCTGGAGCCAGTGGGTTTGGCGGTGAATATATAATGAAGGCCAGCCAACGAGAGCATACAGGTCGCAGTGGTGGGTAGTGTATGGGGCTTTGGTGACAAAACGGATGGCACTGTGATAGACTACATCCAATTTGCTAAGTAGAGTGTTGGAGGCTATTTTGTAAATGACATCGCCGAAATCAAGGATCGGTAGGATAGTCAGTTTTACAAGGGCATGTTTGGCAGCATGAGTGAAGGAGGCTTTGTTGCATATAAAATATGAATGTATCAAATCTAAACAAGGTAAATATAAACACTATAGTTCTTTGCCATATGGTGCCGCGGGCAAAAGCCTCTTGCGACGTCTGAGTCTGTTTTTGTTTTGAGCACTCCACTGTACTTTTTTGGGTCTCATATAGACTCTCTCCGTACTGTTTCACATGATTCTTGCGTAGGTGGTAAGAGGTTAGTGGTGTTTGAGCCTGTTCTCGGGACCGACCTGCGGCAAATTTTGCAGAGGACGGTTTTCTGGTCCGTGTCAGACTTTTCATACCCAAGCCACGTCCATGCGACTGAAGTAGCCCCTCTTTTAGGTACGAGCTCCGTGTCTCCGTGCTCTGTGTCACGTTCACTCTCCTCCATGTTTGTTTGTGTTGCAAAGCGTTGTCCAATTAACAAAAAATATTGCCGTAAAGAGTGTGATTTGCGACACAACAAAATAAACTAACATAATATGAAACGATAGACGTTTTTCTATCGTCACACGATATATATCGTCATAACTATCTTGCTAGATAACTATTTAGCTAATAGGATCTATTAATGTCATTGTCATGTCCTAAAAATAAATATTGTGAATAACCACAAATGAATGGGTGTGTTAATAAATAGGAGTGAAATACTCTGTTTGTAAAACCGCCTCTCAAGCACTCAGTTGGAAAGCTGGGATTCCTCTATATTCAACATTGGCCAAGTAATTCTGACAACATTCAAATATTGTTAGAATAGCTGAATTCCCAAATAACTACCAATGCTGTCAATAGATCTCCAGTGAAACCTGAATATTGTAGCCTTACAAAGCAGATAAACATGTGTTAGTTAGTTACCTTGCTTTGAGGTAGCCAACCTTAGCCATTTGATCCCTGATTCATTAAAGTAGGAAAGTATTTTATAAAAACATAAAAATAATTTGGTTGTAATTGGAATGTTGCAATATTTTTTAGGCCAACCATCCTCCAGGAGAGCCTTAAAGGGGCAATGTTTTGAGACAGGCTTGACTTGAGGGGAGCCTATATTAAAGTCTGATTCTCTGTATGGTAATAATAATACTCATAATAATAATAATAATAATAACAATAATAACAGTAATAATAATCATCATCATCATAATAATCATAATAATAATAATCATAAGAGCAATAATCATAATAATAATCATAATAATAACCATAATCATAATAATCATCATAATAATAATATAAATAATAATAATAATCATCATGATAATAATCAATAATATAAATAATAATAATAACAACAATAATAATAATCATAATAATAATAATAATCATCATCATCATCATAATAATAATAATAATATGATGATGATTAACAACAACAATAATAATAATAATCATAATAATAATCATGATAATAATATAAATAATAATAATAACAACAACAATAATAATAATAATAATAATAATCATCATAAATGATATCATACACACATTTAGCTATTAAAGTATCTCTTCCTGTCATTTACCTGTACAGTTAATGTAACCATGCAAGTATTCACTTATCTGTAAATATAACTGTATATTTACCTGTACAGCTAATTTAACCATGCAAAATTTTCACTTACCTGTTCATTTACCCAGTCTGTCTATTAAGTAAACTATTATTACCCTCGCTCATATCATATGCATTTTTAGCTACTGAAGTATTTCTCTGCCATCGACCTGTATAGTATAGTTAACCATCCAACATCCACCAATGTATAGTGTACATATTCAGCCAACCACCCATACTATGCAATGTCTTTTTATAGCTTTTTTAGCACTCCAGACTTCTTGTATTTCTATACTTTTTCATACTGCCGCTCTATGTATCATGTAACGTGTGTCTTTTGTGTATTTTCGTTGTGGCATTTTGCACCTGCCCTGTGTTTTGTTGTAGCTGCTTGACAATGAAATTTCCCCCCCGGGGGAGCAATAAAGTACCTATCTATCTATCTATCTATCTATCTATCTATCTATCTATCTATCTATCTACCTACCTACCTACCTACCTACCTACCTACCTACCTACCTACCTACCTACCTACCTACCTACCTACCTACCTACCTACCTACCTACCTACCAACCTACCAACTTACCTACCTACCTACCTACCTACCTACCTACCTACCTACCTACCTACCTACCTACCTACCTACCTACCTACCTACCTACCTACCTACCTACCTACCTACCTACCTACCTGCATTAGAAGGTGAGGTACCAGCAGAGGTGTTTCCAGAGGTAGGTGATCGTCCTCCAGTGGGCTCATTCTTCACAACAACCTCCTGACTAGACAGAGTGACTGGACTACAGAGCCCCATCTCCTCCTCTTGGGCCTGCTGTCGCCGCAGAGCCACCTGGACACACACACACACACACACACAGGAACACACACACACACCCATCCACACACACACACACACACACACACAGAGAGAGGAACACACACACACACCCATCCACACACACACACACACACACACACACACACACACACACACACAGAGAGAGGAACACACACACACACCCATCCACACACACAGAGGAACACACACACATCCACCCATCCACACACACACACACACACACAGAGAGAGAGAGGAACACACACACATCCACCCATCCACACACACACACACACACACACACACACACACAGAGGAACACACACACATCCACCCATCCACACACACACACACACACACACACACACACACAGAGAGAGAGGAACACACACACATCCACCCATCCACACACACACACACACACACACACACAGAGAGGAACACACACACATCCACCCATCCACACACACACACACACAGAGAGAGGAACACACACACATCCACCCATCCACACACACACACACACAGAGAGAGGAACACACACACACACCCATCCACACACACACACACACAGAGAGGAACACACACACACCCATCCACACACACACACACACAGAAAGAGAGGAACACACACACCCATCCACACACACACACACCCATCCACACACAGAGAGGAACACACACACACACCCATCCACACACAGAGAGGAACACACACACACACCCATCCACACACACACACACACACCCATCCACACACAGAGAGAGAGGTACACACATACACACACCCATCCACACACACACAGAGAGAGGAACACACACACACACCCATCCACACACACACACACACACACACACACAGAGAGAGGAACACACACACACACCCATCCACACACACACACACACACAGAGAGAGGAACACACACACACAGTTAGTTACTGTATTGAGTAAAGATAGAGACACGATCGACAGACAGACAGACAGACAGACAGACAGACAGACAGAATTGGCCCGTTCCCACACCCAGATTAAGCCTACTCCTGGACCTGATGTAAAATGCATGTGGAGAATATTATTGGATATACTTTGACCACAGCCTGCTTTTAATGAATATTAGCTCCTATGTTTGTCCACCAAATCTGCCTACATATAAAAATGTCTGAATTCATGCATGTCAGTGAACTGTAAAAGGCTTACAGAATGGAAACAATTGAACATTACAAACGTTTTATTGTCTCACAGTCACATAGCCTGAAGAAGGCTTGCTGACAGACGGGGAGCGACTTCAGCTTCTTCCACAACTAGCAGATTAGGCTAGTCTACATGTAGCCTAGCTGACTAAAGTATTGACCTTGGGCGAATAGAAGTATTTGTAGCTGAATTCCACAAAGCCTGGTCTCTGATCAACTCTGTTGGTGGAGTTCATCAGAAACTTCACTTAGGAGTTTGTTTTAGTCAGTTAAGAACAAATTATTATTTACAATGAAGCCTGGATTCGAACCAGGGTGTCTGTAGTGACGCCTCTAGCACTGAGATGCAGTGTCTTAGACCACTGCGCCACTTGGAGCCACATGTAGCCCAAATTAAAATGTCTTATAGTTTCCAAATTACAATGCATGCTTACAGCAACATATAATTTCACCTACATCGACAGTGTCTGATAGCCTTCCTGTACAAACAGACAGGCACTATTCTAACGGTTTCTTTCAATAACCTGGATTACATCCATTAGCTGTCTGAGGGAAACTCCAACATGATTGCCACCAGACAGTCCCAGTCTATTCACATTGTAGCAGATTGTAGCCATCTAGCTATTCAATGTATCCATGTATCTAAACAAATTACTTTGTTGTGATGAACTGTGTAAATACGGAACACAAACAAACAACTGTAGGATGAAAATACAAAACTAATCTGACAGACTATTTGACAACGACAGCAGCAAAACTGTAGCTAATACATTTTTGCTAACGTTAACTAGCTAGCTAGTTCCATACAAAGCAATGCATAATCCGTTTATGCATATAATTGCAAAACAGCATTATTTACATTTACTTTTAAAAAACGCAATGCATATATTAATCGTACAATACAACGCACTGCTAAATGTTTGCCACAATGCACTAGTGAAAGCTACAGTAGTTCCCTACCTGGGCCGCCATAACTCTCTGCCGCTCCGCGATCAGTTTGCATTTCTGGCACTGGCAGTCTCTCCAGTTGCAAAAGCGCTTGTGTCCCTTCAGCGGCGACACGTAACCGTGGTTCCTGCACCGGGAGCACTTGGGCATCCGCGGGGGTTTCTTCCCGGGCGACACAGACAGGGGACCGGGACCGGCACACTCCAGCAGCTTGGTCTGCTCGTCGTCGCTCATGGCTTGGCTGGTAGTTGTAGCTAGTGGTGATGGTGACAGTGGCTTCTGGCCGGCTGCAGGAAAATCTTCAGCTAAAGAAACTGATGCTCGGCGACCAACGGCTCTCCTCTCGCGACACAAGTGACAACTGGTATGGTGAGTTTATCTTATTGACGTTTTTAAAGTCGCGAGAAGTTGAAGCAATATTCAGAACCTACAAGGTTACTGCCCCACGTGTGCTCTCACCATGGACAGTTTGGCCCAGGTCAATCTCAACATTCCAGGCCGTAGGGGGAGATGATGGCTGGCCCGACCCAGCCCAGTCCGGGCTGGCCCTCCTCTCCTCTGCCCACTCGCTGACCAGCTGAATCCTGGCATTGTGTGATGAAGATCTAGCTCGCAGGAAATTATGTTTTAACATAATGCTTTCCCCCAGAGTTAATGTAGGCAACAGGGCCAGGCCTATCAAAATCTGGTCGGAACATTTTAGAACCAGATCACAACCAGATTAAGATGTATTTTTTGTCTTTTTGAAGTATTATTTTGTTAATATCTGGGTTTTGGTTGAAATCTGATTATCTAAGCTATCTTAATGCTACTGTAATGAATAGACACCAATCTACAGTATATAAACATGTGCATAGTGTTTGGGGGCCATGAACCCATTGCATATAAGACACTAGAACCATTACAATTATTACAATTGAGTAATGTTCTTTTTCAGCAGGATGATTCAGTTTAGCACATTTGGCTGGCAGCTGGCAGACCGCACCAAAGCGTTTTAGGGTCTGGTGGCATACTGTACCCAGTCTGTACCCAGTCAACACACTGGGCCTTGGCCTATTCCACTTGAGACTCAGGGGACTAATGCGTTTCTTATTGGACTGTGTTTTTTGGACTAGGTTCATTTGGGAGATCCATTTGTACTATCGAGGATTGTGAAGAGAACAGTGGGAAAGGTGGATTCAATCAAAGTGGCCATGTTTTGGTTAATTGTGTCAATGAAGGACAGAAGAAGTGTGCACTGGATCTGTCCACATCAGAATTAACATGTATTGATCTTCAGAGCTGGGTGCCTGCCAAAGGGGTTATAGCTGGAGTCTCGTTGGATGTACACTGGACGCCAAACGTTTGGAATATTACTCATTCAAGGGTTTTTCTTTATTTGCACTATTTTTTACATTGTAGAATAAAAGTGAAGACATCAAAACTATGACATAACACATATAGAATCATGTAGTAACCAAAAAAGTGTTAAACACATCTAAATATATTTTATATTTAAGATTCTTCAAATTTGCCTTGATGACAGCTTTGCACACGCCTGGCAGTTCTATTTTTGTTTCATCAGACCAGAGGACATTTCTCCAAAAAGTATGATCTTTGTCCCCATGTGCAGTTGCAAACCGTAGTCTGGCTTTTTTATGGTAGTTTTGGAGCAGTGGCTTCTTCCTTGCTGAGCGGCCTTTCAGGTTATGTTGATATAGGACTCGTTTTACTGTGTATATAGATACTTTTGTACCTGTTTCCTCCAGCATCTTCACAAGGTTCTTTGCTGTTGTTCTGGGATTGATTTGCACCAAAGTACATTCATCTCTAGGAGACAGAACACGTCTCCTTCCTGAGCGGTATGACGGCTGCGTGGTCCCATGGTGTTTATACTTGCGTACTATTGTTTGTACAGATGAACGTGGTACCTTCAGGCGTTTGGAAATTGCTCCCAAGGATGAACCAGACTTGTGGAGGTCTACACATTTTTTTCTGAGGTCTTGGCTGATTTCTTTTGATTTTCCCATGATGTCGAGCAAAGAGGCACTGAGTTTGAAGGTAGGCCTTGAAATACATCCACAGGTACACCTCCAATTGACTCAAATGATGTCAATTAGCCTATCAGAAGCTTCTAAAGCCAGGACATCATTTTCTGGAATTTTCCAAGCTGTTTAAAGGCACAGTCAACTTAGTGTATGTAAACTTCTGACCCACTGGAATTGTGATATAGTGAATTATAAGTTAAATAATCTGTCTGTAAACAATTGTTGGAAGAATGACTTGTGTCATGCACAAAGTAGATGTCCTAACTGACTCTCCAAAACTATAGTTTGTTAACATGAAATCTGTGGAGTGGTTGAAAAATGAGTTTTAATGACTTCAACCTAAGTGTATGTAAACGTCCAACTTCAACTGTATGTAAACATTACAACTGATGAAGGGCATCTGTGTTTAATTCATCTGGTATCTAAGCAAATGGGACTTGGTTATTATTTTTAATAACCATGTTCATTTTCTTAAGGAACATTATTACGACCCTAATAGTGGAGAAGGGTACCTCTCGTTTAGAATCAAAACCGTTCAGAGGAATTTGGCTTCATCTGAGAAACGGCCCACTCAACTATACTCTGGAGGGCCAACTGCTGAGAGAGAGTCCAGTCCATCCACTTTACCCTGAGTGAAGACCAGTGCAGAGACCATTTTTCTTCTGAAGCATTCTTCTCATGAAGAAACAGTCAAACAGAAGATGAAATTGACCTTTGAGTACAGGAAGAAGATGACCCACGACCTGAGTAAATGCTGCCCATCCTGACCAAACATCCACGTTTCTGGATGTGAAGGGCTTTGAAGACTGTTTAAAGAACAGTTTTAACTTGTTTAAATAGTATTTAATATCTAGATGCCAATTCAGGTTGTCCAGTAAATGTAATAGTAGTTGATGAATGTGGTGATTTACTCAAACGCTGTTTTGGAGGTTAAAGTGGAATGTTTTCTTCTTTATCTTATTTGTTTCAGATTGAACATCACCATGCTACGCTGCTGTTTGGAGAGGGAACATCAGCCAACATCACCATGCTACGCTGCTGTTTGGAGAGGGAACATCAGCCAACATCACCATGCTACGCTGCTGTTTGGAGAGGGAACATCAGCCAACATCACCATGCTACGCTGCTGTTTGGAGAGGGAACATCAGCCAACATCACCATGCTACGCTGCTGTTTGGAGGGGGAACATCAGCCAACATCACCATGCTACGCTGCTGTTTGGAGAGGGAACATCAGCCAACATCACCATGCTACGCTGCTGTTTGGAGAGGGAACATCAGCCAACATCACCATGCTACGCTGCTGTTTGGAGAGGGAACATCAGCCAACATCACCATGCTAAGCTGCTGTTTGGAGAGGGAACATCAGCCAACATCACCATGCTAAGCTGCTGTTTGGAGAGGGAACATCAGCCAACATCACCATGCTACGCTGCTGTTTGGAGAGGGAACATCAGCCAACATCACCATGCTACGCTGCTGTTTGGAGAGGGAACATCAGCCAACATCACCATGCTACGCTGCTGTTTGGAGAGGGAACATCAGCCAACATCACCATGCTACGCTGCTGTTTGGAGAGGGAACATCAGCCAACATCACCATGCTAAGCTGCTGTTTGGAGAGGGAACATCAGCCAACATCACCATGCTAAGCTGCTGTTTGGAGAGGGAACATCAGCCAACATCACCATGCTACGCTGCTGTTTGGAGAGGGAACATCAGCCAACATCACCATGCTACGCTGCTGTTTGGAGAGGGAACATCAGCCAACATCACCATGCTACGCTGCTGTTTGGAGAGGGAACATCAGCCAACATCACCATGCTAAGCTGCTGTTTGGAGAGGGAACCTCAGCCAACATCACCATGCT
The DNA here is from genome assembly GCA_023634145.1 of Thymallus thymallus. Taxonomy (NCBI): domain Eukaryota; kingdom Metazoa; phylum Chordata; class Actinopteri; order Salmoniformes; family Salmonidae; genus Thymallus; species Thymallus thymallus. Next base: position 38,186,997 of record CM042401.1, on the reverse strand, counting down.
AAGCTGCTGTTTGGAGAGGGAACATCAGCCAACATCACCATGCTAAGCTGCTGTTTGGAGAGGGAACATCAGCCAACATCACCATGCTAAGCTGCTGTTTGGAGAGGGAACATCAGCCAACATCACCATGCTAAGCTGCTGTTTGGAGAGGGAACCTCAGCCAACATCACCATGCTAAGCTGCTGTTTGGAGAGGGAACATCAGCCAACATCACCATGCTAAGCTGCTGTTTGGAGAGGGAACATCAGACAAGATCATCATGTTTGACCCTAAGCAAGGCCACTCAGGGAGCTGAACTTCAGGAGCTGATCCAGATGGCAAAATCTGCAGTTGATGAGGGAATTGACATGAATGCTGACGGTTAGATGATCATAATTTATCATTTATATTTCAAATAATTTGCCATTTTAATCAGGATCTCTTCTTTGTTTAGGATGGGACGGTGACCTTTCCCCCATCCTTCTCCTGCTCCATTTGATTCCTCCTTCATCTCAAGGCAGCAAAAGACCAGGCAAGATGTCTGCATCCCAAGCTGAACAGCATCTTGTGATATTCCAAAAGGTTTGTATTGGCATTCTTATTCCTGGACAGTGCTGCAGCCGTTATGATGAACTCATGATGGTGTTTGTTTTTGTCGTCTTCAGGCAGGAACCAGTATCCAGGAGCACCTTGATGCGATTGACCAGATCTTCTTGCAGTCGTGACCAGGAAGAGCAGCATCCATGCTTACTTCATCATCCTGGACAAGCGAGCCTTGCCGTTCAAGTTAACGAGTGCTCTTGGTGCCTTCGATGAGCTTTTCAAGACTCACTTTGTTTTTGGTACTGCTCACAATACAATGCTGCACAAAATGTACACCTTCATACAGACAACTGTGTACAACATAGACATTGGGAAGGTTCCGGAGACTGAGAGCTAGACTCCTGCACTAATGCTGATTAAGTTATGATGATGTGTTTTGTTTGCCATGCTAGTCATGGACGCAGGGGCGGAGCGTGCCTATATGCAGACTAGGCGATCGCCTAGAGCGGCACTTTGGAAAGGCGGCAAAATGTGGGCTTATAAAAAATAAAATAAAATAAAAATTTAAAAAATAAAATAAAATAAAATAAAAACTTCAAGTTCCTTGTTGTACACATCAATAACAAAGTGAAATGGTCCACCCACACAGACAGTGTGGTGAAGAAGACGCAACAGAGCCTCCAACCTCAGGAGGCTGAAGACATTTGTCTTGGCACCTAAAACCCTCACAAACATTTACAGATGCACAATTGAGAGCATCCTGTTGGATTGTATCACCGCTTGGTACGGCAACTGCACCACCCGCAACCGCAAAGTTCTCCAGAGGGTGGTGTGGTCTGCCCAACGCATTACCGGGGGCAAACTACCTGCCCTCCAGGACACCTGCAGCACCCGATGTCACAGGAAGGCCAAAAAGATCATCAACCACCTGGAGGATCCTGCATGGAATTCTGGGGAAAGGCTGATCAAGCTCTGTGACAATTTTGGCCTAAATTAAACTTCACTAGTTAAAAGTACATATTTGATCGGACTGGCAATGAGTATGGATAAATATTAAAGTGAAAGACGGCATCAAAGAGAAGATACTCCGCTATGTTCGTCGTGTTTGAGTCGCTCACCGGGCCCAACACAGGCCGCCATCACAGCTGAAAAACAGAGATGGCGGAGGTTCATCTCTCATTATAAACGGATGACCCACATTGAAAAGAAAAATGAGGAACATGAGGAAAAGCTAATAGAACAAGACCAGGCTATTAGCTACCTGATGGGCCAAGTAGAGAAATTGAAAAAGAAGGGAGACTTGTTGGAAAACATTTCGCGTCGTAATAATATTATAATATTTAGGGTCGAAACCAATGCAGAAAGGGAACAGAAAATGTCTACATTTGGGGACAAGATGCTGATGGAGGTATTGGAAATCGATGCTGCTACACCTTTGCTCATAGGGAGGACCCAGAGAACCGCACCTGCAGCCCAGAGCAGGCCCGGCGCGAAGGACACACAGAGGACCAGCGCTATCATCGTGCGCCTTCTCAACTTTGAAACGAAACAGGAGATAATGCAGCTGTCGAGAACCAAGGGAGAACTATTCTACAAAGATAAGCACATATCTATCTTTAATAACTATTCTGTAGAGCCATTCGATCTTTAATCAATTATCTGGACTCATTCATCAAGGTAGGAATCAACACCTCCACTACTGATCCTCAACACAGGGGCCCCACAAGGCTGCGTGCTCAGCCCCCTCCTGTACTCCCTGTTCACCCATGACTTCGTGGCTAAGCACGCCTCCAACTCAATCATCAAGTTTGCAGACGGCACAACAGTAGTAGGCCTGATTACCAACAATGACTAGACAGCCTACAGGGAGGAGGTGATGGCCGTGGGAGTGTGGTGCCAGGAAAATAACCTCTGACTCAACGTCAGCAAAACAAAGGAGCTGTTCGTGGACTTCAGGAAACAGCATAAGGATCTCATATGTATATACTGTATTCTATTCTATTCTATTCTATTCTATTCTACTGTATCTTAGTCCAGGCTTCTCTGAAATCACTCGTCCATATATTGATATATTCTTAATTCCATTCTTGTGTGTATTGTTGTGAATTTGTTAGATATTACTGCTAGAAACACAAGCATTTCTCTACACCCGCAATAACATCTGCTAAACACGTGTATGTGACCAATAAAATGTGGTTTGTTTTGATTTGATTTACTATGACTGACCCTGTATAACAACACATTACCCTCCACCTATCATACTACTATGACTGACCCTGTATAACAACACATTACACTATCATACTACTATGACTGACCCTGTATAACAACACCTATCTGGTGTCTATGATCAGTCTACTCCCTCAACTCATTCAGTCACACTCTGATCAAGCTCTTATGAAATTTCCCCCCCGGGGGATCAATAAAGTACCTATCTATCTATCTATCTATCTATCTATCTATCTATCTATCTATCTATCTCCTTTGTTCTAATGTCAAAGAATGATTGCACATGCATGTTAAAATGACATAGATATAAAGCAATACTTGTGTTGGTACACTCACCCATGTTTTGGCAGCTTCAAAAAACTAAAAATAATAATGTCTTGGGGGTGACAAGCAGTTGCTCAGTTGGTAGAGCATGGCCAGGGTTGTGGGTTCGATTCCCACGGGGGACAAGTACGAAAAAATAAAGAAAATGTATTCACTCACTACTGTAAGTCGCTCTGGATAAAGGTGTCTGCTAAATGTAAATGTAAGCAGAGATGTAATGAAGACAGACATAACAAAGACTAATGTCTCACTGCATCCTTCTAGCATGGACATGTCTCACTGCATCCTTCTAGCATGGACATGTCTCACTGCATCGTTCTAGCATGGACATGTCTCACTGCATCCTTCTAGCATGGACATGTCTCACTGCATCCTTCTAGCATGGACATGTCTCACTGCATCGTTCTAGCATGGGCATGTCTCACTGCATCCTTCTAGCATTTAACTTCTGTCCAGACACACACACCACACGTCCGTCCATCCGGCCGTCTCTCTGTCTCCAAAGGTTTGATGTCACTTGATACCTCTCTACTCTCCTCTCCCGCTGTACTGCCATGACAAATATAACCCTGGCGTTCAGCTATGCTGCTGGAATGAGGCTGACCTTCTCTGTTAACTCTCTCTCTCTCTCTCTCTCTCTCTCTCTCTCTCTCTCTCTCTCTCTCTCTCTCTCTCTCTCTCTCTCTCTCTCTCTCACACACACACACACAGTGCCTGTCCCTCTCACTCACACACACACACCTCTCTCACACACACAGTCGTGCTTCTCTACCGAGGTAGATCAGCCCAACCAGGTAGAACCCCAACCCGGCTCCAACATGTCGGACAATAACGCTGAGATCGACACGGATGTGTGGACCCTAACACGGTTTGTGATGGAGACGGGTCGCCAGGTTAAGGGGTCGACAGGAGAGCTGACACAGCTGATTAATAGTCTGCTGACATCCATCAAAGCCATCTCCTGCGCCGTGCGTAAGGCCGGACTCGCACACCTGTAAGTACTACACTGCACCTGTAAGTACTGCACTGTCTCTCTGACTGCAGTGCATCTGTAAGTACTGCACTGCACCTGTAAGTACTACACTGCATCTGTAAGTACTACACTGCATCTGTAAGTACTACACTGCATCTGTAAGTACTACACTGCACCTGTAAGTACTACACTGCATCTGTAAGTACTACACTGCACCTGTAAGTACTACACTGCATCTGTAAGTACTACACTGCACCTGTAAGTACTACACTGCACCTGTAAGTACTACACTGCACCTGTAAGTACTACACTGCACCTGTAAGTACTACACTGCACCTGTAAGTACTACACTGTATCTGTAAGTACTACACTGCACCTGTAAGTACTACACTGCATCTGTAAGTACTACACTGCACCTGTAAGTACTACACTGTATCTGTAAGTACTACACTGTCTCTCTGACTACAGTGTATCTGTAAGTACTACACTGTCTCTCTGCACCTCCACCTGTACCTTTGAAAAATAATACATAATTTATTGGATTGAAAGTAATTAACAATTTTCAATGAATTCATGCAACATGGATGGCAGACAGACAGAGAGACAGAGAGTGTGTGTAGCAACAGGAGTCTATATGTTAAAGTCAGTTAGCTAACTAATCTACAGGCACCAGCATGTGAATGAAAAGGGGACACGTGCATCTGCCATGACCTGTGACATTCAAGGCTGAACATATGCTCCAGCATGTTGGCTCCAGTATGTTGCATTCAGCTGGAGATAGCTGTTCTCTGGGACAGTACAGCATGTTGCATTCAGCTGGAGATAGCTGTTCTCTGGGACAGTACAGCATGTTGCATTCAGCTGGAGATAGCTGTTCTCTGGGACAGTACAGCATGTTGCATTCAGCTGGAGATAGCTGTTCTCTGGGACAGTACAGCATGTTGCATTCAGCTGGAGATAGCTGTTCTCTGGGACAGTACAGCATGTTGCATTCAGCTGGAGCCAGGGCCGGATTAGCGAATAGCATATGATAGTAACAGTTTTAGAATAACATGAAATTAGTATTAAAACTGCTCAATGTACTCTTAACCTCATGGCATAATGTGTAGAATAGCAGGACATTTGCTTTAAAACTGCAAAATGTTCTCCCGGCCTGATGGCATAATGTGTAGAATAGCAGGACATTTGCTTTAAAACTGCAAAATGTTCTCCCGGCCTGATGGCATAATGTGTAGAATAGCAGGACATTAGCTTGAAAATGGCAAGATGTGTTGAAATGCAGTAAGTTAGCCGATTAGATCCCATAACATGACCAAAAGTATGTGAACATCTCATTCCAAAATCATGGACATTAATATGTAGTTGGTCCCTCCATTGCTGCTATAACAGCCTCCACTCTTCTGGGAAGGCTTTCCACTAGATGTTGGAACATTGCTGAGGGGACTTGCTTCCATTCAGCCACAAGAGCATTAGTGAGGTCGGGCACTGATGTTGGGTGATTAGGCCTGGCTCGCAGTCGGTGTTCCAATTCATCCCAAAGGTGTACGATGGGGTTGAGGTCAGGGCTCTGTGCAGGCCAGTCTGCGTTCCAATTCATCCCAAAGGTGTCCAATGGGGTTGAGGTCAGGACTCTGTGCAGGCCAGTCTGCGTTCCAATTCATCCCAAAGGTGTCCGATGGGGTTGAGGTCAGGGCTCTGTGCAGGCCAGTCTGCGTTCCAATTCATCCCAAAGGTGTCCGATGGGGTTGAGGTCAGGGCTCTGTGCAGGCCAGTCTGCGTTCCAATTCATCCCAAAGGTGTCCGATGGGGTTGAGGTCAGGGCTCTGTGCAGGCCAGTCTGCGTTCCAATTCATTCCCCAAGGTGTCCGATGGGGTTGAGGTCAGGGCTCTGTGCAGGCCAGTCTGCGTTCCAATTCATCCCAAAGGTGTCCGATGGGGTTGAGGTCAGGGCTCTGTGCAGGCCAGTCTGCGTTCCAATTCATCCCCAAGGTGTCCGATGGGGTTGAGGTCAGTGCTCTGTGCAGGCCAGTCGGTGTTCCAATTCATCCCCAAGGTGTCCGATGGGGTTGAGGTCAGGGCTCTGTGCAGGCCAGTCTGCGTTCCAATTCATCCCAAAGGTGTCCGATGGGGTTGAGGTCAGGGCTCTGTGCAGGCCAGTCTGCGTTCCAATTCATCCCCAAGGTGTCCGATGGGGTTGAGGTCAGGGCTCTGTGCAGGCCAGTCGGTGTTCCAATTCATCCCCAAGGTGTCCGATGGGGTTGAGGTCAGGGCTCTGTGCAGGCCAGTCTGCGTTCCAATTCATCCCAAAGGTGTCCGATGGGGTTGAGGTCAGGGCTCTGTGCAGGCCAGTCTGCGTTCCAATTCATCCCAAAGGTGTCCGATGGGGTTGAGGTCAGGGCTCTGTGCAGGCCAGTCGGTGTTCCAATTCATCCCCAAGGTGTCCGATGGGGTTGAGGTCAGGGCTCTGTGCAGGCCAGTCGGTGTTCCAATTCATCCCCAAGGTGTCCGATGGGGTTGAGGTCAGGGCTCTGAGGAGGCCAGAAGCTCTTTTCGGTCATAAGAGATGGTAGAAGCAACATTAAGTACAAAATGAGTTGCAAACAATGCGAAAAAACTAACAAAAAAGCACAGTTGGTTAGGAGCCTGAAAACAGCAGCCATCCCCTCCGGCGCCATATGGGGTATATGGGGTATTATGGGGTATATGGGGTATTATGGGGTATATGGGGTATATGGGGTACTGTGGGGTATATGGGGTATTATGGGGTATTGTGGGGTATATGGGGTATTATGGGGTATATGGGGTATTATGGGGTATTGTGGGGTATATGGGGTATTGTGGGGTATATGGGGTATTATGGGGTATTGTGGGGTATATGGGGTATTGTGGGGTATTGTGGGGTATATGGGGTATTATGGGGTGTTATGGGGTATTGTGGGGTATATGGGGTATTGTGGGGTATATGGGGTATTATGGGGTATATGGGGTATATGGGGTATTATGGGGTATATGGGGTATTATGGGGTATATGGGGTATTATGGGGTATTGTGGGGTATATGGGGTATTATGGGGTATTATGGGGTATTATGGGGTATATGGGGTATTATGGGGTATATGGGGTATTGTGGGGTATATGGGGTATTATGGGGTATATGGGGTATATGGGGTATTGTGGGGTATATGGGGTATTATGGGGTATATGGGGTATATGGGGTATTGTGGGGTATATGGGGTATTATGGGGTATTGTGTGCAGATTGATGAGGGAAAAAAACAATTTAATCAATTTTAGAATAAGGCTGTAACGTAACAAAATGTTGATGTAGATACAGATAATAGACAGTAACAGTAGTATACTGTAGGTAGGGGTAAAGGAGAGATAACAGACAGTAACAGTAGTATAGATAGATAGATAGATAGATAGATAGATAGATAGATAGATAGATAGATAGATAGATAGATAGATAGATAGATAGATAGATAGATAGATAGATAGATAGATAGATAGATAGATAGATAGATAGATAGATAGATAGATAGATAGATAGATAGATAGATACTTTATTGATCCCCCGGGGGGGAAATTTCATTGTCAAGCAGCTACAACAAAAACACAGGGCAGGTGCAAAATGCCACAACGAAAGTACACAAAAGACAGATACACGGTACATGATACATAGAGCGGTAGTATGAAAAAGTATAGAAATACAAGATATCTGGAGTGCAAAAAAAAGCTATAAAAGGACATTGCATAGTGGTTGACTGAATATGTACACTATACATTGTGGATGTTGGATGGTTAACTATACTATACAGGTCGATGGCAGAGAAATACTTCAGTAGCTAAAAATGCGTATGATATGAGCGAGGGTAATAATAGTTTACTTAATATACAGACTGGCTAAATGAACAGGTAAGTGAAAATTTTGCATGGTTAAATTAGCTGTACAGTTAGGTATACAGTTATATTTACAGATAAGTGAATACTTGCATGTTTACATAAACTGTACAGGTAAATGACAGGAAGAGATACTTTAATAGCTAAATGTGTGTATGATATCATTTGGGGTAATAATAGTAATTCCCTTAAAATACAGTCCTTAGTGCGCAGGGTTTAATTACAGACAACTGCACTTATTGCACATTCGATATACTAAAAGCAATGAGAAAAGGTGCAACTGGCAGGATACTAATATGCATTCCTGAGTGAATGCCTACGTCCAATAATTACTTACAATATTGCATGTGATATAATATAACAACTGTACATGAGTATGTATATACAGACCTGTATGAATAAATAGGTCCTGAGTGGATGAGTGCTGACGGACCAGAGTTACTCACGGATGGATGCATAATTGTTAAACTAGGTCCTAGCACCCCAACAGTTCCAGATCTATGTTGCCGACGGCACGGCACCCCGGTGAGGCATTATATAGTCTCATAGCCGCCGGCAGGAAGGACCTCCTGTAGCACTCTCTGGCACACCGTGGTGGGATCAGTCTGTGACTGAAAGTGCTCCTCTGCGTCATAACCATAGTGTGCAGAGGGTGGGTGACGTTGTCCATGATGGCCAGCAGTTTGGCCAGGATCCGTCTCTCCGCCATCTCCTCTACAGTGTCAAGGCTCATCCCCAGGACAGAGCTAGCCTTCCTGATCAGCTTATTTACCCGAGAAGCATCACCGGCTTTGATGTTTGCTCCCCAGCACACCACTGCAAAAAAGATGGCACTGGCCACCACAGACTGGTAGAAGGTATGCAGTAGTTTACTGCACACTTTGAAGGACCTGAGCCTCCTCAGAAAGTAGAGTCGGCTCTGGCCCTTTTGGTACAGGGCCCCGGTGTTACCAGCCCATTCCAGTCTGTTGTCCATATGGACACCCAGGAACTTGTATGACTCAACCATTTCCACATCCATCCCCTTTATAGGGACTGCAGTCAGTTGTGCCTTGGTTCTCCTGAAGTCCACCACCATCTCCTTAGTTTTGCTGATGTTGAGCTGAAGGTGGTTCTGCTCACACCACAACACAAAGTCACTGATTGTGCTCCTACTGCTCCTACTGTAGGTAGGGGTAAAGGAGAGATAACAGACAGTAACAGCAGAGTATGTGATGAGCCAAAAGACATTAGTGAAAAGTGGGTCAAGACAGATAGTTAAATACTTAAGTAATAGCTATCCGGACTAACTGTTTTTCTGTGCAGTAGCAGAGAGAACAGTCTATGACTGGGGTGGCTGGGGTCTTGACAATGTTTAGGGTCTTCCTCTGACACCTCCTGGTATAAAGGTCCTGGATGTCAGGAAGCTCAGCCCCAGTGATGTACTGGGCTGTACGCTCTATCCTCTGTAGCGCCTTCAAGCAGTTGCCATACCAAGCGGTGATGCAGCCGGTCAAGATGCTCTCGATGGTGCAGCTGTAGAACTGTTTGAGGATCTGAGGCCATGCCAAATCTTTCAGCCTCGTGAGGGAGGAGACGTGTTGTTGTTCTTCAAATCAAATTTTATTTGTCACATGTACTGAATACAACAGGTGTAGACTTTACCGTGAAATGCGACTGTGTTGGCGTGTGTGGACCATGATCATTCCTTAGTGAGGGACAGAGGGCCTGCGTGTGTGTAAGCTGCCTTTATGTCACACTGTAAGCTAAGCATTGGCTGCTGAGCATGGCGTTCAGCCTGACTGTGGCAGTGTCTAGTGAAAACTAAATACCTCTCAAACAGATTCTGAGAAACTGAGATCAGGATGGATGATCTCAAGCATGGCAGAGACACAACCAAGGTTTATAACATCACTCCCTCATGGATTTAAACCACTGCATCTTTGTCTGACTGACAGCTAATGTTCATGTTGCCCTGGACTGAGACCCACACATACTGACACACAAGGCATCTCCTACAGCAGGTAGACTTCTTACAGTACAGTGAAAGTGACAGGAGACTAGGTAACAAGGCTGTGTGTGTGTGTGTATTCCAGCCAGGGTATTGCAGGGACAGTGAACACGACAGGTGATGACCAGAAGAAGCTGGACATCCTCTCCAATGACCTGGTCATTAATATGCTGAAGTCATCATACGGAACCTGCTGCATGGTGTCAGAGGAGAACGAACACGCCATCATCACACCCAAGGAAAAGAGGGTATGTATCTACTGTATGTATCTCTAGTTGTTTAGATAAAGGTTGGAAGACTATTGTCTCTTTCATCGATTCCTCGCATCCACTCACCTTGCCTCCTAAAAGGCAGTGGATGAGAAGAAGGCTAGATCTTGGATGAGAAGAAGGCTAGATCTTGGATGAGAAGAAGGCTAGATCTTGGATGAGAAGAAGGCTAGATCTTGGATGAGAAGTTGAGGTTCCTTGGAGCTTCTCCTCTAGGATTTGAGGAGTTGCAGAAAGAGATGTAAAAATGTTCTAAAATCCTACTGTCCCTAACAGCCTTGGAACACAACATTTGATGACCCTGATGTGAAGTCATGTAATTTTACAAATATTAGTATAGCTCCAAACATGTCCCCTAGCTCCAAACATGTCCACTAGCTCCAAACATGTCCACTAGCTCCAAACATGTCCCCTAGCTCCTAACATGTCCCCTAGCTCCAATCATGTCCCCTAGCTCCAAACATGTCCCCTAGCTCCAAACATGTCCACTAGCTCCAAACATGTCCCCTAGCTCCAAACATGTCCCCTAGCTCCAAACATGTCCCCTAGCTCCAAACATGTCCCCTAGCTCCAATCATGTCCCCTAGCTCCAAACATGTCCCCTGGCTCCAAACATGTCCCCTAGCTCCAATCATGTCCCCTAGCTCCAAACATGTCCCCTAGCTCCAAACATGTCCACTAGCTCCAAACATGTCCCCTAGCTCCAAACATGTCCACTAGCTCCAAACATGTCCACTAGCTCCAAACATGTCCCCTACCTCCTAACATGTCCCCTAGCTCCAAACATGTCCACTAGCTCCAAACATGTCCACTAGCTCCAAACATGTCCCCTACCTCCTAACATGTCCCCTAGCTCCAAACATGTCCACTAGCTCCAAACATGTCCCCTGGCTCCAAACATGTCCCCTAGCTCCAAACATGTCCCCTAGCTCCTAACATGTCCCCTAGCTCCAAACATGTCCACTAGCTCCAAACATGTCCCCTACCTCCTAACATGTCCCCTAGCTCCAAACATGTCCACTAGCTCCAAACATGTCCCCTACCTCCTAACATGTCCCCTAGCTCCAAACATGTCCACTAGCTCCAAACATGTCCCCTGGCTCCAAACATGTCCCCTACCTCCTAACATGTCCCCTAGCTCCTAACATGTCCCCTAGCTCCAAACATGTCCCCTACCTCCAAACATGTCCCCTACCTCCAAACATGTCCCCTACCCCTATCCTCAGTTGACCCCCCCACCCCCTCCGTGTCTCTCCTCCAGGGTAAATACGTAGTGTGTTTTGATCCTCTGGATGGCTCCTCTAACATCGACTGCTTGGCTTCCATCGGTACCATCTTCGCCATCTACAAAAGGGTATGTATGTCTATAATACAATGCACAGCACTTAAATAGTGTTTAGACATTTGTGTGTTCAACTATACAGTATGGAAATACTTTTTCAGAAACAGATATGCCTAACAGAAGTGTAATGTAATTGTGCCTCTTTCAATACATGCTCTGTGGCAATTTAATACAGATAAATCATATGCTGTTCATATGCACTCTGTCTCTCTGTCCTCTGACATGTGTCTCATTGTACCTCTCCAGATTGACGAGGTAACTGCCCTACAAATCACCAGACTGATCATATGCACCAGCTAAGTTATGGAATTAACTTACAGAACTGTTAAAGCTACGATTGATACATTCTTTAGGCATTAGACACTAACAACAATATGATTCTTAGTATCATATATGACACATAGAAGTAATGTAATGTGCAATACTATATTTTCTGGTAGGGCCCAGTAGTAGATTTTATTTCACTGACCCATGTTAGCATGTTATATCCAGTGTGTATAGGTCTATCAGGGGGGAATATTTAGATGAGCTATGTTAGCATGACATTTATAGTAGTGAGTTTTATAGTAGTGAGTTTTATAGTAGTGAGTTTTATAGTAGTGAGTTTTATAGTAGTGAGTTTTATAGTAGTGAGTTTTATAATAGTGAGTTTTATAGTAGTGAGTTTTATAGTAGTGAGTTTTATAGTAGTGAGTTTTATAGTAGTGACATTTATAATAGTGAGTTTTATAGTAGTGACATTTATAGTAGTGAGTTTTATAGTAGTGAGTTTTATAGTAGTGAGTTTTATAGTAGTGACATTTATAGTAATGAGTTTTATAGTAGTGAGTTTTATAGTAGTGAGTTTTATAGTAGTGACATTTATAGTAGTGACATTTATAGTAGTGAGTTTTATAGTAGTGACATTTATAGTAGTGAGTTTTATAGTAGTGACATTTATAGTAGTGAGTTTTATAGTAGTGAGTTTTATAGTAGTGAGTTTTATAGTAGTGACATTTATAGTAGTGACATTTATAGTAGTGAGTTTTATAGTAGTGAGTTTTATAGTAGTGACATTTATAGTAGTGAGTTTTATAGTAGTGAGTTTTATAGTAGTGAGTTTTATAGTAGTGAGTTTTATAGTAGTGAGTTTTATAGTAGTGAGTTTTATAGTAGTGAGTTTTATAGTAGTGACATTTATAATAGTGAGTTTTATAGTAGTGACATTTATAGTAATGAGTTTTATAGTAGTGAGTTTTATAGTAGTGAGTTTTATAGTAGTGACATTTATAGTAGTGACATTTATAGTAGTGAGTTTTATAGTAGTGAGTTTTATAGTAGTGACATTTATAGTAGTGAGTTTTATAGTAGTGAGTTTTATAGTAGTGACATTTATAATAGTGAGTTTTATAGTAGTGACATTTATAATAGTGAGTTTTATAATAGTGACATTTATAATAGTGAGTTTTATAATAGTGAGTTTTATAGTAGTGACATTTATAGTAGTGAGTTTTATAGTAGTGACATTTATAGTAGTGACATTTATAGTAGTGACATTTATAGTAGTGACATTTATAGTAGTGAGTTTTATAGTAGTGACATTTATAGTAGTGACATTTATAGTAGTGACATTTATAGTAGTGAGTTTTATAGTAGTGACATTTATAGTAGTGAGTTTAAGAGTAGTGACATTTATAGTAGTGACATTTATAGTAGTGACATTTATAGTAGTGACATTTATAGTAGTGAGTTTTATAGTAGTGACATTTATAGTAGTGACATTTATAGTAGTGACATTTATAGTAGTGAGTTTTATAGTAGTGACATTTATAGTAGTGAGTTTTATAGTAGTGACATTTATAGTAGTGAGTTTTATAGTAGTGACATTTATAGTAGTGACATTTATAGTAGTGAGTTTTATAGTAGTGACATTTATAGTAGTGACATTTATAGTAGTGAGTTTTATAGTAGTGAGTTTTATAGTAGTGACATTTATAGTAGTGAGTTTTATAGTAGTGACATTTATAGTAGTGACATTTATAGTAGTGACATTTATAGTAGTGAGTTTTATAGTAGTGACATTTATAGTAGTGAGTTTTATAGTAGTGAGTTTTATAGTAGTGAGTTTTATAGTAGTGAGTTTTATAGTAGTGAGTTTTATAATAGTGAGTTTTATAGTAGTGAGTTTTATAGTAGTGAGTTTTATAATAGTGACATTTATAGTAGTGAGTTTTATAGTAGTGACATTTATAATAGTGAGTTTTATAGTAGTGAGTTTTATAGTAGTGAGTTTTATAGTAGTGAGTTTTATAGTAGTGACATTTATAGTAGTGAGTTTTATAGTAGTGACATTTATAGTAGTGACATTTATAGTAGTGAGTTTTATAGTAGTGAGTTTTATAATAGTGAGTTTTATAATAGTGACATTTATAGTAGTGAGTTTTATAGTAGTGAGTTTTATAGTAGTGAGTTTTATAGTAGTGAGTTTTATAGTAGTGACATTTATAGTAGTGAGTTTTATAGTAGTGAGTTTTATAGTAGTGACATTTATAGTAGTGAGTTTTATAGTAGTGACATTTATAGTAGTGACATTTATAGTAGTGAGTTTTATAGTAGTGAGTTTTATAGTAGTGACATTTATAGTAGTGAGTTTTATAGTAGTGAGTTTTATAATAGTGAGTTTTATAATAGTGACATTTATAGTAGTGAGTTTTATAATAGTGAGTTTTATAATAGTGAGTTTTATAGTAGTGAGTTTTATAATAGTGAGTTTTATAATAGTGAGTTTTATAATAGTGACATTTATAGTAGTGAGTTTTATAGTAGTGAGTTTTATAGTAGTGAGTTTTATAGTAGTGAGTTTTATAATAGTGAGTTTTATAATAGTGAGTTTTATAATAGTGACATTTATAGTAGTGAGTTTTATAGTAGTGAGTTTTATAGTAGTGAGTTTTATAATAGTGAGTTTTATAATAGTGAGTTTTATAATAGTGACATTTATAGTAGTGAGTTTTATAATAGTGAGTTTTATAATAGTGAGTTTTATAGTAGTGAGTTTTATAGTAGTGAGTTTTATAATAGTGACATTTATAGTAGTGAGTTTTATAGTAGTGAGTTTTATAGTAGTGAGTTTTATAATAGTGAGTTTTATAGTAGTGAGTTTTATAATAGTGACATTTATAGTAGTGAGTTTTATAGTAGTGAGTTTTATAGTAGTGAGTTTTATAGTAGTGAGTTTTATAGTAGTGAGTTTTATAGTAGTGACATTTATAGTAGTGAGTTTTATAGTAGTGACATTTATAATAGTGAGTTTTATAGTAGTGAGTTTTATAGTAGTGACATTTATAATAGTGAGTTTTATAGTAGTGAGTTTTATAGTAGTGACATTTATAGTAGTGAGTTTTATAATAGTGAGTTTTATAATAGTGACATTTATAGTAGTGAGTTTTATAGTAGTGAGTTTTATAGTAGTGAGTTTTATAATAGTGAGTTTTATAATAGTGACATTTATAGTAGTGAGTTTTATAATAGTGACATTTATAGTAGTGAGTTTTATAGTAGTGAGTTTTATAGTAGTGAGTTTTATAGTAGTGAGTTTTATAATAGTGAGTTTTATAATAGTGACATTTATAGTAGTGAGTTTTATAATAGTGAGTTTTATAGTAGTGAGTTTTATAGTAGTGAGTTTTATAGTAGTGAGTTTTATAGTAGTGACATTTATAGTAGTGACATTTATAGTAGTGAGTTTTATAGTAGTGACATTTATAGTAGTGACATTTATAGTAGTGAGTTTTATAGTAGTGACATTTATAGTAGTGACATTTATAGTAGTGACATTTATAGTAGTGAGTTTTATAGTAGTGACATTTATAGTAGTGACATTTATAGTAGTGACATTTATAGTAGTGAGTTTTATAGTAGTGAGTTTTATAATAGTGAGTTTTATAGTAGTGAGTTTTATAGTAGTGAGTTTTATAGTAGTGACATTTATAGTAATGACATTTATAATAGTGAGTTTTATAGTAGTGACATTTATAATAGTGAGTTTTATAGTAGTGACATTTATAGTAGTGAGTTTTATAGTAGTGAGTTTTATAGTAGTGAGTTTTATAGTAGTGACATTTATAGTAGTGACATTTATAGTAGTGAGTTTTATAGTAGTGAGTTTTATAGTAGTGAGTTTTATAGTAGTGACATTTATAGTAGTGAGTTTTATAGTAGTGAGTTTTATAGTAGTGAGTTTTATAGTAGTGAGTTTTATAGTAGTGACATTGTGTAGTTTCTGTCTACTTGGCAGAATCGTAATAGTGAAATGGAAGATTGTTCTCAGGGCAGGCCTGGTTGTAGATAGATATGTTTGAGTCAGGTTGGGGACAATTTTAGCATTTTAGCTAACCCTAACTGTTTTCCTAACCTTAACCTAATTCTCCTAACCTGCTACTAAAAGTCACTGCTAGTCAGAACCGGCAGAACTGCCCTGAAAATACAATGTCTATTTTCATCAGACATCAACCAAAGACGCCACAGAGAAGGATGCGCTGCAGCCTGGTAACAAGATTGTTGCCGCAGGATACGCCCTCTATGGCAGCGCCACCTTGGTTGCCCTCTCCACCGGACAGGGCCTCAACTTCTTTACGCTGGACCCTGTGAGTTTGTGGAAGTGATAACACCATATTCAAAGTTAATTTACAGGAGTTTATTTAGCGAAGGGTGATCCACCACCCACCCTGAGCAACAGTGTTTACTCAGACTAGGTCAGTTTCAGGGACGAAAAGCATCAAAACAGGTCACTGGGACAAAGCAGAGAGGGTGAGAAAGAGGATTGTAAATTAATAGTTCCAAATATGAAACATTAGTTGATACAGACAGAGGACAGAGACAGACAGAGACAGAGACCAGAGGACAGAGGACAGAGTACAGAGACAGACAGAGACCAGAGGGCAGAGGACAGAGACAGACAGAGACAGAGACCAGAGGACAGAGACAGACAGAGACAGAGACCAGAGGGCAGAGGACAGAGAGAGAGAACGAGAGAGACTGACGTCAGATGTCGAGGACAGAGGACAGAGCCAGAGACACAGGACGAGGACAGAGACAGAGACCAGAGGGCAGAGGACAGAGAACGAGAGAGACTGAGGTCAGATGTCGAGGACAGAGACAGAGAACATAGAGAAGACAGAAGATGAAGACAGAGACAGACACCAAAAACAGAGAGATGACGGAGGACAGAGACAGAGATAGGAGACAGAGGCCAGAGTCAGTAAAAGAACGAGTGAATGTTACTAACTGTGTTGTTTGGTTTCCAGGCGATTGGAGAGTTCATCCTGACAGAGAGAAATGTGAAGATCAAGCCCAAGGGGAAGATTTACAGTCTGAATGAGGGATACACCAAATACATGCACCCATCCATCAACGAGTATCTGAAACACAAGAAATACCCAGAGGTACACACACACACACACACACACACACACACACACACACACACACACACACACACACACACACACACACACACACACACACACACACACACACACACACACACACACACACACACACACACACACACACACACACACACACACACACACACACACACACACAAATACAGACAGACAGAGACACACAAATACAGACAGACAGGAATGCACACACACACACACACATGGACATGCATGCACACACATGATCATCACCTGACACCTTGAGTTTTGGAACCATATTTGGGACACATACTCAGTTACTAGATTCCTTAGACGGCGTAACGACCCAAGACAAGCAAGTGATTCTCTCACCACACAGCGTAACAGGCCGGTTCAGGCCTCCTTCCTGAGGAAACAGGAGGTTCTGATGCAATGACCTCTGACCTGTAGAACACACAGTCAGGATGTTTCTATGACGACAGTCATCCCCGTAGTCAGGTCTTACTTCAGTCCAAAGCACACGACAGTAATCCCTGACTGTTTCCAGATAGGGTTAGGTTAGGATAATTGATTTAGTCTCACAACAACAGACCTTTAGAGTCCATGTGAATGTACCTGACCTGACACCTGCTTATCTCTTTATGGATGTTTGTTTTATATTGATCACACAGACAGACGGACACAGATTGACATCCCAGCTGTCCATTTTATATTGATCACACAGACAGACGGACACAGATTGACATCCCAGCTGTCCATTTTATATTGATCACACAGACAGACGGACACAGATTGACATCCCAGCTGTCCATTTTATATTGATCACACAGACAGACGGACACAGATTGACATCCCAGCTGTCCATTTTATATTGATCACACAGACAGACGGACACAGATTGACATCCCAGCTGTCCATTTTATATTGATCACACAGACAGACGGACACAGATTGACATCCCAGCTGTCCATTTTATATTGATCACACAGACAGACGGACACAGATTGACATCCAAGCTGTCCATTTTATATTGATCACAGAGACAGACGGACACAGATTGACATCCCAGCTGTCCATTTTATATTGATCACACAGACAGACGGACACAGATTGACATCCCAGCTGTCCATTTTATATTGATCACACAGACAGACGGACACAGATTGACATCCCAGCTGTCCATGAGTTTTTTCCCTTTGTGAAACTCATTGACTTGTTTTTGGAGCCAGTGTATGTGTGTGGCAAGGGAGCTGCCGTGGAATCCACAGACACACACACACACACACACACACACACACAACCCTCATGACGGCCTGGGGCCCCTCTCCCAGAATGCACCTCTCTGGAGCAGCAGGAGACACTCATACCCAGACTGATACTGTTTATTACATAATGAAACACTTTAGCTGATAAATGGTCTCACAGTTAAACATCTCTTTAAACTTATTCTACAGCGCAATGTTTACAAGCCTGTCCACAATAGCATACTCAGACTGAGACTTTACAATACATTACTTTATCTAACTGATGTATCTAGCGTATTGTTACACACCCCTCTCAGAAAACAAATATATCTAGCGTATTGTTACACACCCCTCTCAGAAAACAAATATATCTAGCGTATTGTTACACGAACATTGAGAGATAATAAATTGAAAAAACTTAAATATATTGAAAAAAATAAAATATAAGGGAAAAGTGTAAATCAGGTAACAAAAATCTAGTAGAAGAAATGATTAAAAATGACATTGGCTGAGCCAGGACCTGTTCCACAGTATGAGACATGTCTCCAACACCACATAAAGAAATGATTAAAAATGACATTGGCTGAGCCAGGACCTGTTCCACAGTATGAGACATGTCTCCAACACCACAAAAAGAAATGATTAAAAATGACATTGGCTGAGCCAGGACCTGTTCCACAGTATGAGACATGTCTCCAACACCACAAAAAGAAATGATTAAAAATGACATTGGCTGAGCCAGGACCTGTTCCACAGTATGAGACATGTCTCCAACACCACAAAAAGAAATGATTAAAAATGACATTGGCTGAGCCAGGACCTGTTCCACAGTATGAGACATGTCTCCAACACCACATAAAGAAATGATTAAAAATGACATTGGCTGAGCCAGGACCTGTTCCACAGTATGAGACAGATGTCTCCTGAACACTGTGTTAGATTTCGAGCTCAGCACTGCAGAACTTTGAACTCTAGTTATTGTTGATGGTTTGTCATCAGATCCCAAGCTTTATCAGACTACATATAACAGATATGTAGAAAAGACAACAACTTTATCTGACTACGTAGAACATTTATGTAGAATGTACACCATCCTTTTCTGACTACATAGAACATATATGTAGCACAGATAACAGCCTATTCTGACTATGTTGAACAGTGAGACAACAGCTTTATCTAGCTTCGTAAAACAGATATGTAAAACATACAACAGCCTTTTCTGACTGCGTAGAAAATATATGTAGAACAGACAGACAACAGCCGTATCAGACTACATAGAACAGATATGTAGAACAGTCAGACAACTAACTTACCTGGCTTTGTAGAACAAATATGTATAACAGACAACAGCCTTATCTGACTACGTAGAACATACAGTCGTGGCCAAAAGTTTTGAGAATGACATAAGTATTGGTCTCCACAAAGTTTGCTGCCTCAGTGTTGATGATGCCAATTTGCATATACTCCAGAATGTCATGAAGAGTGATCAGATGAATTCCTTTTTGCCATGAAAAAAATGTCCACTGCATTTCAGCCCTGCCACAAAAGGACCAGCTGCCATCATGTCAGTGATTGTCTCGTTAACACAGGTGAGAGTGTTGACGAGGACAAGGCTGGAGATCACACTGTCATGCTGATTGAATCAGAATAACAGACTGGAAGCTTTAAAAGGAGGGTGGTGCTTGAAATCATTGTTCTTCCTCTGTCAACCATGGTTACCTGCAAGGAAACACGTGCCGTCATCATTGCTTTGCACAAAAAGGGCTTCACAGGCAAGGATATTGCTGCTGGTAAGATTGCACCTAAATCAACCATTTATCGGATCATCAAGAACTTCAAGGAGAGAGGTTCAATTGTTGTGAAGAAGGAGTCAGGGCGCCCAAGAAAGTCCAGCAAGCACCAGGACCGTCTCCTAAAGTTGATTCAGCTGCGTGATCGGGGCACCACCAGTGCAGAGCTTGCTCAGGAATGGCAGCAGGCAGGTGTGAGTGCATCTGCACGCACAGTGAGGCGAAGACTTTTGGAGGATGGCCTGGTGTCAAGAAGGGCAGCAAAGAAGCCACTTCTCTCCAGGAAAAACATCAGGGACAGACTGATATTCTGCAAAAGGTACAGGGATTGGACTGCTGAGGACTAGGGTAGAGTCATTTTCTCTGATGAATCCCCTTTACGATTGTTTGGGCCGTCCGGAAAACACCTTGTCCGGAGAAGACAAGGTGAGCGCTACCATCAGTCCTGTGTCATGCCAACAGTAAAGCATCCTCAGACCATTCATGTGTGGGGTTGCTTCACAGCCAAGGGAGTGGGCTCATTCACAATTTTGCCTAAGAACACAGCCATGAATAAAGAATGGTACCAACACGTCCTCCGAGAGCAACTTCTCCCAACCTTCCAAGAACAGTTTGGTGATGACCAATGCCTTTTCCAGCATGATGGAGCACCTTGCCATAAGGCAAAAGTGATAACTAAGTGGCTCGGGGAACAAAACATCTACATTTTGTGTCCATGGCCAGGAAACTCTCCAGACCTTAATCCCATTGAGAACTTGTGGTCGATCCTCAAGAGGCGGGTGGACAAACAAAAACCCACAACTTCTGATAAACTCCAAGCATTGATTATGCAAGAATGGCCTTCCATCAGTCAGGATGTGGCCCAGAAGTTCATTGACAGCATGCCAGGGCGGATTGCAGAGGTCTTGAAAAAGAAGGGTCAACACTGCAAATATTGACTCTTTGCATAAACTGAATGTCATTGTCAATGAAAGCCTTTGACACTTATGGAATACTTGTAATTATACTTCAGTGTTACCATAGTAACTACTGACATAAAGATCTAAGAACACTGAAGCAGCAAACTTTGTGGAGACCAATACTTGTATCATTCTCAAAACTTTTTGCCACAACTGTATATATAGAACAGAAAACAGTCTGACTACGTAGAACAGATATGTAGAACATTCTGAAAACAGCTGTATCTGACTACATAGAACAATTATGTAGAAAAGACAACAGCTTTATACTACATAGAACAGATATGTAGAACAGAAAACAGTCTTATCTGACTACGTAGAACATATGAATATGTAGAACAGTCAGACAAAAGCTTTATCTGACTACGTAGAACAGATATGTAGAACCGTCAGACAACAGCCTTATCTGATTACATAGAACAGATATGTAGAACAGACAACAGCTTTATCTGATTACGTAGAACATATATGTAGAACAGATAGACATCAGCCTTTTTTGACTACATATAAAAATTATGTAGAACATACAAAAGACTCATCTGACTACTTATAAAATATATTGTTGTGGTTGCTCCCGTGTTTCATGTTTGTTGTTTAATTTAAAGCATGTCGAACTGCTACCGCTATGCATCTTGGGTCCTGTCTACCACTAGCAACCGTGACACAGATATAACACTGCTGTTAACACCATTAGAATCAACACTCAGATATAACAATTGTTACCTCAACACAGATTTTAACACTTGCAAATTGGCTGTGTAGCTGTGCATAGCCTCCTGTTTCTTGCTACTGTAGCTTCATCTATGGCTCTGGCAAATTAAAACTGTTAAGACAAATCAAAACTTTACATCAATCGATCAAATTTGTTTTGATTACAGAGTGTATGATGAGTTATGATGTCTCTACAGGACGGTAGCGCCCCCTATGGAGCAAGGTACGTGGGATCTATGGTGTCAGACGTCCATCGCACCATCGCATACGGAGGAATCTTCATGTACCCCGCCAATGAGAAGAGCCCCAAGGGAAAGGCAGGTTTAGCCTTAATCCTTGTCCTCTAACCCTAAACCTATCAACAAGAAGAACCCCAAGGGAACGGAATACAGGCCCTAACCCTAAAAGTAACCCCTAACCTCTAACCCCGCCAGTGAAAAGATACATTGAATTATAGACTGTAGATTTAACTAAATACTCAG
This sequence comes from Thymallus thymallus, assembly GCA_023634145.1. Classification (NCBI taxonomy): domain Eukaryota; kingdom Metazoa; phylum Chordata; class Actinopteri; order Salmoniformes; family Salmonidae; genus Thymallus; species Thymallus thymallus. Next base: position 38,164,859 of record CM042401.1, on the reverse strand, counting down.
CGACTGATTGACATTTACATGTTAGTCATTTAGCAGACATTCTGATCCAGAGACAGTTACAGTTAGTGATCATTTAGCAGACATTCTGATCCAGAGACAGTTACAGTTAGTGATCATTTAGCAGACATTCTGATCCAGAGACAGTTACAGTTAGTGATCATTTAGCAGACATTCTGATCCAGAGACAGTTACAGTTAGTGATCATTTAGCAGACATTCTGATCCAGAGACAGTTACAGTTAGTGATCATTTAGCAGACATTCTGATCCAGAGACAGTTACAGTTAGTGATCATTTAGCAGACATTCTGATCCAGAGACAGTTACAGTTAGTGATCATTTAGCAGACATTCTGATCCAGAGACAGTTACAGTTAGTGATCATTTAGCAGTTGCTCTTATGTCAAGTGCTGGTTAAGTGTTATTTATGCATTCATTTTTTTTGTTTTGTCGAGGTGAGGAGGAGGATTTTTTAAGAAACTTTGTTTTCGGAAGATGGGCAGGGACTCTGTCCTAGCTTCAGGGGGAAGCTGGTTCCACCATTGGGGTGCCAGCTTGGACTGGGCTGAGCGGGAGCTGCCCCCCCGTAGGGCCAACAGACCTGAGGTGGCAGAACAGAGTGCTTGGGTTGAGGTGTAGGGTTTGAGCACAGCCTGATGGTAGGGAGGGGCAGTTCCTCTTGCTCTTCCGTAGGGAAGCACCATGGTCTTCTAGTGGATGCGAGCTTCAACTGGAAGCCACTGGAGTGTGTGGAGAAGCAGGGTGACAGGCGGGCTGCTGCGTTCTAGATAAGTTGCAGGGGTTTGATGGTTGCAGGGGTTTGATGGCACAAGCGGGGAGCCCAGCCAACAGCGATTTGCAGTAATCCAGATGTGAGAGGACAAGTGCCTGTATTAGGACCTGCACCACTTCCTGTGAGGTATGGTCGTACTCTACGGAGGTTGTAGAGCAGGGTTCCTCAACTGGCGGGCAACGGGGGGGTTTATTTGGCCCCCCAGGTTTTCAGAGCAAAAACGTTTTTTTACATTTTCATTGTTGGACATAAAATATAGTAAAAACACCAGGAAATCAGCTCCAAGTGATTTTAATTCAAGAAATGTTTACCAAGTATTCCCAGGATAATAAAGAGACACCTTATCATACAAATGGAAGCAAGGTTTGAAATTATGATGTTTTAGTCAAATCTGTTTGGGCTTCTTCAGATCAATTTGCAATCTACAAATTATTTTCAATTATCTTCCGGCCCCCCGACCATCATCTCAAGAAAAAAATTGTCCCGCGGCTGAATCTAGTTGATGATCCCTGTTGTAGAACATGAACCTGCAGGAACAGGGTCACTGCTTTGATGTTTGCAGAGAACGACAGGGTGTTTGTCCAGGATCACGGCAAGGTTCTTTGCACTCTGGAAGGGCGACACTGTGGATTTCTCAACCGTGAAGGTCAACCGTCTTTGAGCGGGCAAGCCTTCCCCAGGAGGAAGAGCAGTTCCATCTTGTCAAGGTTGAGCTTGAGGTGGTGGGCCGACATCCAAGTTGAGATATATGCCAGGCACGCAGAGATGTGTGTCGCCACCTGGGTGTCAGAAGGGGGGGGGAAGAAAATTTGTTGAATGTCATCCGCATAGCAATGATAGAAGAGACCATGTGAAGATATGACGGAGCAGAGTGACTCGGTGTATAGAGTGAAGAGGAGAGGGCCTAGAACCGAGCCCTGGGGGACACCAGTAGTGAGAGTACATGGTGCAGACACAGATCCTCTCCATGTCACCTGGTAGGAGCGGTCTTCTAGGTAGGAGGCAATCCAAGAGTGTGCAGAGCCTAAGGCGCCCTGAGAGGGTGGAGAGGAGGATCTGATGGTTTACAGTGTTAAAGGCAGTGATAGATCTAGGAGGATGAGAACAGAGGAGAGAGAATCTTTGGCAGTGAGGAGAGCCTACGTGACACAGAGAAGAGCAGTCTCAGTTGAGTGGCCAGTCTTGAAGTCTGACTGGTTAGGCTCAAGAAGATCGTTCTGAGAGAGATAGCAGGAGAGTTGGTTAGAGACAGAACGCTCAAGTGTTTTGGAAAGAAAAGAAAGAAGGGATACTGGTCTGTAGTTTTTGACGTCAGAGGGGTTGAGTGTTGGTTTCTTGAGGAGGGGAGCAACTCGGACCATTTTGAAGTCAGAGGGGACGCCAGTGGTCAGGGATGAGTTGATGAGGGAAGTGAGAAGGTCTCCAGAGATGGTCTGGAGAAGGGAGGAGGAATGGGATCAAGCGGGCAGTTTCCTAGGGTTAGAGGCAGAAGTTTGAAGGAGGGAGGGAAAGGATGATAGGTCCTCCAGAAGTTTAGTTTTCCTCCATCTTTGCTTAGCTGCCTGCAGCCCTGTTCTGTAAGCTCGCAATGAGTCACTCAGCCACGGAACAGGAGGGGAGAGCCGAGCCGGCCGGGAGGAAAGGGGACAGAGTCATAGGATGCGGAACGGGAGGAGAGTAGGATCAAAGAGGCAGAATCAGAAGACAGAAGGGAGAGAATTTAGCAGAAGGGAGAGATGATAGGATAGAAGAGGAGAGAGAGAGAGCTAAGATTGCGACGACTCATGACCATCTGGGTAAGAGCTGAGTGGTTAGGGGCTGAGTGGTTAGGAGCTGAGTGGTTAGGAGCTGAGTGGTTAGGGTTGGAGGAAAGGGAGACAGAAAAGGATAGAAAGTAGTGATCAGAGATCTGGAGGTTGCAGTGAGATTAGTAGGAGAACAGCTTTTAGTAAAGATGAGGTCAAGCGTATTGTTGCCTGTGAGTGGGAGGGGACTGGGAAAGGTTAAGGTCAGAAGAGGCAAGGAGGGGAAAGAGAGAGTTGGAAAGAAATTAATTGAAGTTGAAGTCACCAAGTACGAAGAGTGGTGAGCCATCCTCAGGAAATGAACTATGATAAGATAAAATAGACTACATAGCTAGTCATCAAAATAAGAGATAATACCTAGCTAGTCATTAAGAGAGACTACCTAGCTAGTCACTAAGATAAGAGAGACTGCCTATCTAGTCATTAAGATCAGAGACTACCTAGCTAGTCACTAAGATAAGAGACTACCTAGCTAGTCACTAAGATAAGAGACTACCTAGCTGGTCACTAAGATAAGAGAGACTACCTAGCTAGTCACTAAGATTAGAGACTACCTAGCTAGTCACTAAGATAAGAGAGACTACCTAGCTAGTCACTAAGATAAGAGAGACTACCTAGCTAGTCACTAAGATAAGAGACTACCTAGCTAGTCACTAAGATAAGAGACTACCTAGCTAGTCACTAAGATAAGAGACTACCTAGCTAGTCACTAAGATAAGAGACTACCTAGCTAGTCACTAAGATAAGAGACTACCTAGCTAGTCACTAAGATAAGAGAGACTACCTAGCTAGTCATTGAGATAAGAGAGACTACCTAGCTAGTCATTGAGATAACAGAGACTACCTAGCTAGTCATTGAGATAACAGAGACTACCTAGCTAGTCACTAAGATAAGAGACTACCTAGCTAGTCACTAAGATAAGAGAGACTACCTAGCTAGTCATTGAGATAAAAGAGACTACCTAGCTAGTCATTGAGATAAGAGAGACTACCTAGCTAGTCACTAAGATAAGAGAGACTACCTAGCTAGTCACTAAGATAAGAGAGACTACCTAGCTAGTCACTAAGATAAGAGAGACTACCTAGCTAGTCACTAAGATAAGAGAGACTACCTAGCTAGTCACTAAGATAAGAGAGACTACCTAGCTAGTCACTAAGATAAGAGAGACTATCTAGCTAGTCACTAAGATAAGAGAGACTATCTAGCTAGTCACTAAGATAAGAGACCACCTAGCTAGTCATTGAGATAAGAGAGACTACCTAGCTAGTCACTAAGATAAGAGAGACTATCTAGCTAGTCACTAAGATAAGAGACCACCTAGCTAGTCATTGAGATAAGAGAGACTACCTAGCTAGTCACTAAGATAAGAGACTACCTAGCTAGTCATTGAGATAAGAGAGACTACCTAGCTAGTCACTAAGATAAGAGACCACCTAGCTAGTCATTGAGATAAGAGAGACTATCTAGCTAGTCACTAAGATAAGAGAGACTATCTAGCTAGTCACTAAGATAAGAGACCTAGATCTAGGTCGGCCTACCAAAAGGCAAAAGGCCTTCTGCAGGAACTGGGGATTAAAAGGCCCAAAGGCTCTCTGGCTATGGGGAAACCGGGCCCGGGGCTCTCTGGCTATGGGGAAACCGGGCCCGGGGCTCTCTGGCTATGGGGAAACCGGGCCCGGGGCTCTCTGGCTATGGGGAAACCGGGCCCAGGGCTCTCTGGCTATGGGGAAACCGGGCCCAGGGCTCTCTGGCTATGGGGAAACTGGGCCCGGGGCTCTCTGGCTATGGGGAAACCGGGCCCAGGGCTCGCTGGCTATGGGGAAACCGGGCCCGGGGCTCTCTGGCTATGGGGAAACCGGGCCCGGGGCTCTCTGGCTATGGGGAAACCGGGCCCAGGGCTCTCTGGCAAAGAGAAAGAAAGTAAAGAAAGGTATTAACATTAGCTAATCCAGTTTAATAGTTTGAAAGCAGTGTATCAGTCCTCATCATTCCCTCCCCTATTCATGGTGTGTGTCTGTGTTCCTCTCCCTTCCCTAGCTGCGTTTGCTGTATGAGTGCAACCCAATCGCCTTCCTGATGGAGCAGTGTGGAGGTGTGGCAACCACCGGAGAAGGGCGTGTCCTAGATGTGGTTCCAACCAACATCCACCAGAGAGTTCCGTTTGTTGTGGGTTCTCCTGATGACGTCAACGAGTACCTCGACTTTGTCAAGAAGCACAAGTAGAACGACAACAAAACTTGAATAAAAGATAAATACCCCAAAAAACACGAGTAACTATATGTCTGTCCATCGGCAAGAAGACCACTTCACTATATAGTACACCTCTTCACTATATAGTACACCTCTTCACTATATAGTACACCTCTTCACTATATAGTACACCTCTTCACTATATAGTACACCTCTTCACTACAGTGGGGAGAACAAGTATTTGATACACTGCCGATTTTGCAGGTTTTCCTACTTACAAAGCATGTAGAGGTCTGTAATTTTTATTATAGGTACACTTCAACTGTGAGAGACAAAAATCCAGAAAATCACATTGTATGATTTTTAAATAATTAATTTGCATTTTATTGCATGACATAAGTATTTGATCACCTACCAACCAGTAAGAATTCCGGCTCTCACAGACCTGTTAGTTTTTCTTTAAGAAGCCCTCCTGTTCTCCACTCATTACCTGTATTAACTGCACCTGTTTGAACTCGTTACCTGTATAAAAGACACCTGTCCACACACTCAATCAAACAGAATCCAACCTCTCCACAATGGCCAAGACCAGAGAGCTGTGTAAGGACATCAGGGATAAAATTGTAGACCTGCACAAGGCAGGGATGGGCTACAGGACAATAGGCAAGCAGCTTGGTGAGAAGGCAACAACTGTTGGCGCAATTATTAGAAAATGGAAGAAGTTCAAGATGACGGTCAATCTCCCTCGGTCTGGGGCACCATGCAAGATCTCACCTCGTGGGGCATCAATGATCATGAGGAAGGTGAGGGATCAGCCCAGAACTACACGGCAGGACCTGGTCAATGACCTGAAGAGAGCTGGGACCACAGTCTCAAAGAAAACCATTAGTAACACACTACGCCGTCATGGATTAAAATCCTGCAGCGCACGCAAGGTCCCCCTGCTCAGGCCAGTGCATGTCCAGGCCCGTCTGAAGTTTGCCAATGACCATCTGGATGATCCAGAGGAGGAATGGGAGAAGGTCATGTGGTCTGATGAGACAAAAATATAGCTTTTTGGTCTAAACTCCACTCGCTGTGTTTGGAGGAAGAAGAAGGATGAGTACAACCCCAAGAACACCATCCCAACCGTGAAGCATGGAGGTGGAAACATCATTCTTTGGGGATGCTTTTCTGCAAAGGGGACAGGACGACTGCACCGTATTGAGGGGAGGATGGATGGGGCCATGTATCGCGAGATCTTGGCCAACAACCTCCTTCCCTCAGTAAGAGCATTGAAGATGGGTCGTGGCTGGATCTTCCAGCATGACAACGACCCGAAACACACAGCCAGGGCAACTAAGGAGTGGCTCCGTAAGAAGCATCTCAAGGTCCTGGAGTGGCCTAGCCAGTCTCCAGACCTGAACCCAATAGAAAATCTTTGGAGGGAGCTGAAAGTCCGTATTGCCCAGCGACAGCCCCGAAACCTGAAGGATCTGGAGAAGGTCTGTATGGAGGAGTGGGCCAAAATCCCTGCTGCAGTGTGTGCAAACCTGGTCAAGAACTACAGGAAACGTATGATCTCTGTAATTGCAAACAAAGGTTTCTGTACCAAATATTAAGTTCTGCTTTTCTGATGTATCAAATACTTATGTCACACAATAAAATGCAAATTAATTACTTAAAAATCATACAATGTGATTTTCTGGATTTTTGTTTTAGATTCCGTCACTCACAGTTGAAGTGTACCTATGATAAAAATTACAGACCTCTACATGCTTTGTAAGTAGGAAAACCTGCAAAATCGACAGTGTATCAAATACTTGTTCTCCCCACTGTGTGTGTATATATATATATATTTATTTACAATTCGATGTCATGAAAACAGTTGTGAAATACACTTGTTAGAGTTTAATGTAAAACTTGTTTACCTTTATAATGTAAACAGGCAACGTGGTATAAATCTATTTAAAGTATTGAGGTCTGTAACATTTCTACAAGCAAACAAATCAACAGTATCATGAGTTTCACATGCTGACCAGAAAGGACATTGGAGGTTCCATTGAAAGCTCAGAGTTGTGATACAATATTATACTGAAATGATTATATTAACAAAACCAGGAAAAACAAACAAATTAGAATGTGATTTTTCAAAAAACAAAATGTTTATTAAGAAATGCGGACACAGAAGCAGTCAAGTAGAGTAACAGACAGGCTGAGCGGGGGAGTCGCCTCTAAGGACTCTGATCTGCACTTTGTGTTTGACTGGAAGTTGAACCAGTGAAAAGATGAATTCATCTCAGATGCCGCTCACTGAAAAGGACCGTCAGACTGGTATCAGAATTCCTCTTCTGCATTTCGGCTGCGTGAGGCCTTCAGCTGTTGGAGACGCTCCATACACTCACTGACGCTGCGCTCTCCATGCACCTTGTTGTCACGCGTACGCACGTTCACCGTCTCACTGGTCTTCTCCTTCTCCCCCACAACTGAAAGAAAAGAGAGAGAGAGATGATTTCATTATGATGTCTATTGGCTGTTAAGTGATGAGCAAAACTGGAAACTGCTTCTGTGTTCAAGTAGGATCCCTGATATAAGGAATACAATAAATGATGGGCAGTCATTTTCATATAACTGTATAACCTGTGATCATATTGGAACTCCCTGCTGTATGTTGCTCTGGTTGTCTTGGTCTAACAACATCTGGAAATATTTTAAATAGACGCTCAAATCTCCCATGATTTTATTTGTCAAAACCACTCCCACTATTACCGACCGAAGTTGCAGCTCCACTGTGAACTTTCTAAAACAGCCTATATTCTCCTATTGAATTACTTGTAACCTTCATACATGTTATTAGTTCCAATAGGCCTCCAATGTAGTTGGATGGTTGCTTTGACAGTTGAGGCTGTATTTGTCGGTTATCGTTGAACACACCATTTCAGAAGCAGCAGGTTTAGCTAGCTAGCGTTGCTAACGTTATGTTAGCACCAAAAACACAGGCTAGGAGACTAGGATTCTGTCATGATTAAAAATGTGTTCTTCTAACAGGCCTACGTGTTGTTTAAGATAGTCGCTAACATGAAACTCGGCTGTTATTGTTGCAAACACTTATTTCAGATCTTGCAGTCGGGCTTGATAGCTTGTAACTGCATGATGGTTAGCCTAGCTAGCTAGTTAGTAGCTACAGTACATTAAAATATTTTTTCAGTGTATTGCAGTTGATTGGGGACAATGACATGAACATAACTTATGACAAGTTGTTTGAAACAGTCACTAAGATGAAACTGTTAGAACCTTACTTTTTTTTCAATCTTTAATAATGACATGCCGCTGGCTTTGAGTAAAGTGTGTCTATGTGTGCAGATGACTCAACACTACACACCTCAGCTACTACAGCAACTGAAACCACTGCAACACTTAAAGAGCTGCAGTTAGTTTCAGAATGGGTGGCAAGGAATAAGTTAGTCCTAAATATTTCAAAAACTAAAAGCATTGTATTTGGGCCAAATTATTAACTAAACCCTAAACCTCAACTAAATCTTGTAATGAATAATGTGGTGATTGATCAAGTTGAGGTGATTAACCTGCTTGGAGTAACCCTGGATTGTAAACTGTCATGGTCAAAACATATTGATACAACAGTAGCTAAGATGCCTCCTTCATTGCAGCCTGACTCTCCACGATCTGTCTCACTACTCTCTATAGAGAAAAGGGATTTTGTTATGAGAACTTATAGCCCATCTTCTGATTATAGCGTAATTTCAGTCAACTAATCCTGCTGAGGTCAGGCTCTGCTCAACGTTTGCTTCGAGCTTCATTTTTCTAGCCCGCTACTTATAGCTAATTACCTGACTAACAGCCAGAGCCCTGGAGTTACCTAGCTAGCTAGACATCTGACTGAAATATCAGCCACTATTTACCAGTTGTACACTCATTCTCAGGGGGGGGGTTGTCTGTTCACACAGCAGGAGTCAAGGGATGTTCAAATCATTTCCACGGTCAGCGGCGTCTCTCTGCAACTTGCCACTACTATAGGTCTGGGCTGAGGTAGTTTGTTTCACCTCTCGGTCTATATCGGATGGAGTTTCCCGGTAGTGTTGAATAAATGCACTGTTAACACAGTAAATTCAGGCGAACATAACGAGCATACATGAATCATTCATGATTCCACTCATTTGCACGATTATAACTTATAAGCCTTTTGAGCGTTGATCAATGCTGGGAACTCAAGTGAACAAATGACCATGAACTAAATAAGGTGAGTAAAGGGCGTTGAAGTGTGTTTACCCTCCACTATATCCCTGGTTGGGTCTTACTCATTCACAAGCACCAACATCCTGCCAGGCAGGATTTCATCTACATTTTAGCCATCGATATGACGTTTGGTGCCTAATCAGTTAGTTCTGTACCTGCCTGGCTGAGTGGCGTTGTGGGTGAACTCGCCTGGCAACCAGAGCGTGAAACACATGAGGAATTAAAACTCGGTAGTCTGCCTGGAAATTAATTTGCAAGACCAATAATACATTTTTCTAATATTTTTCATATTAACATATTTGATCATTTTCTGTTCTCCTCTCGTTTGAATTCAAGTACGTTTCAGGTACCAATAAATTCTGATTCAAGGTATTCCAGAGTGACAGATTCAAGTACTTTATGCACCTTGTGTGAACCCTGAATCCCAGCAGTGCATTGTCTATTTTCTTGTTCAGGGTGCAACCTCTGACCCCCAGCCTAGACCCCACCACCACCACCACCACCACCACTCACCAAGGATGAAGTTGTACTGTGCCAGCTGTGCATTGCGTATCTTCTTGTTCAGGGTGCAGCTGGCATCACAGTCTACGTCTGTCATCAGCCCTCCACGGTGGAAATCATCACGGATCTTCTGAGCATAGTCATCCAGGGTGGGTCCTACAGGTACCACCATCACCTGACGAGGAGACAGCCACAGAGGCCTGGGGAGAGGAGGGTATTGACATGTTATTACCATGTTTATAACCTGAACCTTTGTTTTGGACGCAGTACCAGCTCCAGCGATTGGTTTTGGGGTATCCAGCACACATTATTTTTAAAGTGACTTATAATTTGAAAGCTACAGCCCTAGTCTTTTTGGAAATCAAACTCAAATCTTACTGATGGCAATGTCATAAGAATGTCATTGTCCAGATTTCTCCATGTACTACAGTGGGGAGAACAAGTATTTGATACACTGCCGATTTTGCAGGTTTTCCTACTTACAAAGCATGTAGAGGTCTGTAATTTTTATCATAGGTACACTTCAACTGTGAGAGACGGAATCTAAAACAAAAATCCAGAAAATCACATTGTATGACTTTTTAATAATTAATTTGCATTTTATTGCATGACATAAGTATTTGATCACCTACCAACCAGTAAGAATTCCGGCTCTCACAGACCTGTTAGTTTTTCTTTAAGAAGCCCTCCTGTTCTCCACTCATTACCTGTATTAACTGCACCTGTTTGAACTCGTTACCTGTATAAAAGACACCTGTCCACACACTCAATCAAACAGACTCCAACCTCTCCACAATGGCCAAGACCAGAGAGCTGTGTAAGGACATCAAGGATAAAATTGTAGACCTGCACAAGGCTGGGATGGGCTACAGGACAATAGGCAAGCAGCTTGGTGAGAAGGCAACAACTGTTGGCGCAATTATTAGAAAATGGAAGAAGTTCAAGATGACGGTCAATCTCCCTCGGTCTGGGGCACCATGCAAGATCTCACCTCGTGGGGCATCAATGATCATGAGGAAGGTGAGGGATCAGCCCAGAACTACACGGCAGGACCTGGTCAATGACCTGAAGAGAGCTGGGACCACAGTCTCAAAGAAAACCATTAGTAACACACTACACCGTCATGGATTAAAATCCTGCAGAACACGCAAGGTCCCCCTGCTCAAGCCAGCGCATGTCCAGGCCCGTCTGAAGTTTGCCAATGACCATCTGGATGATCCAGAGGAGGAATGGGAGAAGGTCATGTGGTCTGATGAGACAAAAATAGAGCTTTTTGGTCTAAACTCCACTCGCCGTGTTTGGAGGAAGAAGAAGGATGAATACAACCCCAAGAACACCATCCCAACCGTGAAGCATGGAGGTGGAAACATCATTCTTTGGGGATGCTTTTCTGCAAAGGGGACAGGACGACTGCACCGTATTGAGGGGAGGATGGATGGGGCCATGTATCGCGAGATCTTGGCCAACAACCTCCTTCCCTCAGTAAGAGCATTGAAGATGGGTCGTGGCTGGGTCTTCCAGCATGACAACGACCCGAAACACACAGCCAGGGCAACTAAGGAGTGGCTCCGTAAGAAGCATCTCAAGGTCCTGGAGTGGCCTAGCCAGTCTCCAGACCTGAACCCAATAGAAAATCTTTGGAGGGAGCTGAAAGTCCGTATTGCCCAGCGACAGCCCCGAAACCTGAAGGATCTGGAGAAGGTCTGTATGGAGGAGTGGGCCAAAATCCCTGCTGCAGTGTGTGCAAACCTGGTCAAGAACTACAGGAAACGTATGATCTCTGTAATTGCAAACAAAGGTTTCTGTACCAAATATTAAGTTCTGCTTTTCTGATGTATCAAATACTTATGTCATGCAATAAAATGCAAATTAATTACTTAAAAATCATACAATATGATAAAAATTACAGACCTCTACATGCTTTGTAAGTAGGAAAACCTGCAAAATCAGCAGTGTATCAAATACTTGTTCTCCCCACTGTATGTTAATATGAATATACTAACTACTGTATATATATATATATGAATATATGAATATACTAACTACTGTGTATATATATATATATATATATATATATATGAATATACTAACTACTGTATATATGTATATATGAATATACTAACTACTGTGTGTTAATATGAATATACTAACTACTGTATATATATATGAATATACTAACTACTGTATATATATATATGAATATACTAACCACTGTATGTATATATTCATGTATATTTCCACATACAGCAGAACTCAGCAGGCTAGTACGCTCGCTAAAGACCTTCTCTTGAAAAACAAAAACAGTGGCAATATTACTGCCGTTTGTCCCACTTCAGCCACCGTAGCAACATACCCTGTAACACATCTTCAAAATAAGTTGACTTAATCTAAGATAAATCAAGTAAGCGGTCATTAGTTTCCACGTTCTTGCAGAGGTCTTAGTCACTTCATTGAAGAATCCCATCCGTATCACCGGCACAGCGGCATAGACTACCGAACTTTGACTTGCCTTAAGAAGAAAAAGTGTTTGTGCACGAACAGCCGTAATGAAAAACACCAAATTGTTATAAATGTGTGTGAACTGTTGACTGGGAAGCATACAGTAACCTTAATACACAAAACTATTCCTGTGTTTAGAGTGGCACCATTAGGTAAAAAAACCCTGTTATTAGTAGTTTCAGTATCAGTATTACTAGCTACAGTAGTAGTAGTATCAGTATTACTAGCTACAGTAGTAGTAGTAGTATCAGTATTACTAGCTACAGTAGTAGTAGTATCAGTATTACTAGCTACAGTAGTAGTATCAGTATTACTAGCTACAGTAGTAGTATCAGTATTACTAGCTACAGTAGTAGTATCAGTATTACTAGCTACAGTAGTAGTAGTATCAGTATTACTAGCTACAGTAGTAGTAGTAGTATCAGTATTACTAGCTACAGTAGTAGTAGTAGTATTACTAGCTACAGTAGTAGTAGTAGTATTACTAGCTACAGTAGTAGTGGTAGTATCAGTATTACTAGCTACAGTAGTAGTAGTATCAGTATTGCCCCTCACCATTTCCCTCCGTAGTTCTCAGTGAGGATGGCAATCATCCTCTCTACTGATCCCAGGATGGCTCTGTGGATGATGACCGGTCTCTGTTTATCCTCCCCATCATGGCTAAACACAGAGGGAGAACACACATATAGTTCCCCCATACAGTGACACTGTTCTCACCGACTTCTAGACAACTACAGAAGACCTTTAGAAATAATGTGACCACCCACAATACTGCTGTTACAGAGATGTCAGAGGAAGTGTTACCTGACGAAGGTGAGGTTGAACCGGATTGGTAGCTGGAAGTCCAGCTGGATGGTGGCACACTGGTGGTATCGACCAATAGCATCCTTGATCTGGATGTCAATCTACAGCAGGGTGTAACACACAGCATGATGTCACTACAGCAAGATGTAAAAGTAATGTTTCATTCCTCAATGACGAGTTGTCATACACAATATTACCTTAGAAGTTCAATCAATACAACATGATAACATTGGTAGGTCTTAAGATAAGATGTGCCTTACCTTTGGTCCGTAGAAAGCCCCATCTCCAGGGTTGAGGACCCACTTCTCTCCAAACTCATTCAGACTGTTCTCCAGTTGCTGCATTCACACAGGAGAGAACAGGGTTAAGGTTGTAGCAGGGCTGCTTCAAATTACATTTGTCATTTCGCAGACACTTACGCATAACTTCACCTAAGGTAAAACAACCACAGATCTCCAGTATAGAAACCTTTAGTATTGCAGAAACCATTCATAAACAGCCCAGTACATCACGGGCCGAGCTCCCTCCCATCTAGGACCTTTATATCAGGCGTGTGAAAGGAAATCTTTACAGCCTCCAGCCACCCAAGCTGTAGACTGTTCTCTCTGCTACTGCACAGCAAGCAGTACCGCTGCATCAAGTATGACAACACGCTCCTGAACAGCTTCTAACCCCAAGCAATACGACTGATAAATAGCTAACTAAAAATGGCTACACAGACCATCTGATTTGACCTTGGTATTTTAATCTTATTTTTGCACTCTATACACACACTGACAGGCCGCTACACACACGGATACTCCAACACACACACAAACTGTCTTAGGACTTTTTGGGGACATATGTACATGTAAATATACTATTGGAACTGACCCTGTATATAGTATAATTACCTCTATACATGGTACTGACCCTGTATATAGTATAATTACTGTTTGTTCTGCCTTGTTATTTTTAATAATACATTGTTATGGATGAAAGCATTGTTGGGGTTAGAGCTGCAACTTGTGACATTGAAACTTGATGAATAAATCCTTTACTAAGCCTAAGTATCCATACCTTCTCAGCCTGATCCCAGACCGCGGGTTCTCCCAGGAACTTCTCAGGCCGGGTGGACAGGTTCAGTTTGAAGGAGAAACCAAAACAGTTGTAGACCGTACGCAGGAAGTCCAGACAACCCTTAATCTCCTCTTCAATCTGGAGGTTAAGGAAAACAAAACATAACGTCAAAGCAACCCCTCTACAACGTCAAGACAACATACATATGTTCCTACAGCTTCAGTTAAGGGTTTATGGTGTCTTAAAGGGTGACAACAAATGGTCCTGAGGAAATGGGTCCTTAGGGTTCCCAAGTGGCGCAGTGGTCTAAGACCCTGGTTCGAATCCAGACTGGATCACAACCGGCCGTGGTTGGGAGTCCCATAGGGGGCGCACAATTGGCCCAGCTTCGTCCATGTTCGGGCCAGTGTAGGCTGTCATTGTAAATATGTTAAATAAAAAAAATCTTATTGTGAAGTCCCTGTACACTAGTCCCCATAATGCTTACCTGGTCCATGGTGCAGAATATAGTGCATTCGTTAAGTATGGTGATGAAGGCTGAGCTGTAGTCAATGAACAGTATTCTCACATAAGTGTTCCTTTTGTCCAGGTGGGAAAGGGCAGTGTTGAGTGCAGTAGAGATTGCATCATCTGTGGATCTGTTGGGGCGGTATGTGAATTGGAGTGGGTCTAGGGAATCCGGGATGGTGTTGATGTGAGCCATGACCAGCCTTTCAAAGCACTTCATGGCTACAGACATGAGTTCTACGGGTCGGTAATCATTTAGGCAGGTTACCTTCACTTCCTTGGGCACAGGGACTATGGTGGTCTGTTTGAAACATGTAGGTATTTCAGACTCGGTCAGGGAGGTTCAGGTTACTTTATTTGTACACTTAGGTAAATTGGTTTTTCAGTAGAAGAGTCAAATTCACTGTGCAAAGGGTGAGAGTCGTCATTTAAAATCGAGCTAGTTATCCACTGTAACTGTCTGGTATACAGGGACGCTGGGTTAAACTGTGACTCACCAATCAGCTTACTAGACCATTTAACAAGTCTGAGAGTTTCTGTTCTATAAGGATGGGTTTCCAAACCATGACACCAAAGAAAAAAGATAAAATAGATTCAATAAAAGCTCGGTAGAATGGTTGCTGTTCTTTGAATACTGACCAGGCTGAACCAAGGTTGTTTGCAGCCATCTTGTTCTCTAGTTCAGATTTATAATTCTGTTTTGCTATTTTCAGCTGATTGGTAGCTATATGCAGATCAGAGGCTACTCCCTGTTTAAAAACACGTTTATTTTTCTGTATGCTGGACTTAACGGGTTTGGTCACCCATGGTTTGTTGTTAGGGTACATTCTAACTTGCTTACAAGGAATGATCATGTCCATTCAAAAGGCAACATATGAGCATGTTATTTCCACCAGTTTGTCCAAATCATCACCACAAGACTGTTTAAACATGTCCCAGTCAGTACAGTCATAACATTCCTGCAGGCAGAGCACAGATTCTTCTGTCCAGTCCTTTGTCTGTGCTTTCACTCTCTTTAAAACCTTTTATACAGTGGGGAGAACAAGTATTTGATAAACTGCCGATTTTGCAGGTTTTCCTACTTACAAAGCATGTAGAAGTCTGTAATTTTTATCATAGGTACTCTTCAACTGTGAGAAATATTAAGTTCTGCTTTTCTGATGTATCAAATACTTATGTCATGCAATAAAATGCAAATTAATTACTTAAAAATCATACAATGTGATTTTCTGGATTTTTGTTTTAGATTCCGTCACTCACAGTTGAAGAGTACCTATGATAAAAATTACAGACTTCTACATGCTTTGTAAGTAGGAAAACCTGCAAAATCGGCAGTGTATCAAATACTTGTTCTCCCCACTGTATATGGGCAGTAAATGCACACAGCTATGAACTGCAAAGCCCAGTGGGGGTAGTGGGAGAGATTTATAAGCGTCCTTTACTGACCCATAGGAAAGATCTAATGTGTTATCCAGCCTGGTTGGACAGGAGACATATTGGTAAAGTTAGTGTCTTAAGGGAGACATGGTTAAAATCACCCAATATGAGGTTTGGTGCATCAGTTTTAGCACTACATCGCAGATAGGCGGCATTTGTTGTGGAAACAGTAAGAAAGGACGTAACAATACCGATAAAATACAAATGCGTTCTGACAGTAACAGAGCTACAGTTTCGTTTGTTAACATATAAACACGCCCCTCCACCTTGAGTCACGTCAGCCTTTCGATCCAGACAAAATGGCTCTCCAAAACAATCAATGAGCACGTTGGTGTCCTGGTCGTACTCAGTGAGCCATGTCTCAGTGAAGGCCATGACACAAATGTCTCTGAAGTCCTTCTTAAAACGAACGTTCCCCTGGAGTTCAGTCCCTGAGCAACAAAGTGGACGGACATTCCCCATGATCACCGAGGGCAAAAGAGAATCTCTTCATGAGAATCTTTCAGAACGAAGTCTGGTAACTGTAACGTGATATCAGCAGCACATCTCTGGTGTACTGTGTTTTATCCCGATAGACAGCCCTGTTGACGTCGCAGGCAAGCAGTAGATAAAACTGAACACAAAACGACAGGAAAGAGCAGCACTCGATCATAAAGGAAAGGACACTTTAGAACTTTTTAAACAAGTATAAAACAAAACACCAACGAGGACGCTAGACTCTCAGACTTGTTCCCTGTAATACATGGCTTCTGGTTGGGATATGTACGTACGGTCACGGGGGGGGGGGGGCGTTATCGATGCATTTATTGATGAAGCCGATGACTGAGGTGGTATACTACTCAATGCTATTGGATGAAACCTTGCACCATCTCTACGGTGAAGCATGGTGGTGTCAGCATCATGCTGTGGGGATGTTTTTCAGCGGCAGGGACTGGGAGACTAGTCAGGATAGAGGGAAAGATGAACGGAGCAAAGTACAGAGAGATCCTTGATGAAAACCTGCTCCAGAGAGCTCGGGACCTCGGAATGGGGCGAAGGTTCAGGACAACAATCCTAAGAACACAGCCAAGACAATGCAGGAGTGGCTTCGGGACAAGTCTCTGAACTTCCTTGATTGGCCCAGCCAGAGCACTGACTTGAACCCGATCAAACATCTCTGGAGAGACCTGAAAATAGCTGTGCCGCGAAGCTCCCCATCCAACCTGACAGAGCTTGAGAGAATCTGCAGAGAAGAATGGGAGAAACTCCCCAAATACAGGTGTGCCAAGCTTGTAGCATTATGGGGTATCGTGTGTAGATTGATGTCATTATGGGGTATCGTGTGTAGATTGATGTCATTATGGGGTATCGTGTGTAGATTGATGTCATTATGGGGTATCGTGTGTAGATTGATGTCATTATGGGGTATCGTGTGTAGATTGATGTCATTATGGGGTATCGTGTGTAGATTGATGTCATTATGGGGTATCGTGTGTAGATTGATGTCATTATGGGGTATCGTGTGTAGATTGATGTCATTATGGGGTATTGTGGGTAGATTGATGTCATTATGGGGTATCGTGTGTAGATTGATGTCATTATGGGGTTAATGTGGGTAGATTGATGTCATTATGGGGTATCGTGTGTAGATTGATGTCATTATGGGGTTAATGTGGGTAGATTGATGTCATTATGGGGTATTGTGTGTAGATTGATGTCATTATGGGGTTAATGTGGGTAGATTGATGTCATTATGGGGTATTGTGTGTAGATTGATGTCATTATGGGGTATTGTGTGTAGATTGATGTCATTATGGGATATTGTGTGTAGATTGATGTCATTATGGGGTATTGTGTGTAGATTGATGTCATTATGGGGTATTGTGGGTAGATTGATGTCATTATGGGGTATTGTGGGTAGATTGATGTCATTATGGGGTATTGTGGGTAGATTGATGTCATTATGGGGTATTGTGGGTAGATTGATGTCATTATGGGGTATTGTGGGTAGATTGATGTCATTATGGGGTATTGTGGGTAGATTGATGTCATTATGGGGTATTGTGTGTAGATTGATGTCATTATGGGGTATTGTGTGTAGATTGATGTCATTATGGGGTAGTGTGGGTAGATTGATGTCATTATGGGGTATCGTGGGTAGATTGATGTCATTATGGGGTATTGTGTGTAGATTGATGTCATTATGGGGTATTGTGGGTAGATTGATGTCATTATGGGGTATTGTGGGTAGATTGATGTCATTATGGGGTAGTGTGGGTAGATTGATGTCATTATGGGGTAGTGTGGGTAGATTGATGTCATTATGGGGTATTGTGGGTAGATTGATGTCATTATGGGGTATTGTGGGTAGATTGATGTCATTATGGGGTATTGTGTGTAGATTGATGTCATTATGGGGTATTGTGGGTAGATTGATGTCATTATGGGGTATTGTGGGTAGATTGATGTCATTATGGGGTATTGTGTGTAGATTGATGTCATTATGGGGTATTGTGTGTAGATTGATGTCATTATGGGGTAGTGTGGGTAGATTGATGTCATTATGGGGTATCGTGTGTAGATTGATGTCATTATGGGGTATTGTGTGTAGATTGATGTCATTATGGGGTAGTGTGGGTAGATTGATGTCATTATGGGGTATCGTGTGTAGATTGGTGTCATTAATTTTAGAATAAGGCTGTAATCTAACAAAATGTGGAAAAAGGAACCTGGTCCATGGTGCAGAAGATGTGGGCGTCATCCTGCTGGAAACGTCGTACACGTGTCAGACCAGTCAGAGCGCCAGACAGCTCGTTACGATGTAGCACGCCGAAGTCAGCCATTCGCAGAGGCAGCTCCCTCCAGGACCGCGGCCGGTGGTCAAACATCAGACTAGAGCAGCCGGAACAGAGATATGTACTGAGTCATACATCTGGTTACAAATACATCTGGTTACAAATAAATAAGGACATTATATCAGAGAAACAAGTCCTCCTGTGTGCTACTTATATCCCCCCAGTAGAATCCCCATACTTTAATGAAGACAGCTTCTCCATCCTGGAGGGGAGATCAACCATTTCCAAGCCCAGTGACATGTACTAGTCTGTGGGGACCTAAAGGCCAGAACTGGACAAGAACCTGACACCCTCAGCACACAGGGGGACAAACACCTACCTGGAGGTGACAGCATTCCCTCCCCCATATCCCACCTAGACACAACTATGACAACATAACCAAGAAAGACGGGTCACAACTCCTGCAGCTCTGTCCCACGCTGGGTCTGTACATAGTCAATGGTAGGCTTCCAGAGGACTCCTATGGTAGGTACACATATAGCTCATGTCTTGGCAGTAGTACTGTAGACTACTTTATCAATGACCTCAACCCAGAGTCTCTCAGAGCTAAAACAATACACCTTCACTATGGTGAATCACTAAAACAATACAGAAATACACCTTCACTATGGTGAATCACTAAACCAATACAGAAATACACCTTCACTATGGTGAATCACTAAAACAATACAGAAATACACCTTCACTATGGAGAATCACTAAACCAATACAGAAATACACCTTCACTATGGTGAATCACTAAACCAATACAGAAATACTCTACTGAAAAAGAAGGAACAGCACGTCAGAAACCAGCTCAATGTAACTGAAGAATCCACAGTGGAAAACACTAAACAAACAAAGAGTTATCTATCCTAAATGGAGATGTCTGGATAAACCACATCTCTAACATTATTGTCTCTATAACAAAGAACAAACAGCAAAAACATACATGATCAAATACAAATCTTAGAATCAACTATTAAACAACTACTGTTGTCTGTAATTAAACCCTGCGCACTAAGGACTGTATTTTAAGGGAATTACTATTATTACCCCAAATGATATCATACACACATTTAGCTATTAAAGTATCTCTTCCTGTCATTTACCTGTACAGTTTATGTAACCATGCAAGTATTCACTTATCTGTAAATATAACTGTATACCTAACTGTACAGCTAATTTAACCATGCAAAATGTTCACTTACCTGTTCATTTACCCAGTCTGTCTATTAAGTAAACTATTATTACCCTCGCTCATATCATACGCATTTTTAGCTACTGAAGTATTTCTCTGCCATCGACCTGTATAGTATAGTTAACCATCCAACATCCACCAATGTATAGTGTACATATTCAGCCAACCACTCATACTATACAATGTCTTTTTATAGCTTTTATTTGCACTCCAGATATCTTGTATTTCTATACTTTTTCATACTGCCGCTCTATGTATCATGTACCGTGTATCTGTCTTTTGTGTATTTTCGTTGTGGCATTTTGCACCTGCCCTGTGTTTTTGTTGTAGCTGCTTGACAATGAAATTTCCCCCCCGGGGATCAATAAAGTACCTATCTATCTATCTATCTATCTATCTATCTATCTATCTATCTATCTATCTATCTATCTATCTATCTATCTATCTAAAGACCAGAACCCACTGGATTCTCCAATTACATTGAATGAACTACAGGACAAAATACAAACCCTCCAACCCAAAAAGGACTGTGGTGTTGATGGTATCCTCAATGACAGAGTTAGCTGGCTCTAATATAGTCTTCTATGGTAGACTGGTAACTATGGGTAACTAGGCAAGCTCAGTACAGCTTAGCTCACCAGGCTAAGTAGTATAAAAAGCCCTTAAGTTGTACTCACCAGTGTCCGGGGCAGTTCATAGGTTTGAGAGCGAACACCTCCTTCTCCACCTCGAAGGAGAACATGTTGTCGCTGTAGTGCTGCCAGTGTCCTGACGTCTGCCACAGCTTACAGTTATAGATGTTAGGGGTTACCACCTCCTGGAAACCTCGCGTACGGTACTCAGCCTATAGAGACATACAGATTACACTTCATGTATATACTACATGGCCACCTGATCGGCCAACATCTCACTCCAAAATCATGGCCATAAATATGGAGTTGGTCCCCCCTAACAGCCTCCAATCTTCTGGGAAGGCTTTCCACTAGATGTTGGCGCTTGGTATTGCGAATGGTGATCTTAGGCTTGTGTGCGGCTGCTTGGCCATGGAAAACCATTTCATGAAGTTCCCGACGAACAGTTCTTGTGCTGACGTTGCTTCCAGAGGCAGTTTGGAACTCGTTAGCGAGTGTTGCAACCGAGGACATACGAGAGCGGTTCCGTTTTGTGAGCTTGTGTGGCCTACCACTTCGAGGCTGAGCCGTTGTTGCTCCTAGATGTTTCCACTTCACAATAACAGCACTTAAAAGTTGACCGGTGCAGTTCTGGCAGGGCAGAAATTTGACAAACTGACTTGTTGGCAAG
Source organism: Thymallus thymallus (assembly GCA_023634145.1). Lineage (NCBI taxonomy): Eukaryota > Metazoa > Chordata > Actinopteri > Salmoniformes > Salmonidae > Thymallus > Thymallus thymallus. Next base: position 38,143,718 of record CM042401.1, on the reverse strand, counting down.
GAGGCATCCTATGTCAGTGCCACGTTAAAAGACACTGAGCTCTTCAGTAAGGCCATTCTATTGCCAATGTTTGTCTACGGAGATTGTATGGCTGTTTGCTTGACTTTATACAAAAATAGCCAAATCCACTCATTTGAAACAGGGTCCACATACTTTTGGCCATGTAGTGTATATACACTCTCTAGAGGTACCATTATAAACTGAACAAAAATTGTAACGCAACAAAGATTTTACTGAGTTACAATTCATAAGGAAATCAGTCTATTTAAATAAATAATTTAGGCCCTAATCTATGAATTTCACATGACTGGGAATACAGATATGCATCTGCTAGTCAGATACATACCTCAGTCTATGGCGCTTGCAACGCCAGAATTGTGGGCTTGATTCCCACGGGGGACCAGTACGAAAAAAGTATGAACATGTATGCACGTCAATCCAGAGCATCCCAAACATGCTCAACAGGTGAAATGTCTGGTGAGTATGCAGGACATTTTCAGCTTCCAGGAATTGTGTACAGATCCTTGCACATGGGACCGTGCATTGTCATATGGACAACAGACTGGAATGGGCTGGTAACACCGGGGCCCTGTACAAAAAGGGCCAGAGCCGACTCTACTTTCTGAGGAGGCTCAGGTCCTTCAACGTGTGCAGTAAACTACTGCATACCTTCTACCAGTCTGTGGTGGCCAGTGCCATCTTTTTTGCAGTGGTGTGCTGGGGAGCAAACAAAAAAGCCGGTGATGCTTCTCGGGTAAATAAGCTGATCAGGAAGGCTAGCTCTGTTCTGGGGATTAGCCTTGACACTCTAGAGGAGGTGGCAGAGAGACGGATCCTGGCCAAACTGCTGGCCATCATGGACAACGTCACCCACACCATCTATTACATACTACACACCATCTATTACATACCATCTATTACATACTACACACCATCTATTACATACCATCTATTACATACCATCTATTACATACTACATACCATCTATTACATACCATCTATTACATACTACACACCATCTATTACATACCATCTATTACATACTACACACCATCTATTACATACCATCTATTACATACCATCTATTACATACTACATACCATCTATTACATACCATCTATTACATACTACACACCATCTATTACATACCATCTATTACATACCATCTATTACATACCATCTATTACATACCATCTATTACATACTACATACCATCTAGTCAACTATATTCCACATGCGATTATTCTTAGGAAGAGTTGAATAAAGAAAGCAACACACCAACTATATGTCTAAAAGTCATGAGGAAAGATGGGCCTCAAGCTGCAACCACAACATAAGATCATTGAAAAAGAATAGGCGTAACGCTCACTCACCATTATTTATTGAAACTTAAAAAGCTTCTTAAAAGGTAATTGTTAAAAACCACACACTCAATAAATAAAGATAACTAAGCGTCTCAAACTCCAGTCTGAAGGACGAATGCTTTGAATTTTTTTCCTACAGTCATTGTGTGTTTTTTGTAACTTGTAAATGCATCCTTGTGAGAATCAGCAGGTCTGTGTTCCAGAGAGTCATAGCTTTCAGGAATGGGATCAACATCTTTTGTAGCTTAAACCACCGTTCAAACGCTACAGACAAATTCATATGAAGAACGTAGCAAGAAACCTCGACGTCGGCTGTACTCTATAGATAGACAGGGCAGGCTATCAGACAAAGACCAGACCAATAGCGGCTGTCTATATATCTAGAGTCCACTAGAAGGATCCTATAGGTCATCTATAGGTTAGGGTTAGAACTTCTACTCACCCTGATAAAGTCCACCAGACTGTTGTAGATGAATGATCCTTTAGGCAGGAAGAAACAGCTGCCTGGAGACAAATCATGGAAGAAGAACAGATCCTGCTCCTGGAGAGCGAGAGAAAGGCCGGCCGAGAGAGAGAGAGAGAGAGAGAGAGAGAGAGAGAGAGAGAGAGAGAGAGAGAGAGAGAGCGCTTACTAACAAGCCCTTAACCAACAATACAACAGGTGTAGACCTTACAGTGAAATGCTTACTAACAAGCCCTTAACCAACAATACAACAGGTGTAGACCTTACAGTGAAATGCTTACTAACAAGCCCTTAACCAACAATACAACAGGTGTAGACCTTACAGTGAAATGCTTACTAACAAGCCCTTAACCAACAATACAACAGGTGTAGACCTTACAGTGAAATGCTTACTAACAAGCCCTTAACCAATAACGAGGCTATATTCAGGTCATTGTGCAGGGGTACAACGTAGTTGAGGTAATATGTACATACGTAGGGATTTCCTCTGACACCGCCAGGTATATAATTCCTGGATGGCAGGAAGCTTGGCCCCAGTGATGTACTGGGCTGTACACACTACCCTCTGTAGCACCTTATGGTCAGATGCTGAGCAGTTGACCAGGCGCTGATGCAACCGGTCAGGATGCTCTCAATGGTGCAGCTGTAGAACTTTGAGGATCTGGGAACCTATGCCAAATCTTTTTAGTCTCCTGAGGGGGAAAACATTTTGTTGTGCCCTCCTCACAACGCAGACTTGCCGGTTTGGACCATGATAGTTCGTTGGTGATGTGGACACCAAGGACCTTGAAACTCTCGACCCGCTCCACTACAGATCCGTCGATGTTAATGGGAGCGTGTTCGGCCCGCCTTTTCCTGTAGTCCACAATCAGCTCCTTTGTCTTGTTCACGTTGAGGGAGAGGTTGTTGTCCTGGCACCACACGGCCAGGTCTCTGACTTCCTCTCTATAGGCTGACTCATCGTTGTCTGTGATCAGGCCCACCACTGTTGTGTCATCAGAAAAACGTAATGATGGTGTTGGAGTCGTGCCTGGCCGCGCAGTCGTGGGTGAACAGGGAGTACAGGAGGGGACTGAACACGCACCCCTGAGGGGCCCCAGTGTTGAGGATCAGTGTGGCAGATGTGTTGTGTCCTACCCTTACCACCTGGGGGCGGCCTGTCAGGAAGTCCAGGATCCAGTTACAGAGGGAGGTGTTCAGTCCCAGGGTCCTTAGCTTAGTGATGAGCTTTGAGGTCACTATGTTGTTGAAGGCTGAGCTGTAGTCAATGAACAGCATTGTCACGAAGGTGTTTCTTTTGTCCAGGTGGGAAAGGGCAGTGTGGAGTGCGATTGAGATTGCTTAATCTGTGGATCTGTTGGGGCGGTATGCAAATTGGAATGGGTCTAGGGTTTCTGGGATGATGGCGTTGATGTGAGCCATGACCAGCTTTTCAAAGCACTTCATGGCTACCGATGTGAGTGCTACAGGGCGGTAATCATTTAGACAGGTTACCTTCACTTTTCTTGGGCACAGGGACATATGGCTGGTAGGCTTGCGTCACTGGGCAGCTAGCGGCTGGGTTTCCCTTTGTAGTCCGTAATAGTTTACAAGCCCTGCAACATCCAACGAGTGTCAGAGCTGGTGTAGTGGGATTCAATCTTAGTCCTGTATTTACACTTTGCCTGTTTGATGGTTCGTCAGAGGGTGTAGGGGATTTCTCATAAGCATCCAGATTAGTGTCCCGCTCCTTGAAACGGCAGCTCTAGCCTTTAGCTCGGTGAGGATGTTGCCTGTAATCCATGGCTTCTGGTTGGGATATGTACGTACGGATATTATATATGGAGTGGTAGGAGACCATGACATACCATATTATATATGGAGTGGTAGGGGACCATGACATACCATATTATATATGGAGTGGTAGGAGACCATGACATACCATATTATATATGGAGTGGTAGGAGACCATGACATACCATATTATATATGGAGTGGTAGGAGACCATGACATACCATATTATATATGGAGTGGTAGGAGACCATGACATACCATATTATATATGGAGTGGTAGGGGCCCATGACATACCATATTATATATGGAGTGGTAGGGGACCATGACATACCATATTATATATGGAGTGGTAGGGGACCATGACATACCATATTAAACATGGAGTGGTAGGGGACCATGACATACCATATTAAACATGGAGTGGTAGGAGACCATGAGATAACATATTAAGACCTTACAGTGAAATGCTTACTAACAAGCCCTTAACCAACAATACAACAGGTGTAGACCTTACAGTGAAATGCTTACTAACAAGCCCTTAACCAACAATACAACAGGTGTAGACCTTACAGTGAAATGCTTACTAACAAGCCCTTAACCAACAATACAACAGGTGTAGACCTTACAGTGAAATGCTTACTAACAAGCCCTTAACCAACATTACAACAGGTGTAGACCTTACAGTGAAATGCTTACTAACAAGCCCTTAACCAACAATACAACAGGTGTAGACCTTACAGTGAAATGCTTACTAACAAGCCCTTAACCAACAATACAACAGGTGTAGACCTTACAGTGAAATGCTTACTAACAAGCCCTTAACCAACAATACAACAGGTGTAGACCTTACAGTGAAATGCTTACTAACAAGCCCTTAACCAACAATACAACAGGTGTAGACCTTACAGTGAAATGCTTACTAACAAGCCCTTATCCAACAATACAACAGGTGTAGACCTTACAGTGAAATGCTTACTAACAAGCCCTTAACCAACAATACAACAGGTGTAGACCTTACAGTGAAATGCTTACTAACAAGCCCTTAACCAACAATACAACAGGTGTAGACCTTACAGTGAAATGCTTACTGACAAGCCCTTAACCAACAATACAACAGGTGTAGACCTTACAGTGAAATGCTTACCTACAATGGTAAGCATGTTGTGTGTGTGCGCATATGTGTGTTGGAGTGTCAGTGTAGTATGTGTGAGTGTGTGGGTAGAGTCCAGTCAGTGTGTGGGTAGAGGTAGAGGTATAGAGAGAGAGAGAGAGAGAGAGAGAGAGAGGTATAGAGAGAGAGAGAGAGAGAGAGAGAGAGAGGTATAGAGAGAGAGAGAGAGAGGTATAGAGAGAGAGAGAGAGAGGTATAGAGAGAGAGAGAGAGAGGTATAGAGAGAGAGGTATAGAGAGAGAGAGAGAGAGGTATAGAGAGAGAGAGAGAGAGGTATAGAGAGAGAGAGAGAGAGGTATAGAGAGAGAGAGAGAGAGGTATAGAGAGAGAGAGAGAGAGGTATAGAGGTATAGAGAGAGAGAGAGAGAGGTATAGAGGTATAGAGAGAGAGAGAGAGAGGTATAGAGGTATAGAGAGAGAGAGAGAGAGGTATAGAGGTATAGAGAGAGAGAGAGAGAGGTATAGAGGTATAGAGAGAGAGAGAGAGAGGTATAGAGGTATAGAGAGAGAGAGAGAGAGGTATAGAGGTATAGAGAGAGAGAGAGAGAGGTATAGAGGTATAGAGAGAGAGAGAGGTATAGAGGTATAGAGAGAGAGAGAGGTATAGAGGTATAGAGAGAGAGAGAGGTATAGAGGTATAGAGAGAGAGAGGTATAGAGAGAGAGAGGTATAGAGAGAGAGAGGTATAGAGAGAGAGAGGTAGAGGTAGAGGTAGAGGTAGAGGTAGAGGTAGAGGTAGAGAGAGAGAGAGAGAGAGAGAGAGAGAGAGAGAGAGAGAGAGAGAGAGAGAGAGAGAGAGAGAGAGATAGAGAGATAGAGAGATAGAGAGATAGAGAGATAGAGAGATAGAGAGATAGAGAGAGAGAGAGAGAGAGAGAGAGAGAGAGAGAGAGAGAGAGAGAGAGAGAGAGATAGATAGATAGATAGATAGATAGATAGATAGATAGATAGATAGATAGATAGATAGATAGATAGATAGATAGATAGATAGATAGATAGATAGATAGATAGATAGATAGATAGATAGATAGATAGATAGATAGATAGATAGGTACTTTATTGATCCCCGGGGGGGAAATTTCATTGTCAAGCAGCTACAACAAAACACAGGGCAGGTGCAAAATGCCACAACGAAAATACACAAAAGACAGATACACGGTACATGATACATAGAGCGGCAGTATGAAAAAGTATAGAAATACAAGATATCTGGAGTGCAAATAAAAGCTATAAAAGGACATTGCATAGTATGAGTGGTTGGCTGAATATGTACACTATACATTGGTGGATGTTGGATGGTTAACTATACTATACAGGTCGATGGCAGAGAAATACTTCAGTAGCTAAAAATGCGTATGATATGAGCGAGGGTAATAATAGTTTACTTAATAGACAGACTGGGTAAATGAACAGGTAAGTGAAAATTTTGCATGGTTAAATTAGCTGTACAGTTAGGTATACAGTTATATTTACAGATAAGTGAATACTTGCATGTTTACACAAACTGTACAGGTAAATGACAGGAAGAGATACTTTAATAGCTAAATGTGTGTATGATATCATTTGGGGTAATAATAGTAATTCCCTTAAAATACAGTCCTTAGTGCGCAGGGTTTAATTACAGACAACTGCACTTATTGCACATTCGATATACTAAAAGCAATGAGAAAAGGTGCAACTGGCAGGATACTAATATGCATTCCTGAGTGAATGCCTACGTCCAATAATTACTTTCAATATTGCATGTGATATAATATAACAACTGTACATGAGTATGTATATACAGACCTGTATGAATAAATAAGTCCTGAGTGGATGAGTGCTGACGGACCAGAGTTACTCACGGATGGTAGAGTCCAGTCAGTGTGTCGGTAGAGTCCAGTGAGTGACTTTGCATAGATAATAGACAGCAGGTAGCAGCAGTGTAAAAACTATTAAGAAGCCTTTTGGTCCTAGACTTGGCGCTCCGGTACCGCTTGCCGTGCAGTAGCTGAGAGAACAGTCTATGACTTGGGTGATTGGAGTCTTTGACACTTATTTGGGATTTCCTCTGACACCGCCTAGTATATAAGTCCTGGATGGCAGGAAGCTTGGCCCCAGTGATGTACTGGGCTGTACACACTACCCTCTGTAGCACCTTATGGTCAGATGCTGAGCAGTTGACCAGGCGCTGATGCAACCGGTCAGGATGCTCTCAATGGTGCAGCTGTAGAACTTTGAGGATTCTGAGAGGGAAAGGTGTTGTCGTGCCCTCTTCACGACTGTCTTGGTGTGTTTGAACCATGATAGTTCGTTGGTGATGTGGACACCAAGGACCTTGAAACTCTCGACCCGCTCCACTACAGATCCGTCGATGTTAATGGGAGCGTGTTCGGCCCGCCTTTTCCTGTAGTCCACAATCAGCTCCTTTGTCTTGCTCACGTTGAGGGAGAGGTTGTTATTCTGGCACCACACTGCCAGGTCTCTGACTTCCTCTCTATAGGCTGACTCATCGTTGTCGGTGATCAGGCCCACCACTGTTGTGTCATCAGCAAACTTAATGATGGAGTCGTGTTTGGCCACGCAGTCATGGGTGAACAGGGAGTACAGGCCCCAGTGTTGAGGATCAGCGTGGCAGATGTGTTGTTGCCTACCCTGACCACCTGGACCGGCCAGTCAGGAAGTCCAGAATCCAGTTGCAGAGGGAGGTGTTCAGTCCCAGGGTCCTTAGCTTAGTGATGAGCTTTGAGGGCACTATGGTGTTGAAGGCTGAGCTGTAGTAAATGAACTGCATTGTCACGAAGGTGTTCCTTTTGTCTCCACCTGTTGTTAACTCTCTCTGCATTGTTGGGAAGGACCTGTCAGTAAGCATTTCATTGTTTGTCTACACCGGTTGTTAACGAAGCATTTGACAAATAACATTTGAGTGATTGTTTGAACAGTCCCGTACCCGTCCCAGTTTGCGGTGGTCCCTGTTCTTGGCCTCCTCCTGGAAACGCTCCCACTCCTTGAGCATCTTGGAATCAGGGAAAGAGATACCATAGATCCTCTGAAGACTCTCCATGTCAGCCTTGCCCTCCCAGTAGGTAGATGAGTTCTGGAGGAGGAGACAGTAGAAGATTGAAACATACCAGGACAGTTTTAACACGCTCCATGTCAGCCTTGTCCTCCCAGTATGTAGACATATTCCATGCAAAAATGTTCCTTAAAACCGGTCAAAAAAACTGTAATTTGGGATCTTTTTGAGCAGGTCAAACTAATGGTGTTGGAAACACAGTGAAGTTGGAGTCAGGCGATGATAAGGTCACACTACAACTGGAAACATCATGCAGTTTAAACAAGCCTGCAGGAAACCTTCAGCTTCACAAATGGTGATACTATGCAAAACAGCAGATGGGCTAAAATCACAGTCTCAGATCAGCATCTTAATCAGGTTTCTCAACCTGCGACCGGAGCTGATTTGAGTTATTGTAAACGAGATGATGTTTATATGAGTCAACTCGAAAATAGAAAACTTGAATCCCGAATAATAAGGGGATATTGGTGTGTAAATATGGTCAAGTAGACCTTAGAGTGGTAGACATGTTAAAACCGTCTGATGACTTCAGAGAACATCAAGACATTTAAAATAAAAACCAACTGGAAACAAAAGCAGAAGTGTGAGTGAGTTTACCTTGTGGATCTTCAGGGCCTTGATCTTTCCAGTGTGTCTGACATGGGGTCCTCTGCATAGGTCAATCAGCGGACCACACCTAGTCAGCACAGACAGGATGAATACACAGGGAACCTGGATCGGACCCAACATGCATTCCATACAGACGGAGTCGGGATGCAACTCACCTGTACACAGTAGTGGTTGGGGTGGTCACCTTCTCATTCAGGATCCGGCACTTAAATTTGTTGTACTGCAGAGGAGGAGATATATGTTCTCAATCAGGAGAAATAAGTACATTATGTATGAGACAGACAGCGTGCTCTGGCAGTAAACCCCCAAAATACTAAAATAATGATTTTCCAGAGAAGATCCAGATCTCAGTTATTCTCAATTGGTACAAAATATATAGAGTACTGCATACACTACAGATACTTAGGTTTAAATATATAGAGTACTACACACTACAGATACTTAGGTTTAAATATATAGAGTACTACACACTACAGATACTTAGGTTTAAATATATAGAGTACTACACACTACAATTACTTAGGTTTAATATATAGAGTACTACACACTACAGATACTTAGGTTTAAATATATAGAGTACTACACACTACAGATACTTAGGTTTAAATATATAGAGTACTGCATACAGTACAGATACTTAGGTTTAAATATATAGAGTACTACACACTACAATTACTTAGGTTTAAATATATAGAGTACTACACACTACAGATACTTAGGTTTAAATATATAGAGTACTACAATTACTAAGGTTTAAATATATAGAGTACTACACACTACAATTACTTAGGTTTAAATATATAGAGTACTGCATACAGTACAGATACTTAGGTTTAAATATATAGAGTACTACACACTACAATTACTTAGGTTTAAATATATAGAGTACTACACACTACAGATACTTAGGTTTAAATATATAGAGTACTACAATTACTAAGGTTTAAATATATAGAGTACTACACACTACAATTACTTAGGTTTAAATATATAGAGTACTACACACTACAGATACTTAGGTTTAAATATATAGAGTACTACACACTACAGATACTTAGGTTTAAATATATAGAGTACTGCATACACTACAGATACTTAGGTTTAAATATATAGAGTACTGCATACACTACAGATACTTAGGTTTAAATATATAGAGTACTACAATTACTAAGGTTTAAATATATAGAGTACTACACACTACAATTACTTAGGTTTAAATATATAGAGTACTACACACTACAGATACTTAGGTTTAAATATATAGAGTACTACACACTACAGATACTTAGGTTTAAATATATAGAGTACTGCATACACTACAGATACTTAGGTTTAAATATATAGAGTACTGCATACACTACAGATACTTAGGTTTAAATATATAGAGTACTACAATTACTAAGGTTTAAATATATAGAGTACTACACACTACAATTACTTAGGTTTAAATATATAGAGTACTACACACTACAATTACTTAGGTTTAAATATATAGAGTACTGCACACTACAATTACTTAGGTTTAAATATATAGAGTACTGCACACTACAATTACTTAGGTTTAAATATATAGAGTACTACACACACTACAATTACTTAGGTTTAAATATATAGAGTACTGCACACTACAATTACTTAGGTTTAAATATATAGAGTACTGCACACTACAGGTACTTAGAAATGCTTACTAACAAGCCCTTAACCAACAATACAACAATCCTGTGAGGAGGCTATATACAGGTAGTACCAGTACAGAGTCAATGTGAGGAGGCTATATACAGGAAGTACCAGTACATAGTCAATGTGAGGAGGCTATATACAGGAAGTACCAGTACATAGTCAATGTGAGGAGGCTATATACAGGAAGTACCAGTACATAGTCAATGTGAGGAGGCTATATACAGGAAGTACCAGTACAAAGTCAATGTGAGGAGGCTATATACAGGAAGTACCAGTACAGAGTCAATGTGAGGAGGCTATATACAGGAAGTACCAGTACAGAGTCAATGTGAGGAGACTATATACAGGTGGTACCAGTACAGAGTCAATGTGAGGAGGCTATATACAGGAAGTACCAGTAGAGTCAATGTGAGGAGGCTGTATACAGGAAGTACCAGTACAGAGTCAATGTGAGGAGGCTGTATACAGGAAGTACCAGTACATAGTCAATGTGAGGAGGCTATATACAGGAAGTACCAGTAGAGTCAATGTGAGGAGGCTGTATACAGGAAGTACCAGTACAGAGTCAATGTGAGGAGGCTGTATACAGGAAGTACCAGTACAGAGTCAATGTGAGGAGGCTATATACAGGAAGTACCAGTACAGAGTCAGTGTGAGGAGGCTATATACAGGAAGTACCAGTGAGGAGGCTATATACAGGGGTACCAGTACATAGTCAATGTGAGGAGGCTATATACAGGAAGTACCAGTACAGAGTCAATGTGAGGAGGCTATATACAGGAAGTACCAGTACAGAGTCAATGTGAGGAGGCTATATACAGGAAGTACCAGTACAGAGTCAATGTGAGGAGGCTATATACAGGAAGTACCAGTACAGAGTCAATGTGAGGAGGCTATATACAGGAAGTACCAGTACAGAGTCAATGTGAGGAGGCTGTATACAGGAAGTACCAGTACAGAGTCAATGTGAGGAGGCTGTATACAGGAAGTACCAGTACAGAGTCAATGTGAGGAGGCTATATACAGGAAGTACCAGTGAGGAGGCTATATACAGGGGTACCAGTACAGAGTCAATGTGAGGAGGTTATATACAGGAAGTACCAGTGAGGAGGCTATATACAGGGGCACCAGTACAGAGTCAATGTGAGGAGGTTATATACAGGAAGTACCAGTACAGAGTCAATGTGAGGAGGATATATACAGGAAGTACCAGTACAGAGTCAGTGTGAGGAGGCTATATACAGGAAGTACCAGTACAGAGTCAATGTGAGGAGGCTATATACAGGAAGTACCAGTACAGAGTCAATGTGAGGAGGCTATATACAGGAAGTACCAGTACAGAGTCAATGTGAGGAGGCTATATACAGGAAGTACCAGTACAGAGTCAATGTGAGGAGGCTATATACAGGAAGTACCAGTACAGAGTCAATGTGAGGAGGCTATATACAGGAAGTACCAGTACAGAGTCAATGTGAGGAGGCTATATACAGGAAGTACCAGTGAGGAGGCTATATACAGGGGCACCAGTACAGAGTCAATGTGAGGAGGTTATATACAGGAAGTACCAGTACAGAGTCAACAGGTGTAGACATCTGTTTTACAATGTGCCAGCAGAGCATGATACCCTTTGTTGGCATAATGTATCTCTTTCAGGCAGAATACACCTGGCATACCCCTTTATATCCACTGTATTGAATCAGTGAGAAAGAGGGAAAGTGTGTGGTGATCCTTTGACCTCTATAGTGGCATCCATCTTAAGCCAGGCCCAGCTCCAGCTACACTTCATCTCTGAATCCACTTCTTTAACAAGCTATGCTTCATTTTCACCTAATTCTCTCATTGAAAAAATTGGTGGAAAACATTAGTTCACAGATAGTAGTTAGTTCGTTAGCTAGTTAACATTTCACACAGATTACCAGGGTCCAGTAAGCAACTAACGCATTATAACTTGAGGAACGGCAAGGAGTCGTATAACATTACCAGTTAATACTATAGCGAATTGGTTAGGTTACTAACGTTAGCTCATCTGATGTTGTAAAGTTAGGTAGCTAAAATTAGCTGTCTGACTATTAGCCAGCTAATTTTCACATCATAAACGCAATTATTTGATCCGTTAAGTTGGCTAATGTTGCTCAACTTTCTCTGGATAGCTAACAGAGAATTCGATCCAGCTAGCATTTAGCATTTACTAAAATGAAATGGACCAGGACCATGTTCAGTAAGGAAATGTCTAGGAACGTTGCTGATTGAAACTGCTGACCAGGGCCATGTTCAGTAAGGAAATGTCTAGGAACGTTGCTGATTGAAACTGCTGACCAGGGCCATGTTCAGTAAGGAAATGTCTAGGAACGTTGCTGATTGAAACTGCTGACCAGGGCCATGTTCAGTAAGGAAATGTCTAGGAACGTTGCTGATTGAAACTGCTGACCAGGGCCATGTTCAGTAAGGAAATGTCTAGGAACGTTGCTGATTGAAACACTACGAATGTAACCAACATGATTCTTTCCTCTTCATGTCTGTTCTAGATATTTCTCTCTGAAACGTAACAGTAGCTCAGACCAGGGGTCGGCTACATGCAGAACAGGACAGCTGTGACTATAACTTTCCATTTTCTCAATTTGATTCTCCCTCACCTCAAACTTTCCAAATACCAATTTTTCGGTTACAGCTCGTTAAGTATGCTTCATCACCTTCTCACCCCGTCTCCATGGTCAGGCTTCTCACCTACCTCTTCGTTATCGTTCAGGAGACACGGTGCTCTAACTGCCTTTGTACTCTGTTGTCCAGAGCAGGCGCTCTTTCCAGAGAGAAAGCTGTATGCTGTAACTAGCTAATTGGTTGTGTGCTGCATTCTGTTGTTATGTGAACGACTGTCTGAGCCTTGGATACAACAAGTATTGCTTGTTCGCTTACAGACAGTAGTGATTCAAAATAGCAACTATTAAAGACCAGAACCCACTGGATTCTCCAATTACATTGAATGAACTACAGGACAAAATACAAACCCTCCAACACAAAAAGGCCTGTGTTGTTGATGGTATCCTCAATGAAATTATCAAATATACAGACCACAATTGGCTATACTTAAACTCTTTAACATCATCCTCAGCTCTGGCATCTTCCCCAATATCTGGAACCAAGGACTGATCACCCCAATCAACAAAAGTGGAGACAAATTTGACCCCAATAACTACCGTGGGATATGAGTCAACAGCAACCTTGGGAAAATCCTCTGCATTATCATTAACAGCAGATTAGTTCATTTCCTCTGTGAAAACAATGTACTGAGCAAATGTCAAATTGGCTTTTTACCAAATTACCGTACGACAGACCACGTATTCACCCTGCACTCCCTAATTGACAAACAGAGTACACAGTGGCAGAATACCTGACCACTGTGACTGACTCAAACTTAAGGAAAGCTTTGACTATGTCCAGACTCAGTGAGCATAGCCTTGCTATTGGGAGAGAGAGAGAGCTGTACCTTGAACATCTCCAGGAGAGTCTCCTTCTTGATCTCCAGCCTCTCGAAGGGCTGCTTCTCCTTGATGATCTTCTTACACAAATTTTCCAAGCAGGGGAAATCATTACTGGACACTCCCCTGGAGAAGAGTAAGTGGGAGGGGGATAAGGGGAGGTGACGGGAGGAGGAGGATGGGTGGAGACAGTGAGTGAGATGAAGGGTATGAAGAACTGGTGTTCTGGCTGTCAAAGAGAACTAGTGTTTGTCTTCTAAAGAGTTCATCAACGGGCCGGAGTTTCTGATCTATTAAATTGCTTTCTCTAAATTAGACCTGTCCTGTCTAAATCAAACTCAAAAATTAATAATAATAAATAAATAATCCCTCCAGCTGGATTTAGTCATTAATATCATATCAATATTATATAATCGTCTCCATGGTAACGACAGTCTGGAAAATCAATGGAAGCCATACCAAACTCAGGCACCAATCAGCTCCCACAGTAACCTGGGTCTAGATTAAACATCTAATAATATGTGCCAGCTTGCCAAGCAAATAGGAGTTAAGTCAGTTCCATCAATTGAGGACATTAAATTGGTTTTCTAGGAATTGGTTTTCAATTCACATCCTGAATTGACCAAAACACTGCAAGAGTCAACTTAGACGTTTAAAAGTACATTAGGGCTAGATGAACATAAACATGGCATCTAAACACTGGAACATTCTTCCTGGTCCCATCGGGCTTACTACTCCTTCACTGTTGCCTTATTGGTCTAGCTGGCCAAGTTTTACCTGGCTGAACCTGACCAATGAGACAAGGCGTTACTCACTCTTGGTCCAGGAACATGTCGTAGTAGAAGCCGTTCTCGATGGGCGGACCGTAACACAAACAGCCTCCATAGACCCTCTCCATCGCCTCACCCATTATGTGGGCACTGGAATGCCAGTACACCTGACAGGAGGAGGAAAGGAAGAGAGAATGAGATGGGATATGATATAGGGATGTAGAGGGAAGAGAGAGAGGGGAAGAGTAATGTTTACTGTTTATTTCACTTTTGTTTATTATCTACTTCAATTGCTTTGGCAACGTTAACATTGAGAGGGGGAAGAGCGAGGTGAGGGGGACGAGGAGAGAGAGGACGAGAGGAGAGAGAGACAGAAGAGGACATTTTTAGGTACCAAAATGTAGGATCTTTATCTAGAAGAAAGGTTTAATCCAAATAGCATTCATTTAGAGACTTACAGGGCCAGTGGAGGTTGTACTTACAGCTTTGGCCTCCTCGTCATCAAACTTGAGTAGCTGAAGACTACAGTCTTCCTCTAGAGGTCGGTCCAGGTCCCACATAGAGCTGTTCACCTTAGCTATTACTGTGTTGTCAGCTAGACCCTGACTAGAGAGAGAGATAGCTATTACTGTGTTGTCAGCTAGACCCTGACTAGAGAGAGAGATAGCTATTACTGTGGTGTCAGCTAGACCCTGACTAGAGAGAGAGATAGCTATTACTGTGGTGTCAGCTAGACCCTGACTAGAGAGAGAGATAGCTATTACTGTGGTGTCAGCTAGACCCTGACTAGAGAGAGAGATAGCTATTACTGTGGTGTCAGCTAGACCCTGACTAGAGAGAGAGATAGCTATTACTGTGTTGTCAGCTAGACCCTGACTAGAGAGAGATAGCTATTACTGTGGTGTCAGCTAGACCCTGACTAGAGAGAGAGATAGCTATTACTGTGGTGTCAGCTAGACCCTGACTAGAGAGAGAGATAGCCATTACTGTGGTGTCAGCTAGACCCTGACTAGAGAGAGATAGCTATTACTGTGTTGTTTAGGCCATACAGCCCCACCCTATGGTAGGTTAAGGTAGGGCCCTATGGTAGGTTAAGGTAGGGCCCTATGGTAGGTTAAGGTAGGGCCCTATGGTAGGTTAAGGTATGGTAGGGTTAAGGTAAGCAAGGGGACTGACTCACCTGATGCCAGCAGCCACCTGGTAGGGTGTTGTCTTCCAGGACTCAGCCTCCACCACCTTCCCATCTGGCAGAGTAACCTTGATGGGTTTACTGTCCTTCTCTGCCCTCTCTGCCATCAGAGCATCATGCTCCTCCTTCAGTTTAGTGTACAGGGACAGACGCTCCTCCATGTACCCAGGAGGAGGGGACAGCTAGAGGGGGAGAGAGTGATTGAACGGACAGGGGGGAGAAGTGAGAGGGCGTGAGTGAGGGGAAAGGAGAGAAGTCTTCAGCCGTGTGTACCAAGACAGATGCTCTCAATATATGGGGGAGGGGACCGCTAGAGGAAGGTGTAGACAGAGAGACGGACAGAGAGACAGTGACTGCCATCTGCTTCTCCACTCACCTCTGTCTTCCCACCAGCTTCTCCCGCTGAAGCCTTCTTCTTCTTCTCTCCTCCCTGAACAGGCGTCAGAAAATGGGTGTGGTTAGTTCATTAATAGAAACATTCTGACCATAACTGCATTAGTCATAACTAACAATGCATTTAATTACATTACTAGGCCACAGAGCAGCCAAACCTGCTGTGCAAACACGGTTGAGACAGTTGTTGACACAACTAGACAGCATAATAGGAGACCAGGCCTTGTGGAATCTAACTCCGAATACATTGATTCGCCCGAAAACATTTAAATTATGAAATGCCCACCTTGTACCCGTCCTTGTCCTTTGTAGTTGCGCATCTTAAATCATTTACTAAAATCTCTAGTTTTACAATAAACGTTACTGATCAAATACAACCACCGACTGTTTGCTGTTCCTCTAAAATGGCAACTCAGCTTAAATGCGAATGATTCCATGTAATTCAACAAGGAAACAGTCAGTAGTGGCATTTCATTATAATATATTATAAAACTATGTTTCAGCAAACAAAGGAAGGCATTCAACTACGGAGGTGAAACCTAGGTGTTGATTTCACTGCTCTGTTAAAGTATTAATCATGTAGAGAGTTAGATCACAGAGTTAGATCACAGAGTTTAGATCAGAGTTTAGATCACAGCGTTTAGATCACAGAGTTAGATCACAGAGTTTAGATCACGGAGTTTAGATCACAGAGTTTAGATCACAGAGTTTAGATCACAGAGTTTAGATCAGAGTTTAGATCACAGAGTTTAGATCAGAGTTTAGATCACAGCGTTTAGATCACAGAGTTAGATCACAGAGTTTAGATCACGGAGTTTAGATCACAGAGTTTAGATCACAGAGTTTAGATCACAGAGTTTAGATCAGAGTTTAGATCACAGAGTTTAGATCAGAGTTTAGATCAGAGTTTAGATCACGGAGTTTAGATCACAGAGTTTAGATCACAGAGTTAGATCACGGAGTTAGATCAGAGTTTAGATCACAGAGTTAGATCACGGAGTTAGATCAGAGTTTAGATCACAGAGTTAGATCACGGAGTTAGATCACAGAGTTTAGATCACACAGCCGTCTCGAAACACAACACGACTCATTATTACTTACAAGACAAACAAGAACGTTTAAGATAATTCATATTCGTTAAAGCCGTGATTATATATTAAGAAGTAAAGCCGTCTAGTTGTTTCAGATTGTCTAAATAGTTATCTAATCTTCAGGTCAACATTGCTGACAGCATGCATGTGTAACGGACACGCTACCTTCTTCCCTTCGTCAACTTTCAACTCCTTCATTTGCTCCGCCATTATGCGATGAATATACCTGGAAATATATATATTTTATATGGAATTTATGGTGTGAATTTAATCAGTCCAGTCAGCTCCCCGGCAAGATCGTGTCCCGGATATTACGTATTAGTTTCCTGCGCATTTTCCTCTCTGACACTGGCTGATGCAATCGTTGCTGATTTGATTGACAGCAGCGTTGAGCCAATTATAGATCGCGTCGTGTGTTTGTGGCGGTTGTAGTTAACCACAGCCACAAAGTCATAAACCCCGCCCCTTTCTACAATTTCTCTTGTTAATATCTGAATTTAACATGATCCTAACCCGGACCTTAACGGAGACCAGAAAGCTCATATTTGTTTTCATTCATTTTTACGATATATACAATTTTGACTTTGTGGCGATGGTAACTAGTGGAAACCTTTTGTGTTTGCCAAAAATGTATTCTGTGGTGGAGAAAAAAAGTATTTTTCAGCCCTTTTCACTTATTTCGTCATTAACCCCACTATTTACCAACAGAGTTTATCTATATTTTTCGTAGCTGTCTATTTACCACCACAAACCAATGCTGGCACTAAGACCTCACCAGTGGGGACGACCAGGGATGTTCTCTTCATTAGTGTGTGAATCGGACCATGTTCCAGTCCTGCTAGGCATTCAAAATGTAACTAGTACTTTAGGGTGTCAGGGAAAATTTATGGAGTAAAAAGTACATCATTTTCTTTAGGAATGTAGTGAAGTAAAAGTAGTCAAAAATATAAATAGTAAAGTAAAGTACAGATTCCCCCAAAAACTACTTAAGTATTACTTTAATGTCCCGAGTCAGAAATACAATGTTAGGGCAACACAGGTTTAATCACCTAAATTAGGCTGTTGTTATGGCCACAGCCCACGCCACTAAAACATGGATAGTTATGGTACACAGGATGGACAGCTCTGCGCTCAGGTGCACGACAAGAACAAAAGAGACACTGAAGACACTATTTATCCCCTTAAACCCCCGTGAGATTACCCACAGAACGGAAAAACAACTAGAACACACACAACTGCAACACATAACCCCAAACAAGTAGAACCCCATATCAGGTCGTTACATACTTTAAAGTATTTTTACTTAAGGACTCACGAAACCACCACACCAACGACCACCGCAGTACCGATAGCTATAACGACCGTCCCCAACACGAAACCACCACACCAACGACCACCGCAGTACCGATAGCTATAACGACCGTCCCCAACACGAAACCACCACACCAACGACCACCGCAGTACCGATAGCTATAACGACCGTCCCCAACACGAAACCACCACACCAACGACCACCGCAGTACCGATAGCTATAACGACCGTCCCCAACAAAACAGGTCTCACAGAGGTCAACCTGGTCGCTATGTTTCTGTACCTAACCCTCACTAAGGGTCAGGGAACAGGGGTAACAAACGTTACAATAGTAACTAAGGGTCAGGGAACAGAGGTAACTAAGGGTCAGGGAACAGAGGTAACTAAGGGTAAGGGAACAGAGGTAACTAAGGGTCAGGGAACAGAGGTAACTAAGGCTCAGGGAACAGAGGTAACTAAGGCTCAGGGAACAGAGGTAACTAAGGGTCAGGGAACAGAGGTAACTAAGGGTCAGGGAACAGAGGTAACTAAGGGTCAGGGAACAGAGGTAACTAAGGGTCAGGGAACAGAGGTAACTAAGGGTCAAATGGTGATCAAACGTCAACAGAAGCTCTCTAGAAGCTCTGCTATGAGACGTACTGCAGCTGAAGAAATCTGAGAAAGAGAACAAAGATAAGTCACAATGACTAGGCGTGACAAATTCCCTCCGTTAACGAGGTCGTCAGGATCCACAGTGTCCCCACCTTCACTCACATCCCTATTCTCTCCTCTCTGTACAGACCATACAAACGCTTCACACCACGTGGCTGCAACCATCTGGTGGTCCCTACGCACACGACCCACGTGGAGTTCCAGGTCTCCGAACTGCCGTTCTGCGGCCAACAAGGCAGAGTTCATCTCAGCCTATGCTGCCCTCCAGTCCCTTGACTTCTTGGCGCTGACAGAAACATGGATTACCACAGAAAACACTGCTACTCCTACTGCTCTTTCCTCGTCTGATCATGTGTTCTCTCATACTCCGAGAGCATCTGGTCAGCGTGGCGGTGGAACAGGAATTCTAATCTCTCCCAAGTGGACATTCTCTCTTTTCCCCCTGACCCATCTGTCTATCTCCTCATTTGAATTCCATGCTGTCACAGTCACTAGCCCATTCAAACTTAACATCCTGGTCATTTATCTCCCTCCAGGTTCCCTTGGAGAGTTCATCAATGAGCTTGACGCCTTGATAAATTCATTTCCTGATGATGGCTCACCCCTCACAGTTCTGGGTGACTTTAACCTCCCGACGTCTGCCTTTGACTCATTTCTCTCTGTCTCCTTCTTTCCACTCCTTTCCTCTTTTGACCTCACCCTCTCACCGTCCCCCTCTACTCACAAGGCAGACAATACGCTTGACCTCATCTTTACTAGATGCTGTTCTTCTACTAATCTCACTGTAACTCCCCTCCAAGTCTCCGACCACTACTTTGTATCCTTTTCTCTCTTGTTCTCCTCCAACACTACTCACTCTGCCCCTACTCAGATGGTAATGTTCTCCTCCAACACTACTCACTCTGCCCCTACTCAGATGGTAATGCTCTCCTCCAACACTACTCACTCTGCCCCTACTCAGATGGTAATGCTCTCCTCCAACACTACTCACTCTGCCCCTACTCAGATGGTAATGCTCTCCTCCAACACTACTCACTCTGCCCCTACTCAGATGGTAATGCTCTCCTCCAACACTACTCACTCTGCCCCTACTCAGATGGTAATGCTCTCCTCCAACACTACTCACTCTGCCCCTACTCAGATGGTAATGCTCTCCTCCAACACTACTCACTCAGCCCCTACTCAGATGGTAATGCTCTCCTCCAACACTACTCACTCTGCCCCTACTCAGATGGTAATGCTCTCCTCCAACACTACTCACTCTGCCCCTACTCAGATGGTAATGCTCTCCTCCAACACTACTCACTCTGCCCCTACTCAGATGGTAATGCTCTCCTCCAACACTACTCACTCTGCCCCTACTCAGATGGTAATGCTCTCCTCCAACACTACTCACTCTGCCCCTACTAAGATGGTAATGCTCTCCTCCAACACTACTCACTCTGTCCCTACTCAGATGGTAATGCTCTCCTCCAACACTACTCACTCTGCCCCTACTAAGATGGTAATGCGCTCTCTCTCTCTCCCGCTCCTCTCTCCTCTTCCATCCTATCATCTCTTCCCTCTGCTAAATCCTTCTCCCTCCTGTCTCCTGATTCTTCCTCCTCAACCCTCCTCTCCTCCCTTTCTGTATCTTTTGACTCTCTATGTCCCCTCTCCTCCCGGCCGGCTCGGTCCTCCCCTCCTGCTCCGTGGCTAGACGACTCATTGTGAGCTCACAGAACAGGGCTCCGGGCAGCCGAGTGGAAATGGAGGAAAACTAAACTCCCTGTGGACCGGTCATCTTCTCACTCTCTCCTCTCTACTGTTTCTTCCTCTGTTTCTGCTGCTAAAGACACTTTCCACCACTCTACATTTCAAGCCTTGGCCTCTAACCCTAGGAAGCTCTTTGCCACCTTCTCCTCTCTGCTGAATCCTCCTCTTCCTCCCCCTCTCTCCTCCGTCTCTGTGGATGACTTCCATTTTGAAAAGAAGGTTGACGACATCCGATCCTCATTTATTAAGCCTATTGACACCACTGATCCTGCTCACACTGCCCTAGTCACTTGGCTCTGTCATATCCTCACATGGTCTCTCGTATCATTGCTACGCAGACAACACACAATTAATTTTCTCCTTCTGATAACCAGGTGGCGAATTGCATCTCTGCATGTCTGGCAGACATATCAGATTGAATGTCGGATCACCACCTCAACTGAACCTCGGCAAGACGGAACTGCTCTTCCTCCTGGGGAAGGACTGCCCGCTCCATGATCTCGCCATCACGGTTTACAACTCCATTGTGTCCTCTTCCCAGAGTGCAAAGAACCTTGATGTGACCCTGGACAACACCCTGTCGTTCTCTGCTAACATCAAAGCTGTGACCCGATCCTGCAGGTTCATGTTCTACAACATTCTCAGAGTACGACCCTACCTTACACAGAAAGCAGCACAGGTCCTAATACAGACACTTGTCATCTCCCGTCTGGATTACTGTAACTCTCTGTTGGCTGGACTCCCTGCCTGCACCATTAAACTCCTACAACTTATCCAGAACGCTGCAGCCCGTCTGGTGTTCAACCTTCCCAAGTTCTCTCATGTCACCCCGCTCCTCCACACACTCCACTGGCTTCCAGTTGAATCTCGCATCTACTACAAAACCATGGTGCTTGCCTACGTTGCTGTGAGGGGAACGCCACCTCCTTACCTCCAGGCTCTGATCAGTCCCTACACCCAAACGAGGACACTACGTTCATCCACCTCTGGCCTGCTAGCCCCCCTCCCTCTAAGAAGCACAGTTCCCGCTCAGCCTAGTCAAAGCTATTCGGTGCTTTGGCACCCCAATGGTGGAACAAGCTCCCCCACGACACCGGGACAGCGAAGTCACTGACCACCTTCCGGAGACACTTGAAACCCTACCTCAAAGTGGGTCTAGTGCCAGCCCGCAACCAATGACACAGCAGAAACCACAACCGTGCTTTTGCTCAACCACGTTTTCAATCGTTTCGGCCTGCCAGGAGAAACCGTGGACAGCGATAGAGGAACCCACTTTTCGGCAGCGGTAATGACCGAACTGTGACGGCTCCTGGGAGTCAAAGTTAAACTCTACATAACGTACCACCCTAGGAGCTCCGGCAGGGTAGAAAGTATGTCGCAGCAAACCACAAGGATTGGTACTGATGGCGATCAGAGCCACACGCAACCGGTCTACGGGAATAACACCATTCGAGATGATGGGCCGGCAAATGACACTTCCACTCTATCTCCTGTACCAACCGGGAGATGTGGCGGCAACCCCCGCGTACACTGCCCATCAATACGTGACGGACTTGCGAACCCACCTCCAGACTACCTTTGCGTACGCTCAAGGAAAGTTGGAAAGAATCGCAGAAGGCAACAAGACCCATTACGACAAAAAGGCCTCACTCCAAGAGTTAAGGTGTGGTACTACATATACACCTAACCCGCGGGCATCGCTGTCACCTGTGGTTTATCAAATCAGAATCAGCAAAGGTCAACAGAACACCACATTCAAGTGGGTCCACAGGAACCAAATCAAGTTGTACACTCCCCCCATGGGAATAGAAGGGGTGCAAGCCAGCCCCAAACAGATAGACTCATAGCATCCCTTCCAGGAGATCAGTGCGTTGCACCTAACATCTGTTCTTCCCTTCACTGCCAAAATATATTTTTAATTGTCATTGTTGATATTGCCCTGCGTTGTGCTGTTAAAAATAGGAAAATCAGCTACATTCATTGTCAAAATGTTTTCTTTCTTTAAATAACTGAAATAATCAAACAATATCTTTAATCATGCGTTTCTGTTGGATTGAGTTCCTTTGGCTTATCCTGACACTAATCCACTTCAGCGGACCCTCTACTGGAATCGTTCTCCGTAAGGATCCAGGACTCGTTATAACCAACTGCAGAGCACACACGCAGAGAGTGTACGTCCGCCTAGATGCAGAGAACATATACCGCCAACACATTCCCCCTGCGGCAAATCCGAGCTGGGCCGGGGCTGACTGGACCACTCAGGCAGTTAGACACTGCTTAACTCCAAAAGTTCAGCCACCCAGTCAGAACTAGCAGAACCTAGGGGAGAAAAATTATTCACCACTATTTGCTCTAGGTACCACTGCCGTTAACGCAGTCAGTCTAGCCAAAGTCAAGAGAAATGTTAGGGAGATTACTGAAGAGATGCCCCTTATCCAGCAACAGATGAAATCACAGGCACTCAGGTTGCTGCATGTGGGAAAGTCTCTCCAAGACACTATTCTGGTGTTGAACACACGCTACTCTCCTGAACAAAACCCTCCTGTAGGTAGGAAAGCTAGTCCAGGTCATAAACCACGATGTCCAATTGGTTTGATTGTTGTTGGAGGATTTTCTCTGTGAGGCTAGCTCTTCTATGGACCACTTGGCCATGAATAGAAGCCCCTCTCAATGGTGCACAACATACTGACCTCAGCTACCACAACGACGATAATGCCGTTGAAGTCACATTTGGCCTATAGTCTGGGGTCGGCGATTCCAATACACATTGATGTTAATTGTAACGAAGTGGGATTTTTACTGACGCTGCCGGTTGTTGAACTGGAAAATATCTATAGATTGTAAACAGTTCTAAACATAGGATTTTGGCGCAACAACACCCATGTGAAAATCGCCACATCCCCAGTTGTAGTTTATCAGGAACACAATCCAGATTTCTATCTCACCCCTAACCTGTTAATGTGTTCTCTAACCAAAGACGTCCACTACCTTTGTCCTAGCAGTGAAAACACTGAGCGTCTTTGTGGTCTAAAGCCAGCCAAGAACGCTGTAGAGCCAAACTAACAGCAAGGGATGGGGTCACCACCACACAGGTGGAGGTGGTAGGGAATTGATGGCTCACACACGCATTGGAAGATCTAACAAGGTCTTATACTAACATCAACAGTTTGATGGAAACAATCCCGGCTTTCGGAAAGTTTGCAATAGATCCCAAAACCCCGTTAGAGGGCCCTTCCACAGCATCTTCAGTCTCTTCTCCAGAGTTCGCTAGGTCAGACCTGTAGTGCCCCAATGTATACTTTGTTAGTCAGGGTGCCGTTGTAGTTAATGCCTTAACTACCCACTTTCAAGTAGGACTCCTTAGACATGGCATTAGACAATGCCATGATAGTCATTTAGCCAAGACCATGGACGTACAGCAGGTGAAATAAGTATTGAACACGTCACCATTTTTCTCAGTAAATATATTTCCAAAGGTGCTATTGACATGACATTTTCACCAGATGTTGGTAACAACCCAAGTAATCCATACATATAAAGAAACCAAAACAAATAAGTTCAGAAATTAAGTTATGTGTAATAATTTGAAATGACACAGGGAAAAAGTATTGAACACACTTACTGATATTTATTTAATACTTTGTAAAAAAGCCTTTGTTGGTAATGACAGCTTCAAGACGCCTCCTGTATGGAGAAACTAGTCGCATGCATTGCTCTGGTGTGATTTTGGCCCATTCTTCCACACAAACAGTCTTCAAATCTTGAAGGTTCCGTGGGCCTCTTCTATGAATCTTGATCTTCAGTTCTTTCCATAGATTTTCAATGGGATTTAAGTCAGGTGATTGGCTGGGCCGTTCTAGCAGCTTTATTTTCTTTCTTTGAAACCAATTGAGAGTTTCCTTGGCTGTGTGTTTGGGATCATTGTCTTGCTGAAATGTCCACCCTCGTTTCATCTTCAACATCCTGGTAGATGGCAGCAGATTTTTGTCAAGAATGTCTCGGTAAATTTGCCCATTCATCCTTCCTTCAATTATGTGAAGTTTGCCAGTACCATTTGCTGAAAAGCAGCCCCACACCATGATGTTCCCACCTCCAAACTTCACTGTTGGTATGGTGTTTTTAGGGTGATGTGCGGTGCCATTTCTCCTCCAAACATGGTGTGTATTATGACATCCAAACAGTTCAATTTTGCTCTCATCTGACCACACTATATTCTCCCACTATTTCACTGGCTTTTCCAAATGTTGTGCAGCAAACTTTAAACGAGCTTCAACATGCTTTTTTTCAGCAATGGAGTCTTGCGTGGTGAGCGTGCATACAGGCCATGGCGGTGGAGTGCATTACTTACTGTTTTCTTTGAGACAACAGTACCTGCTAATTGCAGGTCTTTTTGAAGCTTTCCACAAGTGGTCCTTGGCTCTTGGACAACTCTTCTGATTATTCTTTTCACTCCTCTGTCAGAAATCTTGCGAGGAGCACCTGGTCGAGGCAAATTTATGGTGAAATTATTGTCTTTCCACTTCCGTACTATGGCCCCAACAGTGCTCACTGGAACATTCAGAAGCTTAGAAATGCGCCTATAACCAATGCCATCATTATGTTTTGCAACAATTAGGTTGCGAAGGTCTTGAGACAGCTCTTTGCTTTTACCCATCATGAGATGTGTCTTGTGTGACACCTTGGCAATGAGACCTTTTTGTAGGCCATCAGTTGGGACTGAACCAGCTGATATTAATTTGCACTGACAGGGGGCTGGATTGCTTTTTAATTACTGATAGTTTTCAGCTGTTGTCTTGGCTTTCCATGCCTTTTTGCACCTCCCTTTCTTCATGTGTTCAATACTTTTCCCCTGTGTCATTTCACATTATTACACATAACTTATTTGTTTTGGTTTCTTTATATGTATGGATTACTTGGGTTGTTACCAACATCTGGTGAACATTTCATGTCAATAGCTCCTTTAGAAATATATTTACTGAGAAAAATGGTGACGTGTTCAATACTTATTTCACCCGCTGTATATAGAACATAGTCCAATTAGATGATTAAGGTGTGGTAGCTATATTCTTTTTTTAAAGTGTATTGAAGTGGTGGAAGGGGAAGCTTTGACACCTTTAATGGCTGAAGAGAAGAGGGGGGAAATGCCCAAGGTTTATGACCCTTATGACAATTTAGATACAGTTCCGAAGGCTCTTTCCGAAGGCTCTGTATATTTGAAACATGCAGTGAAGTATTATAATTCTGTCACTGAGTTGAAAAAGGACCCTGATCCCAATAGTTGGATGATGAAGCAGTAGACAGCAGTAGACAGTAGGCAGTAGACAGCAGACAGTAGACAGTAGACAGTAATAAATAAAACCAGGACAGGTTTAGTAAACTTGATGAGTTTATTATTGACAAAGGAAACATTCTAGTTTCTTTAAAGTATCAAATAACACAATACTTGAGTTGTCTTTATCATCCGGATGATTCTGACGTAGAACACCTTGGTCTCTATGAACTGCCAGATCAATCCCTTAAGACATTTTAAAATCACAAAATAAAAATGTATATAGAACATTGCATCTAGGTTATGTGGTACTCTACAGGATCTCAGCCTAGTTGTACAAATGTGTCATCTGACTTTTATTGTAGCATAAACATGATGTTTTCACCCAATTCTCAAACAATGACTTCACCTTTACTAGGCTAGCCGCACACGTTTGTCCACTAGCAACTTATTTCCAGCATCCAAACAGTAGTGAATGGAAAGAGAGATGTTACACAAAACACCCAAAAATGTAATGACATTTGGCAATTCCCATTAGGCCAGAATGTATGCTTCCCCCCATGCCTCTGACATGTGGTAATGGGAAATTATAATAATAATAATAAGTCATAGGCTATATTTTTTCTTTATTGTTTAATTATTGTGAAGGTCTCATGGTTTACCGGTATGTCTTTTGCCGGGATGTTCTATAAAAATATATCTTTCTACCAAACCCTCCGTACTGATCTGGGACCAGCCTATAAAAAATATTCCTTTCTATCAACACCCTGCAACCCCCTCCGTACTGATCTGGGACCAGGCTATAAAAAATATTCCTTTCTATCAACACCCTGCAACCCCCTCCGTACTGATCTGGGACCAGCCTATAAAAAATATTCCTTTCTATCAACACCCTGCAACCCCCTCCGTACTGATCTGGGACCAGCCTATAAAAAATATTCCTTTCTATCAACACCCTGCAACCCCCTCCGTACTGATCTGGGACCAGCCTATAAAAAATCTACCAATCTACCAACCCACTCCAAATGGATCTGGAACCAGCCTATGAACATCTACCTTTCTACCAAACCATCCAATCCTGTATGTGGAGACCATTTTAGAAGAGATACTCCAGTTGAACTATTCCCAAGTTAGATTTTCATGTAGTCATCAAATCGTCTGTTCCTTAAGATATTTTAGCAGAGCTGGTGTCTCTCAGGGTGGGCTGGATGCGTACTGCTGCAGAAGCTGAGAGTAGCAGGAGTCACAGATATGTTCAGGGTTGATGGAGGAGGGGAGGGGCAGCTCATTGGCCAGACAGCTGTCACAGAACACCCCTTGGCAGTTAGCACACTGGCTCTGCAGAATGAAAGAGTTAAAACACTTAGCACAACATCAAATCAAAGTTTATTTGTCACATGCTTAACCAACAATACAACAGGTGTAGACCTTACAGTGAAATGCTTACTAACAAGCCCTTAACCAACAATACAACAGGTGTCGACCTTACAGTGAAATGCTTACTAACAAGCCCTTAACCAACAATACAACAGGTGTAGACCTTACAGTGAAATGCTTACTAACAAGCCCTTAACCAACAATACAACAGGTGTAGACCTTACAGTGAAATGCTTACTAACAAGCCCTTAACCAACAATACAACAGGTGTAGACCTTACAGTGAAATGCTTACTGACAAGCCCTTAACCAACAATACAACAGGTGTAGACCTTACAGTGAAATACTTACTAACAAGCCCTTAACCAACAATACAACAGGTGTAGACCTTACAGTGAAATGCTTACTAACAAGCCCTTAACCAACAATACAACAGGTGTAGACCTTACAGTGAAATGCTTACTGACAAGCCCTTAACCAACAATACAACAGGTGTAGACCTTACAGTGAAATGCTTACTAACAAGCCCTTAACCAACAATACAACAGGTGTAGACCTTACAGTGAAATGCTTACTAACAAGCCCTTAACCAACAATACAACAGGTGTAGACCTTACAGTGAAATGCTTACTAACAAGCCCTTAACCAACAATACAACAGGTGTAGATCTTAGTGAAATGCTTACTAACAAGCCCTTAACCAACAATACAACAGGTGTAGACCTTACAGTGAAATGCTTACTAACAAGCCCTTAACCAACAATACAACAGGTGTAGACCTTACAGTGAAATGCTTACTAACAAGCCCTTAACCAACAATACAACAGGTGTAGACCTTACAGTGAAATGCTTACTAACAAGCCCTTAACCAACAATACAACAGGTGTAGACCTTACAGTGAAATGCTTACTAGCAAGCCCTTAACCAACAATACAACAGGTGTAGACCTTACAGTGAAATGCTTACTAGCAAGCCCTTAACCAACAATACAACAGGTGTAGACCTTACAGTGAAATGCTTACTAACAAGCCCTTAACCAACAATACAACAGGTGTAGACCTTACAGTGAAATGCTTACTAACAAGCCCTTAACCAACAATACAACAGGTGTAGACCTTACAGTGAAATGCTTACTAACAAGCCCTTAACCAACAATACAACAGGTGTAGACCTTACAGTGAAATGCTTACTGACAAGCCCTTAACCAACAATACAACAGGTGTAGACCTTACAGTGAAATACTTACTAACAAGCCCTTAACCAACAATACAACAGGTGTAGACCTTACAGTGAAATGCTTACTAACAAGCCCTTAACCAACAATACAACAGGTGTAGACCTTACAGTGAAATGCTTACTAACAAGCCCTTAACCAACAATACAACAGGTGTAGACCTTACAGTGAAATGCTTACTAACAAGCCCTTAACCAACAATACAACAGGTGTAGACCTTACAGTGAAATGCTTACTGACAAGCCCTTAACCAACAATACAACAGGTGTAGACCTTACAGTGAAATACTTACTAACAAGCCCTTAACCAACAATACAACAGGTGTAGACCTTACAGTGAAATGCTTACTAACAAGCCCTTAACCAACAATACAACAGGTGTAGACCTTACAGTGAAATGCTTACTAACAAGCCCTTAACCAACAATACAACAGGTGTAGACCTTACAGTGAAATGCTTACTAACAAGCCCTTAACCAACAATACAACAGGTGTAGACCTTACAGTGAAATGCTTACTGACAAGCCCTTAACCAACAATACAACAGGTGTAGACCTTACAGTGAAATGCTTACTAACAAGCCCTTAACCAACAATACAACAGGTGTAGACCTTACAGTGAAATGCTTACTGACAAGCCCTTAACCAACAATACAACAGGTGTAGACCTTACAGTGAAATGCTTACTAACAAGCCCTTAACCAACAATACAACAGGTGTAGACCTTACAGTGAAATGCTTACTAACAAGCCCTTAACCAACAATACAACAGGTGTAGATCTTAGTGAAATGCTTACTAACAAGCCCTTAACCAACAATACAACAGGTGTAGACCTTACAGTGAAATGCTTACTAACAAGCCCTTAACCAACAATACAACAGGTGTAGACCTTACAGTGAAATGCTTACTAACAAGCCCTTAACCAACAATACAACAGGTGTAGACCTTACAGTGAAATGCTTACTAACAAGCCCTTAACCAACAATACAACAGGTGTAGACCTTACAGTGAAATGCTTACTGACAAGCCCTTAACCAACAATACAACAGGTGTAGACCTTACAGTGAAATACTTACTAACAAGCCCTTAACCAACAATACAACAGGTGTAGACCTTACAGTGAAATGCTTACTAACAAGCCCTTAACCAACAATACAACAGGTGTAGACCTTACAGTGAAATGCTTACTAACAAGCCCTTAACCAACAATACAACAGGTGTAGACCTTACAGTGAAATGCTTACTAACAAGCCCTTAACCAACAATACAACAGGTGTAGACCTTACAGTGAAATGCTTACTGACAAGCCCTTAACCAACAATACAACAGGTGTAGACCTTACAGTGAAATGCTTACTAACAAGCCCTTAACCAACAATACAACAGGTGTAGACCTTACAGTGAAATGCTTACTAACAAGCCCTTAACCAACAATACAACAGGTGTAGACCTTACAGTGAAATGCTTACTAACAAGCCCTTAACCAACAATACAACAGGTGTAGACCTTACAGTGAAATGCTTACTAACAAGCCCTTAACCAACAATACAACAGGTGTAGACCTTACAGTGAAATGCTTACTGACAAGCCCTTAACCAACAATACAACAGGTGTAGACCTTACAGTGAAATGCTTACTAACAAGCCCTTAACCAACAATACAACAGGTGTAGACCTTACAGTGAAATGCTTACTAACAAGCCCTTAACCAACAATACAACAGGTGTAGACCTTACAGTGAAATGCTTACTAACAAGCCCTTAACCAACAATACAACAGGTGTAGATCTTAGTGAAATGCTTACTAACAAGCCCTTAACCAACAATACAACAGGTGTAGACCTTACAGTGAAATGCTTACTAACAAGCCCTTAACCAACAATACAACAGGTGTAGACCTTACAGTGAAATGCTTACTAACAAGCCCTTAACCAACAATACAACAGGTGTAGACCTTACAGTGAAATGCTTACTAACAAGCCCTTAACCAACAATACAACAGGTGTAGACCTTACAGTGAAATGCTTACTAGCAAGCCCTTAACCAACAATACAACAGGTGTAGACCTTACAGTGAAATGCTTACTAACAAGCCCTTAACCAACAATACAACAGGTGTAGACCTTACAGTGAAATGCTTACTAACAAGCCCTTAACCAACAATACAACAGGTGTAGACCTTACAGTGAAATGCTTACTAACAAGCCCTTAACCAACAATACAACAGGTGTAGACCTTACAGTGAAATGCTTACTAACAAGCCCTTAACCAACAATACAACAGGTGTAGACCTTAAAGTGAAATGCTTACTAACAAGCCCTTAACCAACAATACAACAGGTGTAGACCTTACAGTGAAATGCTTACTAACAAGCCCTTAACCAACAATACAACAGGTGTAGAACTTACAGTGAAATGCTTACTAACAAGCCCTTAACCAACAATACAACAGGTGTAGACCTTACAGTGAAATGCTAACTAACAAGCCCTTAACCAACAATACAACAGGTGTAGACCTTACAGTGAAATGCTTACTGACAAGCCCTTAACCAACAATACAACAGGTGTAGACCTTACAGTGAAATGCTTACTAACAAGCCCTTAACCAACAATACAACAGGTGTAGACCTTACAGTGAAATGCTTACTAACAAGCCCTTAACCAACAATACAACAGGTGTAGACCTTACAGTGAAATGCTTACTAACAAGCCCTTAACCAACAATACAACAGGTGTAGATCTTAGTGAAATGCTTACTAACAAGCCCTTAACCAACAATACAACAGGTGTAGACCTTACAGTGAAATGCTTACTAACAAGCCCTTAACCAACAATACAACAGGTGTAGACCTTACAGTGAAATGCTTACTAACAAGCCCTTAACCAACAATACAACAGGTGTAGACCTTACAGTGAAATGCTTACTAACAAGCCCTTAACCAACAATACAACAGGTGTAGACCTTACAGTGAAATGCTTACTAACAAGCCCTTAACCAACAATACAACAGGTGTAGACCTTACAGTGAAATGCTTACTAGCAAGCCCTTAACCAACAATACAACAGGTGTAGACCTTACAGTGAAATGCTTACTAACAAGCCCTTAACCAACAATACAACAGGTGTAGACCTTACAGTGAAATGCTTACTAACAAGCCCTTAACCAACAATACAACAGGTGTAGACCTTACAGTGAAATGCTTACTAACAAGCCCTTAACCAACAATACAACAGGTGTAGACCTTACAGTGAAATGCTTACTAACAAGCCCTTAACCAACAATACAACAGGTGTAGACCTTAAAGTGAAATGCTTACTAACAAGCCCTTAACCAACAATACAACAGGTGTAGACCTTACAGTGAAATGCTTACTAACAAGCCCTTAACCAACAATACAACAGGTGTAGACCTTACAGTGAAATGCTTACTAACAAGCCCTTAACCAACAATACAACAGGTGTAGACCTTACAGTGAAATGCTTACTAACAAGCCCTTAACCAACAATACAACAGGTGTAGACCTTACAGTGAAATGCTTACTGACAAGCCCTTAACCAACAATACAACAGGTGTAGACCTTACAGTGAAATGCTTACTAACAAGCCCTTAACCAACAATACAACAGGTGTAGACCTTACAGTGAAATGCTTACTAACAAGCCCTTAACCAACAATACAACAGGTGTAGACCTTACAGTGAAATGCTTACTAACAAGCCCTTAACCAACAATACAACAGGTGTAGATCTTAGTGAAATGCTTACTAACAAGCCCTTAACCAACAATACAACAGGTGTAGACCTTACAGTGAAATGCTTACTAACAAGCCCTTAACCAACAATACAACAGGTGTAGACCTTACAGTGAAATGCTTACTAACAAGCCCTTAACCAACAATACAACAGGTGTAGACCTTACAGTGAAATGCTTACTAACAAGCCCTTAACCAACAATACAACAGGTGTAGACCTTACAGTGAAATGCTTACTAGCAAGCCCTTAACCAACAATACAACAGGTGTAGACCTTACAGTGAAATGCTTACTAACAAGCCCTTAACCAACAATACAACAGGTGTAGACCTTACAGTGAAATGCTTACTAACAAGCCCTTAACCAACAATACAACAGGTGTAGACCTTACAGTGAAATGCTTACTAACAAGCCCTTAACCAACAATACAACAGGTGTAGACCTTACAGTGAAATGCTTACTAACAAGCCCTTAACCAACAATACAACAGGTGTAGACCTTAAAGTGAAATGCTTACTAACAAGCCCTATATACAGGGGGTACCGGTACCGAGTCAATGTGTCGGGGTACAGGTTAGTTATATACAGGGGGTACCGGTACAGAGTTAATGTGTCGGGGTACAGGTTAGTTATATACAGGGGGTACCGGTACCGAGTCAATGTGTGGGGGTACAGGTTAGTTATATACAGGGGGTACCGGTACCAAGTCAATGTGTGGGGGTACAGGTTAGTTATATACAGGGGGTACCGGTACCAAGTCAATGTGTGGGGGTACAGGTTAGTTATATACGGGGGTACCGGTACCAAGTCAATGTGTGGGGGTACAGGTTAGTTATATACAGGGGGTACCGGTAC
Organism: Thymallus thymallus; assembly: GCA_023634145.1. Classification (NCBI taxonomy): domain Eukaryota; kingdom Metazoa; phylum Chordata; class Actinopteri; order Salmoniformes; family Salmonidae; genus Thymallus; species Thymallus thymallus. Next base: position 38,110,490 of record CM042401.1, on the reverse strand, counting down.
AGAGTCAATGTGTGGGGGTACAGGTTAGTTATATACAGGGGGTACCGGTACAGAGTTAATGTGTCGGGGTACAGGTTAGTTATATACAGGGGGTACCGGTACAGAGTTAATGTGTGGGGGTACAGGTTAGTTATATACAGGGGGTACCGGTACAGAGTCAATGTGTGGGGGTACAGGTTAGTTATATACAGGGGGTACCGGTACAGAGTCAATGTGTGGGGGGTACAGGTTAGTTATATACAGGGGGTACCGGTACAGAGTTAATGTGTGGGGGTACAGGTTAGTTATATACAGGGGGTACCGGTACAGAGTTAATGTGTGGGGGTACAGGTTAGTTATATACAGGGGGTACCGGTACAAAGTCAATGTGTGGGGGTACAGGTTAGTTATATACGGGGGTACCGGTACCAAGTCAATGTGTGGGGGTACAGGTTAGTTATATACAGGGGGTACCGGTACAGAGTCAATGTGTGGGGGTACAGGTTAGTTATATACAGGGGGTACCGGTACAGAGTTAATGTGTCGGGGTACAGGTTAGTTATATACAGGGGGTACCGGTACAGAGTTAATGTGTGGGGGTACAGGTTAGTTATATACAGGGGGTACCGGTACGGAGTTAATGTGTCGGGGTTCCTGGGTGTCCATATGGACAACAGACTGGAATGGGCTGGTAACACCGGGGCCCTGTACCAAAAGGGCCAGAGCCGACTCTACTTTCTGAGGAGGCTCAGGTCCTTCAACGTGTGCAGTAAACTACTGCATACCTTCTACCAGTCTGTGGTGGCCAGTGCCATCTTTTTTGCAGTGGTGTGCTGGGGAGCAAACATCAAAGCCGGTGATGCTTCTCGGGTAAATAAGCTGATCAGGAAGGCTAGCTCTGTCCTGGGGATGAGCCTTGACACTCTAGAGGAGGTGGCGGAGAGACGGATCCTGGCCAAACTGCTGGCCATCATGGACAACGTCACCCACCCTCTGCACGCTATGGTTATGACGCAGAGGAGCACTTTCAGTCACAGACTGATCCCACCACGGTGTGCCAGAGAGCGCTACAGGAGGTCCTTCCTGCCGGCGGCTATGAGACTGTATAATGCCTCACCGGGGTGCCGTGCCGTCGGCAACATAGATCTGGAACTGTTGGGGTGCTAGGACCTAGTTTAACAATTATGCATCCATCCGTGAGTAACTCTGGTCTGTAATCACTCATTCACTCAGGACTTATTTATTCATACAGGTCTGTATATACATACTCATGTACAGTTGTTATATTATATCACATGCAATATTGTAAGTAATTATTGGACGTAGTCATTCACTCAGGAATGCATATTAGTATCCTGCCAGTTGCACCTTTTCTCATGGCTTTTAGTATATCGAATGTGCAATAAGTGCAGTTGTCTGTAATTAAACCCTGTTCACTAAGGACTGTATTTTAAGGGAATTACTATTATTACCCTAAATGATATCATACACACATTTAGCTATTAAAGTATCTCTTCCTGTCATTTACCTGTACAGTTAATGTAACCATGCAAGTATTCACTTATCTGTAAATATAACTGTATACCTAACTGTACAGCTAATTTAACCATGCAAAATGTTCACTTACCTGTTCATTTAGCCAGTCTGTCTATTAAGTAAACTATTATTACCCTCGCTCATATCATATGCATTTTTAGCTACTGAAGTATTTCTCTGCCATCGACCTGTATAGTATAGTTAACCATCCAACATCCACCAATGTATAGTGTACATATTCAGCCAACCACTCATACTATTCAATGTCCTTTTTATAGCTTTTTTTTGCACTCCAGATATCTTGTATTTCTATACTTTTTCATACTGCCGCTCTATGTATCATGTACCGTGTATCTGTCTTTTGTGTACTTTTCGTTGTGGCATTTTGCACCTGCCCTGTGTTTTGTTGTAGCTGCTTGACAATGAAATTTCCCCCCCGGGGGATAAATAAAGTATCTATCTATCTATCTATCTATCTATCTATCTATCTATCTATCTATCTATCTATCTATCTATCTATCTATCTATCTATCTATCTATCTATCTATCTATCTATCTATCAGGTTAGTTATATACAGGGGGTACCGGTACGGAGTTAATGTGTCGGGGTACAGGTTAGTTATATACAGGGGGTACCGGTACAGAGTTAATGTGTCGGGGTACAGGTTAGTTATATACAGGGGGTACCGGTACAGAGTTAATGTGTCGGGGTACAGGTTAGTCCAGGTAATATGTACATTGTACCTCAGCAACTCTAAAGGTATGACTTTGATAAATAATAGACAGAGAGTAGCAGCAGTGTAAAAATAAAAGGGGGGGGTGTAAATGTAAATAGTCACGCTGGCCATTTGATTAATTGTTCAGCAGTCTTATGGCTTTGGGGTTGAAGCTGTTAAGAAGCCTTTTGGTCCTAGACTTGGCGCTCCGGTACCGCTTGCCGTGCGGTAGCTGAGAGAACAGTCTATGACTTGGGTGATTGGAGTCTTTGACACTTATTTGGGATTTCCTCTGACACCGCCTAGTATATAATTCCTGGATGGCAGGAAGCTTGGCCCCAGTGATGTACTGGGCTGTACACACTACCCTCTGTAGCACCTTATGGTCAGATGCTGAGCAGTTGACCAGGCGCTGATGCAACCGGTCAGGATGCTCTCAATGGTGCAGCTGTAGAACTTTGAGGATCTGGGAACCTATGCCAAATCTTTTTAGTCTCCTGAGGGGGAAAACATTTTGTTGTGCCCTCCTCACAACGCAGACTTGCCGGTTTGGACCATGATAGTTCGTTGGTGATGTGGACACCAAGGACCTTGAAACTCTCGACCCGCTCCACTACAGATCCGTCGATGTTAATGGGAGCGTGTTCGGCCCGCCTTTTCCTGTAGTCCACAATCAGCTCCTTTGTCTTGCTCACGTTGAGGGAGAGGTTGTTATACTGGCACCACACGGCCAGGTCTCTGACTTCCTCTCTATAGGCTGACTCATCGTTGTCGGTGATCAGACCCACCACTGTTGTGTCATCAGAAAAACGTAATGATGGTGTTGGAGTCGTGCCTGGCCGCGCAGTCGTGGGTGAACAGGGAGTACAGGAGGGGACTGAACACGCACCCCTGAGGGGCCCCAGTGTTGAGGATCAGTGTGGCAGATGTGTTGTGTCCTACCCTTACCACCTGGGGGCGGCCTGTCAGGAAGTCCAGGATCCAGTTACAGAGGGAGGTGTTCAGTCCCAGGGTCCTTAGCTTAGTGATGAGCTTTGAGGTCACTATGTTGTTGAAGGCTGAGCTGTAGTCAATGAACAGCATTGTCACGAAGGTGTTTCTTTTGTCCAGGTGGGAAAGGGCAGTGTGGAGTGCGATTGAGATTGCTTAATCTGTGGATCTGTTGGGGCGGTATGCAAATTGGAATGGGTCTAGGGTTTCTGGGATGATGGCGTTGATGTGAGCCATGACCAGCTTTTCAAAGCACTTCATGGCTACCGATGTGAGTGCTACAGGGCGGTAATCATTTAGACAGGTTACCTTCACTTTTCTTGGGCACAGGGACATATGGCTGGTAGGCTTGCGTCACTGGGCAGCTAGCGGCTGGGTTTCCCTTTGTAGTCCGTAATAGTTTACAAGCCCTGCAACATCCAACGAGTGTCAGAGCTGGTGTAGTGGGATTCAATCTTAGTCCTGTATTTACACTTTGCCTGTTTGATGGTTCGTCAGAGGGTGTAGGGGATTTCTCATAAGCATCCAGATTAGTGTCCCGCTCCTTGAAACGGCAGCTCTAGCCTTTAGCTCGGTGAGGATGTTGCCTGTAATCCATGGCTTCTGGTTGGGATATGTACGTACGGACAGTGTGGAGATGACGTCATAGATGCACTTATTGATGAAGCCGGTGACTGATGTGGTGTACTCCTCAATGCCATTGGATGAATCCCGGAACATATTCCAGTCTGTGTTAGCAAAATAGTCCTGTAGCGTAGCATCCGCATCATCTGACCACTTCCGTATTGAGCGATGTCTTTACGCCCAACTGAAGATTCACCTGTTTCACCATAGATTTCAACAGACCAAGATGTTTTAAAACAGGGTAATTTAATGCAGAGCTTATTTTTAGTAACCAGTTGAGACAGACATTGATTGTTCTAGGGGAGAATCATGAGGTGTACAACTACATTGAGATATGGTCAGTGTAACCCTTCAGTTTGAGGAATTCATTATGTCTGAAGAAGAGGAAGTGGTTCGATGTAGGTGGTGTACCTTGGTCTTAGCCATGGACTCCTCCTGTTCACATAGAGAGCAGATCAAAGAATCATCCTGGAGAGGAGGCAACATCTGATAGTTGGTAAACAGCAATAATGCCAGATCCCCTGTACATGGATAACATCTGAGTTTTAACTAGTTTTAACTAGTCTTACCTGCTCCTCCTCATTCTGTGACAATGACCTTCAAGACAAGAGAGAGATGTTTAGCAAGGCAATGCAATCAGACTTTTACACTGATGAACAGGACTAAACTTTACTCAACCGTACACTAATACATTGTACAAGTTAAACCTAACTAAACCATTACTTACATGTTGGACCCTAGAGTGCTCTTGTCATCTACCACAGTACATAGTAGATGACTGTTCTTCTTCGCTGCCTCCAGTTCCTATAACAGACATCATTAGTGGGGTGAAGGGAACAGGTTTACAGTTCAGATGAGCTTCAAAACATGATTGTTCTAGGTGTTTTTTTACAGTTTAAGAAACTCCCTGTGAAGGAGCTAGAGCAGGGTGTTGTACCTTCTTGATGTCACCCACGTGTTTTGGGTCTCTCTGGGGCGTAGAGGTCTTCTCCCCAGACACAGGGTCTGTGTGCTGGCTACCTCCAGCCCTCTCTCTCCTCAGCTCCAGCTCCAAACAGGACCTGCCACACACACACACACACACAATAAGAGTTGCTATAGCGATAGGCTGGAGGATACAGAAGAGCAGCGAAATGTGGGCTAGTCTTGTGTGACACACTCCCCCCCCCCCCCCCCCACACACACACAACACACTCCGCCCCCCCCCCCCCCCACACACACAACACACTCCGCCCCCACACACACAACACACTCCGCCCCACACACACGCACACTAACCTGTGTCTCATAAGTAGTTCCACCTCCAGCTGTAGAGAGTCTATCTTGTCTCCAAACTCCTGTTTAAACAGTCTGTTATCCTCCCCTGCCTGGTCCCTCTCCCTCTCCGCCTGATGGGATCTGCACCAGGGGTGGGGGGGAATGAAAACTACAGAAGACTTCATGAACTAAAGATAGAATGAAAAGTAAAGGACATATCTTGGAAGGGATGCCAGGGAGAGACCTTGTTTCAGTAGACCATAAACAGGCAAACAAAGCTATGATGAACGTAAAGAGAAAGACAGGCACTCCCCCTCCAATCATCCAGGAGAAAGACAGGCATTCTCCCTCCAATCATCCAGGAGAAAGACAGGCATTCTCCCTCCAATCATCCAGGAGAATGACAGGCACTCCCCCTAAAATCATCCAGGAGAAAGACAGGCACTCCCCCTCCAATCATCCAGGAGAAAGACAGGCACTCCCCCTCCATTCATCCAGGAGAAAGACAGACACTCCCCCTCCAATCATCCAGGAGAAAGACAGGCACTCCCCCTCCAATCATCCAGGAGAAAGACAGGCACTCCCCCTAAAATCATCCAGGAGAAAGACAGGCATTCTCCCTAAAATCATCCAGGAGAAAGACAGGCACTCCCCCTCCAATCATCCAGGAGAAAGACAGACACTCCCCCTCCAATCATCCAGGAGAAAGACAGACACTCCCCCTCCATTCATCCAGGAGAAAGACAGGCACTCCCCCTCCAATCATCCAGGAGAAAGACAGACACTCCCCCTCCAATCATCCAGGAGAAAGACAGACACTCCCCCTCCAATCATCCAGGAGAAAGACAGACACTCCCCCTCCAATCATCCAGGAGAAAGACAGACACTCCCCCTCCATTCATCCAGGAGAAAGACAGACCAGTAGAAGAAGTTTGATTGAATAGTTTTTATTATACTAGTACTGACTACAGTTGGCATCTAAGGTAATAAGTCATGTAATTTAGCCTTGCTTTGCTCTGGGACTGCTTTGTCCTCATGCTGACCTTTCACCTTATCAGTAAAGGTTAGGATGTATTACAGACCCTGACATGATAGATGTGGTTTGTTTGCTCAGCGCTCAGACTTGTTCTTTTAGCCTGGCTGCAGATCAGTTTGTGCTGTCTTGCCAAACATGTTATAGGAGCTGGCTTTACAGCACAGACTGATAAGGGACCAGGCTACTGCTCCATACAGCACAGACTGATAAGGGACCAGGCTACTTCTCCATACAGCACAGACTGATAAGGGACCAGGCTACTGCTCCATACAGCACAGACTGATAAGGGACCAGGCTACTGCTCCATACAGCACAGACTGATAAGGGACCAGGCTACTGATCCATACAGCACAGACTGATAAGGGACCAGGCTACTGCTCCATACAGCACAGACTGATAAGGGACCAGGCTACTGCTCCATACAGCACAGACTGATAAGGGACCAGGCTACTTCTCCATACAGCACAGACTGATAAGGGACCAGGCTACTTCTCCATACAGCACAGACTGATAAGGGACCAGGCTACTGCTCCATACAGCACAGACTGATAAGGGACCAGGCTACTTCTCCATACAGCACAGACTGATAAGGGACCAGGCTACTGCTCCATACAGCACAGACTGATAAGGGACCAGGCTACTGCTCCATACAGCACAGACTGATATGGGACCAGGCTACTGCTCCATACAGCACAGACTGATATGGGACCAGGCTACTGCTCCATACAGCACAGACTGATATGGGACCAGGCTACTGCTCCATACAGCACAGACTGATAAGGGACCAGGCTACTGCTCCATACAGCACAGACTGATAAGGGACCAGGCTACTGATCCATACAGCACAGACTGATAAGGGACCAGGCTACTGCTCCATACAGCACAGACTGATAAGGGACCAAGCTACTGCTCCATACAGCACAGACTGATAAGGGACCAGGCTACTGCTCCATACAGCACAGACTGATAAGGGACCAGGCTACTGCTCCATACAGCACAGACTGATAAGGGACCAAGCTACTGCTCCATACAGCACAGACTGATAAGGGACCAGGCTACTGATCCATATCCATACCAAACAGACAGACAGCGTATCTCAGCAGTTCCCATAGTAATGAACGTGTCGGGGTCGGGACCAAACAGACAGACAGCGTATCTCAGCAGTACCCATAGTAATGAACGTGTCGGGGTCGGGACCAAACAGACAGGCAGCGTATCTCAGCAGTTCCCATAGTAATGAACGTGTCGGGGTCGGGACCAAACAGACAGGCAGCTTATCTCAGCAGTTCCCATAGTAATGAACGTGTCGGGGTCGGGACCAAACAGACAGGCAGCGTATCTCAGCAGTACCCATAGTAATGAACGTGTCGGGGTCGGGACCAAACAGACAGGCAGCGTATCTCAGCAGTTCCCATAGTAATGAACGTGTCGGGGTCGGGACCAAACAGACAGGCAGCGTATCTCAGCAGTACCCATAGTAATGAACGTGTCGGGGTCGGGACCAAACAGACAGGCAGCGTATCTCAGCAGTTCCCATAGTAATGAACGTGTCGGGGTCGGGACCAAACAGACAGGCAGCGTATCTCAGCAGTTCCCATAGTAATGAACGTGTCGGGGTCGGGACCAAACAGACAGCTCCTCTGAACAACAGTGTCCTTCAGTTTGAAGTGATAGTGTTAGCTGTGTTGTTGGCTAGCTCCTCTGAACAACAGTGTCCTTCAGTTAGAAGTGATAGTGTTAGCTGTGTTGTTGGCTAGCTCCTCTGAACAACAGTGTCCTTCAGTTAGAAGTGATAGTGTTAGCTGTGTTGTTGGCTAGCTCCTCTGAACAACAGCGACCAGCTGGCTTGGGTAGCAACCCTAGATTTGTGTCGGGACTATATCTCGTGGAAGGATGAAATAGTATGAATACATTCATCAAAAGCCCTAACTAAATGAAAATGTCAATCATTATTTAAAAATGTTGGTAACCCGTTGTATAAAAGTGAAGCCGGTGTTTGGAGGATATATTGGCATGGTTTGCCTCGACTTCATCTCGGGCCTAACAACAGTGTGCCAATATGTCATCTGTAACATTATCACTTAATGTTACAGAAGCCCAGACCTTTTATTAAGCATGGTGAGAGAGGGCTGCTCAGTGGCTGGTTAAACGCCTATGTCTATAGGGCTGATTTAAGGACAGGCTGTACGTAGCTTTTGGCTGCTCTATGGTCACTGTAGGGCTGGTCTATACCACTGTAGGGCTGGTCTAAGGACCTATACCACTGTAGGGCTGCTCTATACCACTGTAGGGCTGCTCTATACCGCTGTAGGGCTGCTCTATACCGCTGTAGGGCTGGTCTAAGGACCTATACCACTGTAGGGCTGGTCTAAGGACCTATACCGCTGTAGGGCTGGTCTAAGGACCTATACCACTGTAGGGCTGGTCTAAGGACCTATACCACTGTAGGGCTGGTCTAAGGACCTATACCACTGTAGGGCTGCTCTATACCACTGTAGGGCTGCTCTATACCGCTGTAGGGCTGCTCTATACCGCTGTAGGGCTGGTCTAAGGACCTATACCACTGTAGGGCTGGTCTAAGGACCTATACCGCTGTAGGGCTGGTCTAAGGACCTATACCACTGTAGGGCTGGTCTAAGGACCTATACCACTGTAGGGCTGGTCTAAGGACCTATACCACTGTAGGGCTGCTCTATACCACTGTAGGGCTGGTCTAAGGACCTATACCACTGTAAGGCTGCTCTATACCACTGTAGGGCTGGTCTAAGGACCTATACCACTGTAGGGCTGGTCTAAGGACCTATACCACTGTAGGGTTGCTCTATACCACTGTAGGGCTGGTCTAAGGACCTATACCACTGTAGGGCTGCTCTATACCACTGTAGGGCTGGTCTAAGGACCTATACCACTGTAGTGCTGGTCTAAGGACCTATACCACTGTAGGGCTGCTCTATACCACTGTAGGGCTGCTCTATACCGCTGTAGGGCTGCTCTATACCGCTGTAGGGCTGCTCTATACCGCTGTAGGGCTGCTCTATACCACTGTAGGGCTGCTCTATACCACTGTAGGGCTGCTCTATACCGCTGTAGGGCTGCTCTATACTGCTGTAGGGCTGCTCTATACCACTGTAGGGCTGGTCTAAGGACCTATACCACTGTAGGGCTGCTCTATACCACTGTAGGGCTGCTCTATACCACTGTAGGGCTGCTCTATACCACTGTAGGGCTGCTCTATACCACTGTAGGGCTGCTCTATACCACTGTAGGGCTGCTCTATACCACTGTAGGGCTGCTCTATACCACCAGCATACACATTGATTTCCTCTCTCTTACTAAAATGGCAGACCCCAAACCCCAAACCTCTTATCAGGGAACATTCATTACATCTGGGGGTCTGATATCTTTATTAAGGCAGAAATATGGAGTACTGTGAGTGGAGACACTACACTGCTGGTAGAAAGCTAGTCTCTCTCTGGCACCCACTAGCCAGTCTCAGTCCATGCTGCTAAAGTTATGCTGTTAGGAGACTTTAGGTTTAAGAAAGAAAATATTGTTTAACAGTCAGAAATTAAAGGTTTAACCGCAACAGATATCATATGAGAAAATAAATACCCTAGTTTAGTAATTTCTATATTATGCAAAGGTTGGTTTTATGATTCGATTGGGAATCATATTTCTGAAACTATGATGTGGGGAGCAAAGGGAACGAGTCCTAGAGCTGCTTCTGAAGCAGTTTCTCTGCATTGGAACTCAAGCTTCTGGTCTGCTTCACACAGTCTCTCTCACTGAGGAGGAGGAGAACCAAGGAGGAAAGGGATGGAGAAATGGAGAGGTAAAAGGGTAGAAGAGGAAGATAGTAGTTATTGCAGGGAAAGTATCTGGATGTAACTCCCTGTGAAGAGATCTGACAGTTAAACACATTGTTCTGACAAACTAGCTTTGTTTCAGTGTGATCTAAAACAGAAAACAGCCAGAAAGCCTAATTTACTCAGGGCTGGTTTCTGGGACCAGATTAAAACTAAGATCTGGACAAAGAAAGTATTAAAAAGTAGATGAAGAACCCCAATGACAGAGCTGGTTTATCATTTGATGTATTTATTTAAACCTTTATTTAACTAGGCAAGTCAGTTAAGAACTAATTCTTATTTACAATGACGCCTACATGATAATTAATTGTACACACCTGGTGTCCCAGGTCTAAAATCAGTCTCTGATTAGAGGCAACAATGAAAAAACACAGTGGAACTGGCTTTGAGGTCCAGAGGGGAGTTTGAGGTTGGAGAAAATGTTTGGCGACTAGGAAACTATTGTTAGTTTGAAGGCATAGTTTTCTTTCATGCTGTACAGGTGAGACTTGTATTGGAGCATTAACAAGAGGTTTCCTTTTGTGGATTGTCTGCAGAATAACAGTTTAGGAAGGCTGTTGCTTATTTTAGGGGATATCTGACTTGAATTCAGAACTAAACTGAGCATTAACTTTCTTTGAAGGAGAGAGACTTTTTTTGGTTGTTTAAAGCATTTTGTTATTTTTCATTTCTGTTTCAGAGCCTTACATTTCAGTTAAGTTGGGGGTTAATTAGAATGTCATCTGAATAACATCTTCCTTTCATGCCCTCCCTTGTTCTTGTATTAGAGCGCCGTTGGGTTTAGTGCTTTCAACCGTAAGTGTTAACGTCGTGTTGAGGTATTGTTCCCTCCTACCTGATCTCCAGCTGTTTTATGGTTCCTACCTGATCTCCAGCTGTTTTATGGTTCCTACCTGATCTCCAGCTGTTTTATGGTTCCTACCTGATCTCCAGCTGTTTTATGGTTCCTACCTGATCTCCAGCTGTTTTATGGTTCCTACCTGATCTCCAGCTGTTTTATGGTTCCTACCTGATCTCCAGCTGTTTTATGGTTCCTACCTGATCTCCAGCTGTTTTATGGTTCCTACCTGATCTCCAGCTGTTTTATGGTTCCTACCTGATCTCCAGCTGTTTTATGGTTCCTCCCTCCTACCTGATCTCCAGCTGTTTTATGGTTCCTACCTGATCTCCAGCTGTTTTATGGTTCCTACCTGATCTCCAGCTGTTTTATGGTTCCTACCTGATCTCCAGCTGTTTTATGGTTCCTACCTGATCTCCAGCTGTTTTATGGTTCCTCCCTCCTACCTGATCTCCAGCTGTTTTATGGTTCCTACCTGATCTCCAGCTGTTTTATGGTTCCTCCCTCCTACCTGATCTCCAGCTGTTTTATGGTTCCTACCTGATCTCCAGCTGTTTTATGGTTCCTCCCTCCTACCTGATCTCCAGCTGTTTTATGGTTCCTACCTGATCTCCAGCTGTTTTATGGTTCCAGCCATTTGATTAGTCTTCTCCTCTAGGCGACTGATGACCTCACTCTTCTGCTTGGCGCCTGCCTCCAAGCTCTGAACACACAAACCAAGACCCTTTAGCTGTGTGTATGCGTGCACACATGTGTTTCAACTTTAAGTTATTGTCACGTGCAATAGTACAGTGAAATGCCTTTCCCAACAATGCAGTAATCAATAGCAGTACTCCTAATATCAGTAGTCCTAATTTCAGTAATCAATATCAGTACTCCTCAATAACAGTAGTCCTCAAAACCAATAGTCCTAATTTCAGTCCTCAATACCAGTAGTCCTCAAAACCAGTAGTCCTAATTTCAGTAATCAATAGCAGTACTCCTAATATCAGTAGTCCTAATTTCAGTAATCAATAGCAGTACTCCTAATATCAGTAGTCCTAATTTCAGTAATCAATAGCAGTACTCCTAATATCAGTAGTCCTAATTTCAGTAATCAATAGCAGTACTCCTAATATCAGTAGTCCTAATTTCAGTAATCAATAGCAGTACTCCTAATATCAGTAGTCCTAATTTCAGTAATCAATAGCAGTACTCCTAATATCAGTAGTCCTAATTTCAGTAATCAATAGCAGTAGTCCTCAATAACAGTAGTCCTCAAAACCAATAGTCCTAATTTCAGTCCTCAATACCAGTAGTCCTCAAAACCAGTAGTCCTAATTTCAGTCCTCAATACCAGTAGTCCTCAATATCAGTAGTACAAATATCAGTAGTCCTCAATATCAGTAATCTATCAGTAGAACTAATATCATTAATCAATATCAGTAGTTATATACAGGGACAGTTCCAGGGTCAGCATCTATATACAGGGTCAGTAGTTATATACAGGGACAGTTCCAGGGTCAGTAGTTATATACAGGGTCAGTAGTTATATACAGGGACAGTTCCAGGGTCAGCATCTTTATACAGGGACAGTTCCAGTGTCAGTAGTTATATACAGGGTCAGTAGTTATCTACAGGGACAGTTCCAGGGTCAGTATCTATATACAGGGTCAGTAGTTATATACAGGGACAGTTCCAGGGTCAGTATCTATATACAGGGTCAGTAGTTATATACAGGGACAGTTCCAGGGTCAGTATCTATATACAGGGTCAGTAGTTATATACAGGGTCAGTAGTTATATACAGGGACAGTTCCAGGGTCAGTAGTTATATACAGGGTCAGTAGTTATCTACAGGGACAGTTCCAGGGTCAGTATATATATACAGGGTCATTATCTATATACAGGGTCAGTAGTTATATACAGGGACAGTTCCAGGGTCAGTAGTTATATACAGGGTCAGTAGTTATATACAGGGACAGTTCCAGGGTCAGTATCTATATACAGGGTCAGTAGTTATATACAGGGTCAGTAGTTATATACAGGGTCAGTAGTTATATACAGGGACAGTTCCAGGGTCAGTATCTATATACAGGGTCAGTAGTTATATACAGGGACAGTTCCAGGGTCAGTATCTATATACAGGGTCAGTAGTTATATACAGGGACAGTTCCAGGGTCAGTATCTATATACAGGGTCAGTAGTTATATACAGGGTCAGTAGTTATATACAGGGACAGTTCCAGGGTCAGTAGTTATATACAGGGTCAGTATCTATATACAGGGTCAGTAGTTATATACAGGGACAGTTCCAGGGTCAGCATTTTTTTACAGGGTCAGTAGTTATATACAGGGACAGTTCCAGGGTCAGTAGTTATATACAGGGTCAGTATCTATATACAGGGTCAGTAGTTATATACAGGGACAGTTCCAGGGTCAGCATTTTTTTACAGGGTCAGTAGTTATATACAGGGACAGTTCCAGGGTCAGCATTTTTTTACAGGGTCAGTAGTTATCTACAGGGACAGTTCCAGGGTCAGTATCTATATACAGGGTCAGTAGTTATATACAGGGTCAGTAGTTATATACAGGGACAGTTCCAGGGTCAGTAGTTATATACAGGGTCAGTAGTTATATACAGGGTCAGTAGTTATATACAGGGACAGTTCCAGGGTCAGTATCTATATACAGGGTCAGTAGTTATATACAGGGACAGTTCCAGGGTCAGAATCTATATACAGGGTCAGTAGTTCTATACAGGGACAGTTCCAGGGTCAGTATCTATATACAGGGTCAGTAGTTCTATACAGGGACAGTTCCAGGGTCAGTATCTATATACAGGGTCAGTAGTTATATACAGGGACAGTTCCAGGGTCAGTATCTATATACAGGGTCAGTAGTTATATACAGGGTCAGTAGTTATATACAGGGACAGTTCCAGGGTCAGTATCTATATACAGGGTCAGTAGTTATATACAGGGACAGTTCCAGGGTCAGTATCTATATACAGGGTCAGTTCCAGGGTCAGTATCTATATACAGGGTCAGTAGTTATATACAGGGACAGTTCCAGGGTCAGTAGTTATATACAGGGACAGTATCTATATACAGGGACAGTTCCAGGGTCAGTATCTATATACAGGGACAGTTCCAGGGTCAGTAGTTATATACAGGGACAGTTCCAGGGTCAGTATCTATATACAGGGTCAGTAGTTATATACAGGGACAGTTCCAGGGTCAGTATCTATATACAGGGTCAGTTCCAGGGTCAGTATCTATATACAGGGTCAGTAGTTATATACAGGGTCAGTAGTTATATACAGGGACAGTTCCAGGGTCAGTATATATATATATATATATACAGGGTCAGTAGTTATATACAGGGACAGTTCCAGGGTCAGTATCTATATACAGGGTCAGTAGTTATATACAGGGTCAGTAGTTATATACAGGGACAGTTCCAGGGTCAGTATCTATATACAGGGTCAGTAGTTATTTACAGGGACAGTTCCAGGGTCAGTATCTATATACAGGGTCAGTATCTATATACAGGGTCAGTAGTTATATACAGGGACAGTTCCAGGGTCAGTATCTATATACAGGGTCAGTAGTTATATACAGGGTCAGTAGTTATATACAGGGACAGTTCCAGGGTCAGTATCTATATACAGGGTCAGTAGTTATATACAGGGACAGTTCCAGGGTCAGTATCTATATACAGGGTCAGTAGTTATATACAGGGTCAGTAGTTATATACAGGGACAGTTCCAGGGTCAGTATCTATATACAGGGTCAGTAGTTATATACAGGGACAATTCCAGGGTCAGTAGTTATATACAGGGACAGTTCCAGGGTCAGTAGTTATATACAGGGACAGTTCCAGGGTCAGTAGTTATATACAGGGTCAGTAGTTATATACAGGGACAGTTCCAGGGTCAGTAGTTATATACAGGGACAGTTCCAGGGTCAGTAGTTATATAGTGTGTGTCTAGGCCTACCTGGGACTTGTGTGCTAGCTGCTGGTTGAGGGTCCTGAGGTCTTCCAGCTGTTGTCGTAGCTCCACCAGAGCATCCTGTTTCTCACACATATCCTTCTCTAACATCTTCATAGACAGCTCCATCTCTTGCTTCATACCAATCTGAACCTCCAACTCCTTCTCTACATCCTGGAGAAACAGAGAAAGAGAGAAATAGGTTAATACAGGATGGGTGGAGGGATCGGTTAATACAGGATGGATGGGTTAATACAGGATGGGTGGAGGGATGGGTTAATACAGGATGGGTGGAGGGATGGGTTAATACAGGATGGGTGGAGGGATGGGTTAATACAGGATGGGTGGAGGGATTGGTTAATACAGGATGGGTGGAGGGATGGGTTAATACAGGATGGGTGGAGGGATGGGTTAATACAGGATGGGTGGAGGGATGGGTTAATACAGGATGGGTGGAGGGATGGGTTAATACAGGATGGGTGGGTTAATACAGGAGAGATGGGTTGATACAGGATGGATGGGTTACTACAGGATGTGTGGAGGGATGGTTAATACAGGAGGGATGGATTAATACAGGAGGGATGGGTTAATACAGGATGGATGGGTTGATACAGGATGGATGGGTTAATACAGGATGGATGGGTTAATACAGGATGGATGGGTTAATACAGGATGGATGGAGGGATGGGTAATACAGGATGGATGGATTAATACAGGATGGATGGGTTAATACAGGATAGATGGGTTAATACAGGATGTGTGGAAGGATGGGTTAATACAGGATGGATGGGTTAATACAGGATAGATGGGTTAATACAGGATGGATGGAGGGATGGGTAATACAGGATGGATGGGTTAATACAGGATGGATGGGTTAATACAGGATGGATGGGTTAATACAGGATGGATGGGTTAATACAGGATGGATGGGTTAATACAGGATGGATGGGTTAATACAGGATGGATGGGTTAATACAGGATGGATGGAGGGATTGGTTAATACAGGAGGGATGGGTTAATACAGGAGAGATGGGTTAATACAGGATAATTTGGTTAATACAGGATGGAGGGAACAACGTAGGGACAGATGGATATCATAAGGGGACAGATGGATATCATAAGGGGACAGATGGATATCATAAGGGGACAGATGGATATCATAAGGGGACAGATGGATATCATAAGGGGACAGATGGATATCATAAGGGGACAGATGGATATCATAAGGGGACAGATGGATATCATAAGGGACAGATGGATATCATAAGGGGACAGATGGATATCATAAGGGGACAGATGGATATCATAAGGGGACAGATGGATATCATAAGGGGACAGATGGATATCATAAGGGGACAGATGGATATCATAAGGGACAGATGGATATCATAAGGGACAGATGGATATCATAAGGGGACAGATGGATATCATAAGGGGACAGATGGATATCATAAGGGGACAGATGGATATCATAAGGGGACAGATGGATATCATAAGGGACAGATGGATATCATAAGGGGACAGATGGATATCATAAGGGGACAGATGGATATCATAAGGGGACAGATGGATATCATAAGGGGACAGATGGATATCATAAGGGACAGATGGATATCATAAGGGACAGATGGATATCATAAGGGACAGATGGATATCATAAGGGACAGATGGATATCATAAGGGACAGATGGATATCATAAGGGACAGATGGATATCATAAGGGGACAGATGGATATCATAAGGGACAGATGGATATCATAAGGGACAGATGGATATCATAAGGGGACAGATGGATATCATAAGGGGACAGATGGATATCATAAGGGACAGATGGATATCATAAGGGACAGATGGATATCATAAGGGACAGATGGATATCATAAGGGACAGATGGATATCATAAGGGACAGATGGATATCATAAGGGACAGATGGATATCATAAGGGACAGATGGATATCATAAGGGACAGATGGATATCATAAGGGACAGATGGATATCATAAGGGGACAGATGGATATCATAAGGGACAGATGGATATCATAAGGGACAGATGGATATCATAAGGGACAGATGGATATCATAAGGGACAGATGGATATCATAAGGGACAGATGGATATCATAGGGGACAGATGGATATCATAAGGGACAGATGGATATCATAAGGGACAGATGGATATCATAAGGGGACAGATGGATATCATAGGGGACAGATGGATATCATAAGGGACAGAGAGAGGTGGAGGAATATGATATTTCTAAGAGATAAAGGGAGAGAGAGAAACTGACCAATCGTAGCTGAGTTTCCTCCTTGAGCTGTTTGCGTTCCTCCCCAAGCACCTGACCGTCTGCCGAGCCGTCCCCTGCCCGCGACACCTGGGGGTACAACCTACATATCAGGCCGCGTCTACACTTGACATTTACATCAAACTTCTGCTATCAGAACACGAAGATCGCATTGAAAAGACAGGTCGCATTGTGGTCTGATTGTGTTCAGGAGGTGGTCAGGGAAGCCCTTAAGTCTCCAGAAAACGTGTGTTTTGGGAGCAGGAGGCACCTTTTCATTATGACATTGGTGAAATACGTTCCCAGGGTGAGGAACGTGTTTGCTGGCCTCAAATGCTAGTCCCTGCATCAATACCAGTATAGAAGGTACAGTAAAAACCCAAACCGGTCCCTGCATCAATACCAGTATAGAAGGTACAGTAAAAACCCAAACCGGTCCCTGCATCAATACCAGTATAGAAGGTACAGTAAAAACCCAAACCGGTCCCTGCATCAATACCAGTATAGAAGGTACAGTAAAAACCCAAACCGGTCCCTGCATCAATACCAGTATAGAAGGTACAGTAAAAACCCAAACCGGTCCCTGCATCAATACCAGTATAGAAGGTACAGTAAAAACCCAAACCGGTCCCTGCATCAATACCAGTATAGAAGGTACAGTAAAAACCCAAACCGGTCCCTGCATCAATACCAGTATAGAAGGTACAGTAAAAACCCAAACCGGTCCATGCATCAATACCAGTATAGAAGGTACAGTAAAAACCCAAACCGGTCCCTGCATCAATACCAGTATAGAAGGTACAGTAAAAACCCAAACCGGTCCCTGCATCAGTACCAGTATATTGTAGAATATGGTATACCGCCCAGCCCTAGAAGCTACAGATGTTAGCTACTGCCGTTAAGTTGTTATCACAAGGGATTGAAAAGGGAATACGGACAAAATGCAGACATGGTGGACGATAAGTGTCGATGCAGGATGTGTTTGGAAGAACTCCATAATCAGAACACAAAAACTGCATTAACTGTAAAGTCTAGACAGGGCCCAGAGCCATAGTCTCATTACACCTTACATATCCCAGTAATGAAGACTTCTAAATACATGTAGCACATTAGCCTCCATACTGGTTGTCTGTTTTACCCTGCGACTTGACTCTAGCTGGGTGGAGCTCTCCTCCTTGACTCGTTCTACATCCTCTTGAAGGGTGATGATCCTGTTGTTGGCTACTGCAAGCTGGACAGACAACACACCAGGTCAGTGTATATTCAACCTTAATTTATACAGGTTTGTCTGAAATATCTATTTTGCACGAGATGTATACGTTCCACACCAGTGGAGAAATATGTTGTACTTTCAGATAACCTAAGCTATTGATTACTGCATTATTGGGTTTAGAACTGTCAAGAAAGGCATTGCACTTGACATTAAAAACAGATGACACACACCAATCTAGAAATGTTCTATTAACTTCTAGAAAACCTCTAGTTGTAGAATGCATGTTAAATGAAGAACCTCTTCAGTGAGCCTGGTGTTGGACTTCTCCATAGCGTCTACTTTGGCCTGCAGGTTGTTGACTGAAGCACTCAGGTGTCTGTTCAGCTCCTCAACATAGTTCTTCTGGTCCAGGATGGCAGTGATCTGGCCCTCCCTGGCAGAGGGGGAGAGACGTGAGAATGACTTGGACGCAAAAGCCAGTTCAATGCAGAGAAATTATGGAAGAGAGGAGTGGGGTTAAAAATGAGGGGCCAGTGTTATTAAGGAGGGGCCAGTGTTATTAAGGAGGGGCCAGTGTTATTAAGGAGGGGCCAGTGTTATTAAGGAGGGGCCAGTGTTATTAAGGTAGGGGCCAGTGTTATTAAGGTAGGGGCCAGTGTTATTAAGGTAGGGGCCAGTGTTATTAAGGAGGAACACACCCTTCTGCTGTCTTGCTGCTGTGACCATCCTTAAGATACATGGAGAAATCGATCACCCCGACCTGCACAGGAAATACAACACAGACTTGCATGACCTCCCAGTCTGACGAGCATAACAGAATAACTGCTGCTATTTACAATACCAGCCAGTTAAACGCTCAGCTGTACTGTATTATTTGTAAATCTGTATTCTATGGTACTAACCTGTGAGTCCAGGTCTTCTCCCTTCATACAGAGATTAGCATCGATGACGTTCAACCCAACCAGCAGTCCGGCGATCACGGCTCCTTCCTCCTCCATCATGAGAGCGTTGGCCTCGTAGAACTCACCAAGCAGGTCCTTTCTGTTGACGATGGTCTTCATGTAGTCTGACAGCTTCTTCTGCATTAGGGCCAATCTCAGCCAGGCCCGCCCTCTCCCTAACGGGGTTCTGGTGACGCACAGGGGTTCACCAATCACATACAGTTGAAGTCGGAAGTTTACATACACCTTAGCCAAATACATTTAAACTCCGTTTTTTACAATTCCTGACATTTAATCCTAGTAAAAATTCATTTTTTTATGTCAGTTAGGATCACCACTTTATTTTAAGAATGTGAAATGTCAGAATAATAGTAGAGAGAATGATTTATTTAAGCTTTTATTTCTTTCATCACATTTCCAGTGGGTCAGAAGTTTACATACACTCAATTAGTATTTGGTAGCATTGCCTTTAAATTGTTTAACTTGGGTCAAATGTTTTGGGTAGCCTTCCACAAGCTTCCCACAATAAGTTGGGTGAATTTTGGCCCATTCCGGCTGACAGAACTGGTGTAACTGAGTCAGGTTTGTAGGCCTCCTTGCTCACACACACTTTTTCAGTTCTACCCACACATTTTCTCTAGGATTGAGGTCAGGGCTTTGTGATGGCCACTCCAATACCTTGACTTTGTTGTCCTTAAGCCATTTTGACACAACTTTGGAAGTATGCTTGTGGTCATTGTCCATTTGAAAGACCCATTTGCGACCAAGCTTTAACTTCCTGACTGATGTCTTGAGATGTTGCTTCAATATATCCACAATTTTCTTTCCTCATGATGCCATCTCCTTTGTGAAGTGCACCAGTCCCTCCTGCAGTGAATTATAAGTGAAATAATCTGTCTGTAAACAATTGTTGGAAGAATTACTTGTGTCATGCACAAAGTAGATGTCCTACCAACTTGCCAAAACTATAGTTTGTTAAACTAGTTTTAATGACTTCAAACTAAGTGTATGTAAAATTCCGACTTCAACTGTAACTCAACTGGTGAACAGGGGGGGTTTAGGACAATTATGTATCAGATAGATAGATAGATAGCTAGCTAGATAGATAAATAGATAAATAGATAGATAGATAGATAGATAAGATAGATAGATAAGATAGATAGATAAGATAGATTAGATAGATTAGATACTTTATTGATCCCCGAGGGGGAAATTTCTTGCATTAGTTTGGCATGAGTTAATGTTTGGCATGATTACAGCAATCAGATACCAAGTCTACCATTGTAATCTAACCAGTGTTACTCCATCTTACGCTCAAACAATAACATTAATACACTTGTATAGAGATATACAGGTAACTGCCAAAATAATGGAAACACTTGAGTCAATGAGGGATACAAAGTATATTGAGATATTGGTTCCTGAGATAGTTAAGCATTTAACAACATCCCATCATGCTTTGGGAGGGTCATGTATAAAAATGTCCAGTTGCCCATTATTTTGGCTACCATGGCCAGAAGAGATCTCAGTGACTTTCAAAGAGGGATCTCAAAAGGAGCATAGGGGGTTTAAAACCCTTAGCCTACATTTTCTGCACCCCCCAATTAACATAACAACAATCTGTCAGTTTAAGCCGATATCTGTGGTGAAAGGTGGTCTGTCTTCTCACCAAAACGTCTGTAGCGTCTGATCTTCCCTATATCTCTCAGACAGACACTTCAGAACAAGGCGGTCCAAGGGGTTAGGGGGTAGGGGTTAGGGGTAGGGGTAGGGGTTAGGGTAAATATGTTATGGGACATGTTATGTTGTATTGTTGGTTAAGGGCTTGTTAGTAAGCATTTCACTGTAAGGTCTACACCTGTTGTATTGTTGGTTAAGGGCTTGTTAGTAAGCATTTCACTGTAAGGTCTACACCTGTTGTATTGTTGGTTAAGGGCTTGTTAGTAAGCATTTCACTGTAAGGTCTACACCTGTTGTATTGTTGGTTAAGGGCTTGTTAGTAAGCATTTCACTGTAAGGTCTACACCTGTTGTATGGTTGGTTAAGGGCTTGTTAGTAAGCATTTCACTGTAAGGTCTACACCTGTTGTATGGTTGGTTAAGGGCTTGTTAGTAAGCATTTCACTGTAAGGTCTACACCTGTTGTATTGTTGGTTAAGGGCTTGTTAGTAAGCATTTCACTGTAAGGTCTACACCTGTTGTATTGTTGGTTAAGGGCTTGTTAGTAAGCATTTCACTGTAAGGTCTACACCTGTTGTAATGTTGGTTAAGGGCTTGTTAGTAAGCATTTCACTGTAAGGTCTACACCTGTTGTATTGTTGGTTAAGGGCTTGTTAGTAAGCATTTCACTGTAAGGTCTACACCTGTTGTATTGTTGGTTAAGGGCTTGTTAGTAAGCATTTCACTGTAAGGTCTACACCTGTTGTATTGTTGGTTAAGGGCTTGTTAGTAAGCATTTCACTGTAAGGTCTACACCTGTTGTATTGTTGGTTAAGGGCTTGTTAGTAAGCATTTCACTGTAAGGTCTACACCTGTTGTATTGTTGGTTAAGGGCTTGTTAGTAAGCATTTCACTGTAAGGTCTACACCTGTTGTATTGTTGGTTAAGGGCTTGTTAGTAAGCATTTCACTGTAAGGTCTACACCTGTTGTATTGCTGGTTAAGGGTAGAGGACATTCGGAATGGTGTTAGTCAGGCGAAGGTCTTACTTGAGTCCTGGCAGATCTTTGACGCTGGCGGTGATTTCTCCAGCCTCAGGGGTGAGTTTCTCCACCAGTTCCAGGGCCCCCCAGAAAGACTTGTTCTGCCCCAGGAATGTCTTCTTGGCTGAGGGGGTTGGTAGAGGGAATGTTGGACCAAGAATACTACAGAACACCAATGCTAAGATGATCCTGAAAAACTCTGGGCTGAACAGGGCACTTTGCTTCCAAGCATCCTGAATGTACAGAAACAGTAGGTTGTAGTGTAACAGTAATCCCCCCCCCCCCCCCACACACACACAATATTAATAAATACATCTTTACTAACACTTGTCTTTTGTCTAAATTAACACCCAACTTATTTCCCTGATAGCGCTGCCTTTCCTCACAGCTGCTTGTTTAAACACATGTACTTACTGTGATTGAGATGTGGTTGAATGCACCAATGTGTAAGTGACTCTGGATAAGAGCGTCGGCTAAATGACTACAATGTCAATGTAGATGTAGTTTCCAAATCTACATCATTATAATCAGATTGTTTAGTCACATGTACAGGGTTGCATAAAATAATGAAAAAGGTCATTAACTGTAGCAGTGATGAATAAATACATGTCCATTGGGGTGGAGGCAGAGTAAAGACTTGAGGGGGAATGACCACAGGCAGGTTGACATGATCTTCCTTTACTGCCCACGTCTGAGCGATTGAAGCGGGGAGAACGGGGCATGGCTGGGGTCCCTGATGCTCTTCTTGGCCTTCCTGCAACACCTGGTGTTGTAGGTGCCCTGTAGAGCAGGCATTGTGCACCCAATGGTGTGTTCGGATGCCCGTATCACCCTCTTGCGGTCCGCTGTGGTGGAGTTGCTGTACCAGGCTGTGATGCAGCCCGACAGTATGCTCTCGATGGTGCTCCAGCAGAACACAGAGCCAGGCCGAATTTCATCCTGAGGATGAAGAGTCGCTGTCGTGCATTCTTCACTACGGTGTCCGTGTGGTTAGACCATTTCAGCTTCTCTGAGATGTGTACGCTGAGGAATTTGAAATTTACCATCGCCACGGGCGCCCCGTTGATGAGGATGGGGGCGATTCCTCCTGAAATCCACAATCAGCTCCTTTGTTTTTGCTAACGTGGCTCCACGCTGTCGGAGTGCCTACCTCCTCCCTGTAGGCTGTCTCGTCATTGTTGGTAATCAGACCTACTACTTTCGTGAAGTCAGCGAACTTGGAGATGTAACTGTATGAGGCCATGCAGTATATAGGAAATACAGGAGGGGCCAAAGGACCCACCCTTGTGGAGCCCCCATGTTGAGAATCAGTGTGGAGGAGGTAATGTTGCCTACCTTCACCACCTGGGGGGCGGCCCGTCAGGAAGTCCAGGACCCAGTTGCATATGGAGGAGTTCAGACCCAGGGCCGTGAGCTTTGTAATGATTCAGACCCAGGGCCGTGAGCTTTGTAATGATTCAGACCCAGGGCTGTGAGCTTTGTAATGATTCAGACCCAGGGCTGTGAGCTTTGTAATGATTCAGACCCAGGGCTGTGAGCTTTGTAATGATTCAGACCCAGGGCCGTGAGCTTTGTAATGAGCTTATATGGCACTATGGTATTGAAGACCAAGCTGTAGTCGATTAACAGAGTCCTCAAATATGCATTCCTCTTGTCCAGGTGGGTGAGGGCAGCGTGCATAACAATAGCGATTGCGTCGTCCGTGGATCTGTCAGGGCGTTAGGCGATGGTATCACGTCATCTATGCATTGTTTTATGAATCTGATGACTGAGTCAGCGTATTCATTGATGTAAATCTCCAGAGGCGACCCGGAACAAATTTCAATCCACTTGATCAAAACAGTCTTGGAGCCTGAATTCTGATTGGTTGGACCAACGCTGTACAGACCTGACCACCGTAACTTCCCTCTTGAGTCTTTGTTTGTAGGCGGGGAGAAGCAAGATGGAGTCAAGTTCTGATTTGCCGAAAGGAGGACGGGAGAGGGCCTTATACCCGTGTCCAAAAGGCATGTAGCAGTGGTCAAGAGTAGAACATCATTTGAGTTAGACAGGTTCTCAAATTATTAGAATGGATGTGACTGGTGATTCTTGTTACACCAGAGAAACAAGCCTACATATAGCAAAAACAAAAAAAACTGTTTTGCCAACCAACTCCTATGGTGAATGTCTAATTTGGTGAAACAATGACCATAGGCGTTGGCAAGACCACACAAACATTTCTGGAACCAGGCAAGAACAAACAATAGCACACGTCTCTTTACTTTTGAGTCCGTGTTTGAGGCAGTGCTCCATGACCACGAAGAACTGCTGTAGCGGAGCGTAGTCCGAGTCTAGGGTTCTGCCCAGGTTCAGGGCCGACTCAATCAGACCCTTGATACTCAGCTTAGCCATGTTCATCAGGTTCAGCCGCTCGATGGCTATAGGGTCCTTGGGATCTGGAGAGAGGGAGAGAGAAAGTGAGGAGGGAGATAGGGAGAGATGGAGGGAGAGATGGAGGGAGAGAGGGATGGAAAGAGGGAGGGAGAGAGGGAGGGAGAGAGATGCAGTGAGAGAGGGAGAGAGATGGCAACCAACCCTGGTACAATACAGTCACCATGGCAACAACACTAGCTGAAGGCTAGAACCGAGAGGAAGGATCTCCCAACAGACAGAGGATGTAGCAACAAACCTTTTCCCTCAGCGCATTTTTGCTACAAATTTGACAAATTCATTGCATATTGCCATGCAAAATGTCAGAATTGCAGAACCAAACATTTTTGCCAGCAAATAACCTGGAGGGACTGATTCTTGCTTCAACAAGTCACTACGGTTATTCACTATCATGTCTTATAATAACGAGACATCAAGGAAGGTCACCGACTAATGTGACTGTAAAACTGGCAAAGAATGTCACACCCACCTCTTCACACCCACCTCTTCACACCCACCTCTTCACACCCACCTCTTCACACCCACCTCTTCACACCCACCTCTTCACATCCACCTCTTCACACCCACCTCTTCACACCCACCTCTTCACATCCACCTCTTCACACCCACCTCTTCACACCCACCTCTTCACACCCACCTCTTCACACCCGGACTAACCAAACGGTCTTCAAGGCTGTGACATGGTCCTGCCCTCGAGAGGCAGCCTACTGGATGTCACCATAAATATCAAGCAACTACAATAGATGCAATTGAAATATGAGTTTATATCTTTCGGTACAGGCGGAACAATGTGGAATAAAGGAAGCAGTCAAGTGAAAGCAGACAGGTGAACAAGGCCCTGAAACATCTCCTTGGGGATCAATAAAGTACCTATCTATCTAGCTATCTAGCGTATAGATCACAGTAGTACATAATAAAAACAGAGGTTGTTTGTTTGTTTGATATGATATTGCCTAATTGTAGAGATCCAGTATATTATGACCAAATCTATTAAAACAGCCGAGGTGATAGAGCAACAACTCTGCAATAAACACAAAATGTGGAGAGAGGGTTGGTTTTACAGGTTTAGGATCTGGATTGTCAGTACTGTATGTTTTCGTGGCTATCGTGCCACGGCTGTGTCAGGGTCGACTATAGGTTAACCTGATATATTCCTTCATGTTTACTGGCAGCCATTATCAGCCCTTAGATTAAATGTTCCTTTTTCCTTCTCATGGGAATATAACAGGATATAATGAGGACTATATGTCTCTCTGCTGATGGGAATATAACAGGATATAAATGAGGACTATATGTCTCTCTGCTGATGGGAATATAACAGGATATAATGAGGACTATATGTCTCTCTGCTGATGGGAATATAACAGGATATAAATGAGGACTATATGTCTCTCTGCTGATGGGAATATAACATGATATAATGAGGACTATATGTCTCTCTGCTGATGGGAATATAACAGGATATAATGAGGACTATATGTCTCTCTGCTGATGGGAATATAACATGATATAATGAGGACTATATGTCTCTCTGCTGATGGGTATATAACATGATATAATGAGGACTATGTCTCTCTGCTGATGGGAATATAACAGGATATAATGAGGACTACATGTCTCTCTGCTGATGGGAATATAACAGGATATAATGAGGACTATATGTCTCTCTGCTGATGGGAATATAACAGGATATAATGAGGACTATATGTCTCTCTGCTGATGGGAATATAACAGGATATAATGAGGACTATGTCTCTCTGCTGATGGGAATATAACAGGATATAATGAGGACTATATGTCTCTCTGCTGATGGGAATATAACAGGATATAATGAGGACTATATGTCTCTCTGCTGATGGGAATATAACAGGATATAATGAGGACTATATGTCTCTCTGCTGATGGGAATATAACAGGATATAATGAGGACTATATGTCTCTCTGCTGATGGGAATATAACAGGATATAATGAGGACTATATGTCTCTCTGCTGATGGGAATATAACAGGATATAATGAGGACTATATGTCTCTCTGCTGATGGGAATATAACAGGATATAATGAGGACTATATGTCTCTCTGCTGATGGGAATATAACAGGATATAATGAGGACTATATGTCTCTCTGCTGATGGGAATATAACAGGATATAATGAGGACTATATGTCTCTCTGCTGATGGGAATATATAACAGGATATAATGAGGACTATATGTCTCTCTGCTGATGGGAATATATCAGGATATAATGAGGACTATGTCTCTCTGCTGATGGGAATATAACAGGATATAATGAGGACTATATGTCTCTCTGCTGATGGGTATATAACATGATATAATGAGGACTATGTCTCTCTGCTGATGGGAATATAACAGGATATAATGAGGACTACATGTCTCTCTGCTGATGGGAATATAACAGGATATAATGAGGACTATATGTCTCTCTGCTGATGGGAATATAACAGGATATAATGAGGACTATATGTCTCTCTGCTGATGGGAATATAACAGGATATAATGAGGACTATGTCTCTCTGCTGATGGGAATATAACAGGATATAATGAGGACTATATGTCTCTCTGCTGATGGGAATATAACAGGATATAATGAGGACTATATGTCTCTCTGCTGATGGGAATATAACAGGATATAATGAGGACTATATGTCTCTCTGCTGATGGGAATATAACAGGATATAATGAGGACTATATGTCTCTCTGCTGATGGGAATATAACAGGATATAATGAGGACTATATGTCTCTCTGCTGATGGGAATATAACAGGATATAATGAGGACTATATGTCTCTCTGCTGATGGGAATATAACAGGATATAATGAGGACTATATGTCTCTCTGCTGATGGGAATATAACAGGATATAATGAGGACTATATGTCTCTCTGCTGATGGGAATATAACAGGATATAATGAGGACTATATGTCTCTCTGCTGATGGGAATATAACAGGATATAATGAGGACTATATGTCTCTCTGCTGATGGGAATATAACAGGATATAATGAGGACTATATGTCTCTCTGCTGATGGGAATATAACAGGATATAATGAGGACTATATGTCTCTCTGCTGATGGGAATATATAACAGGATATAATGAGGACTATATGTCTCTCTGCTGATGGGAATATATCAGGATATAATGAGGACTATGTCTCTCTGCTGATGGGAATATAACAGGATATAATGAGGACTATATGTCTCTCTGCTGATGGGAATATCACAGGATATAATGAGGACTATATGTCTCTCTGCTGATGGGAATATAACAGGATATAATGAGGACTATATGTCTCTCTGCTGATGGGAATATCACAGGATATAATGAGGACTATATGTCTCTCTGCTGATGGGAATATAACAGGATATAATGAGGACTATATGTCTCTCTGCTGATGGGATAATAACAGGATATAATGAGGACTATATGTCTCTCTGCTGATGGGAATATAACATGATATAATGAGGACTATATGTCTCTCTGCTGATGGGAATATAACAGGATATAATGAGGACTATATGTCTCTCTGCTGATGGGAATATAACAGGATATAATGAGGACTATATGTCTCTCTGCTGATGGGAATATCACAGGATATAATGAGGACTATATGTCTCTCTGCTGATGGGAATATCACAGGATATAATGAGGACTATATGTCTCTCTGCTGATGGGAATATAACAGGATATAATGAGGACTATATGTCTCTCTGCTGATGGGAATATCACAGGATATAATGAGGACTATATGTCTCTCTGCTGATGGGAATATAACAGGATATAATGAGGACTATATGTCTCTCTGCTGATGGGAATATAACAGGATATAATGAGGACTATATGTCTCTCTGCTGATGGGAATATAACATGATATAATGAGGACTATATGTCTCTCTGCTGATGGGAATATAACAGGATATAATGAGGACTGTCTCTCTGCTGATGGGAATATAACAGGATATAATGAGGACTATATGTCTCTCTGCTGATGGGAATATAACAGGATATAATGAGGACTATATGTCTCTCTGCTGATGGGAATATAACAGGATATAATGAGGACTGTCTCTCTGCTGATGGGAATATAACAGGATATAATGAGGACTATATGTCTCTCTGCTGATGGGAATATAACAGGATATAATGAGGACTATATGTCTCTCTGCTGATGGGAATATAACAGGATATAATGAGGACTATGTCTCTCTGCTGATGGGAATATAACAGGATATAATGAGGACTATATGTCTCTCGGCTGATGGGAATATAACAGGATATAATGAGGACTATGTCTCTCTGCTGATGGGAATATAACAGGATATAATGAGGACTATATGTCTCTCTGCTGATGGGAATATAACAGGATATAATGAGGACTAATACACTACTAGTGGTTGTGGTATAATTGAAACTTGGGTATCATTATGGTATAGTCAGTTACAATTGTAACGGCTTAGCAGATCATACAACAAGATACCTGGCTAAAAGAGAAATAATTTAACATCTATTGTTTACAGGAAACTATAGATGGAGGTTGGGAGGATAAAGGACTGGGAGGGAGACAACTGGTCAAGGAAGATGGACATATCTGGCTAATTAATCTATATGGGCCAAATAATGATGATCCCCACACACACACACACACACACACACACACACACACACACAGTGGGGAGAACAAGTATTTGATACACTGCTGATTTTGCAGGTTGTCCTACTTACAAAGCATGTAGAGGTCTGTAATTTTTATCATAGGTACTCTTCAACTGTGAGAGACAGAATCTAATACAAAAATCCAGAAAATCACATTGTATGATTTTTAAATAATTAATTTGTATTTTATTGCATGACATAAGTATTTGATCACCTACCAACCAGTAAGAATTCCGGCTCTCACAGACCTGTTAGTTTTTCTTTAAGAAGCCCTCCTGTTCTCCACTCATTACCTGTATTAACTGCACCTGTTTGAACTCGTTACCTGTATAAAAGACACCTGTCCACACACTCAATCAAACAGACTCCAACCTCTCCACAATGGCCAAGACCAGAGAGCTGTGTAAGGACATCAAGGATAAAATTGTAGACCTGCACAAGGCTGGGATGGGCTACAGGACAATAGGCAAGCAGCTTGGTGAGAAGGCAACAACTGTTGGTGCAATTATTAGAAAATGGAAGAAGTTCAAGATGACGGTCAATCTCCCTCGGTCTGGGGCACCATGCAAGATCTCACCTCGTGTGGCATCAATGATCATGATGAAGGTGAGGGATCAGCCCAGAACTACACGGCAGGACCTGATCAATGACCTGAAGAGAGCTGGGACCACAGTCTCAAAGAAAACCATTAGTAACACACTACGCCGTCATGGATTAAAATCCTGCAGCGCACGCAAGGTCCCGCTGCTCAAGCCAGCGCATGTCCAGGCCCGTCTGAAGTTTGCCAATGACCATCTGGATGATCCAGAGGAGGAATGGGAGAAGGTCATGTGGTCTGATGAGACACAAAAAAATAAATCACAATCACTTAATTTTAATTAACATTAACCTTGGGCGACTTGGAAAACCGTAGTCTGTTAATAAATAATACTCGTAGGAAAGGTTTTCATCTTTGGCTGGATACTATACATGGAAGCATGAGGTGATGGTGGCAGATGAATGGTATGACTGAGCCTCCGGATCTCGTCGCGGTTTCTCTGTGCATTCTAATTGCCATTGCTAAAATGCAAGTGTTCTTTGTCTGTATCTTATGCCTGCCCATACCATAACCCCACCACCAGGGGACACTGTTCACAACGTTGAAGTCAGTTACAATGATGAACTGCAGTCAGGTCAAGACCCTGGTGAGGATGACAAGCTTCCCTTAAAACGGTTTCTGACACTGTGCAGAAATTCTTCAGTTGTGCAAACTCGGTTTCAGTTTCTGCAAACCCACAGCTGTCTGGGTGGCTGGTCTCAGACAATACCGCAGGTAAAGAAACTGAATGTGGAGGTCCTGGGCTGGCTTGGTTACACTTTGTCTGTGGCTTTGAGGCCGGCTGGACATACAGACAAAATTCTCTATAAAGACATTGGAGGCGGCTTATGGTAGAGAAATTAACATTAAATTCTCTGGCAACAGCTAAGGTGGACATTCCTGCAGTCAGCAGTTCTGGTGGACATTCCTGCAGTCAGCAGTTCTGGTGGACATTCCTGCAGTCAGCAGTTCTGGTGGACATTCCTGCAGTCAGCAGTTCTGGTGGACATTCCTGCAGTCAGCAGTTCTGGTGGACATTCCTGCAGTCAGCAGTTCTGGTGGACATTCCTGCAGTCAGCAGTTCTGGTGGACATTCCTGCAGTCAGCAGTTCTGGTGGACATTCCTGCAGTCAGCAGTTCTGGTGGACATTCCTGCAGTCAGCAGTTCTGGTGGACATTCCTGCAGTAAGCAGTTCTGGTGGACATTCCTGCAGTAAGCAGTTCTGGTGGACATTCCTGCAGTAAGCAGTTCTGGTGGACATTCCTGCAGTAAGCAGTTCTGGTGGACATTCCTGCAGTAAGCAGTTCTGGTGGACATTCCTGCAGTAAGCAGTTCTGGTGGACATTCCTGCAGTAAGCAGTTCTGGTGGACATTCCTGCAGTAAGCAGTTCTGGTGGACATTCCTGCAGTAAGCAGTTCTGGTGGACATTACTGCAGTAAGCAGTTCTGGTGGACATTACTGCAGTAAGCAATTCTGGTGGACATTCCTGCAGTAAGCAATTCTGGTGGACATTCCTGCAGTAAGCAGTTCTGGTGGACATTCCTGCAGTAAGCAGTTCTGGTGGACATTCCTGCAGTCAGCAGCCAATTCCTCAAAAGACATCTGTGAAATTGAGTTGTGTTACAAAACTGCACATTTTAGAGAGTGGCTTTTTATTGTCCCCAGCACAAGGTGCACCTGTGTATTGATAATGCTTTTTAATCCGCTTCTTGATATGCCCCTCCCCCCCCATCAGATGGATGGATTATCTTGGCATAGGATAAATGCTCACAGATAGATAGATACTTTATTACTTTACTAACAGGGATGGAAACAAAATGTGAGAGAATTAAGCTTTTCTCAAATATTTCAGCTCATTAAACAGGGACCAACACTTTACATGTTGCGTTTATATTTTAATTCAGTATAAGTAAATAGATAAACTACGGGCTTGTCTGATTTTTCTACTCATTATTCATTTTGTTTGTAGAGAAAGTAAATGTGTCCTGTTCTAGCATCTTCAAAGTGTGCCTCGGCAGAAATCTTTTCTCATGTACCATATTTTGGGGTATGGCGGCAATAATTTTGCTGTGGCACAGCATCACAGCTAAACGACTACAGCGAAAACACTGGTCTGTGCTGTCACTGAATGGAGGCAGGACGGAGAGAGGATATCCTGAGTGTCTACATCCGCTGTCTGCTGCTGAGTCAATCGGACAGACAGACCTTATTCATAAGCAGCACCCCAGGCCTCCTCCCTGCATGACACTCTTGTAATCATGGAGTTACCAAGTGCTGAGAGCCAATGATGTAACTACATTACCAGAACACCATAACATTGCATCCTCCTGAATTGCCCCATCCACCCCCTACCCTCCTCTACCCCATTCCCCAGTCCCTCCTCCTAGACTAGGTCAGCAGCCTCAGCCCTGTCTGTCTGTCTGTACCTTCGTGGGCTGGCTCTGGGTCTGGGGTGAGGGAGATGTCGTTGAGCTCCCTGAGACAGAGCCATTCTCCGTCCACAGACACACGGAAGTTACACAGGTAGATTGTCTCTCGGGCAGCCTGCGTGATCTTGTCGGTGGTGGGAGTCGGGGCGTCGGTCTGGGCCATCAGGTCTGCCATGATGACTCAGCGAATAGAAACAACACAACGCAGCTCTCGCTCTCTCCAGAGAGCCAGGCGACACAAAGTAAGGCCGAAAAAAGGGCCAGTCTCTCTCTGTCCTGAACCACAACAGTTCTCCTTGGATAGGAATGAAAAAGGGCCAATCCCTCTCTGTCCTGAACCTTCTGGAATGAAAAGTGATTTGGAAAAAAATAGGGCCAGAAAAAAAAAAAAAGAGGACAAGAGGCTGGATGGATGCTGGGTTAGTTATTCCTCCCTCTGCACGCTCACCTCCCTTCTCTACAGATGAGGAAGGAAAGAAGACACTGTGTCCGTCTCAACAAAGGCTGCAGCTCTGCCTCTCCTCTGTGCGTCTCTGCAACACAGCGCGGCCTGGGTACTGGGCTAACAACGCTCTCCTCTGATGGGCTCTGCCTCCGCTCTCGCTCAGCTAGCTCAGATAGGATTGGCTGTGAGCAGGCAGTGAGTCGCTGCTCCTCTGACAGACAGCAGGGTGGGTGTTGACCAAGTTTGCTGCCTGATACTAAGCTAGCTGGGTAACAGATCAGCCTAAACTACTTTGTTGCAGGGAGGGAGGGCTTAATCTTTCTTTCTGGCATCAGAAAGATTTCCTGGTTGGGAAGGAATATTAATCAAACACTGAACTGAGAACCACCCATTAATCAGGCACTACACTATATAGACATCCTATGTGTTTTAATCAAACCAACTACATGCACTGAGCTTGTCTGAAGCTTTAAGCACTCTGATTAAATAATTAAGACACACAAATGACTAGAGGGAGTCTGACCGCAATTGATTTGATTGTGCCGCCTGGCTCAGACTTGATGTGCTGTTTAAAAAAAACCAGACAGCTAGTGACTGTGACTAGAACCCTTTGTCTCTCTCCTCCCAGCTGCAGCAGCACCACAGAACATCAGTGTTTATAGTGCTGTATGTGTTGCTGAATCTGTAACGTTATTACAGCCATTTCTGACTTCAAACTTGTTCCCTATTCACTCAACCCATGTTGTAAAATACTGGAGATCAACATAAGATAAGGAGCATATTAGGCCTGTGTGCCAAAAAGGTTCAATTAGATTACAATAGAATGTTTCGGACTGTTTGGCACAATGTAAACACCAAATACATGATGAGCGTACCAGGGAGTCTGTTGTAATGTTTTACAGCAAAGACTAAAAACAGTCACATTAATTTGTGAATGCAATTTCAGAAATGGAACATTTTAGGCCTATTTATTTTGTTTACAATAATTATTCAAAAGGTAGTTTCTTATTTAAAAATGTAAATGATTGATTGCATTTCACATCATGAATGCCTTATGCTATATGATGACATGAACAAATACATTCGATACAGTAGCCTATATAAGTATTGAAATACAGGCCTAAGTAAGTTACGTTATTAAGACCAAACAGGATGTGTTCTAAACTAGGCCGTTATACAAGGCTGCAATATTAAGCCTACTAATAGTAATGACCATATTAAAAGAACATCAAGGAAAAGGAAGGTTATTAGAAATAGTTTACAATTTGGAAAAATTATAAATAAATACCAGACGCTGGTCTAACGAAGAAAAGTTTTAAACCGTTAATACAGGACAGCAAAGGCAAAAAAGAGACGCTTTTGTGAAATTGTTGCGTGAGGCTTGGTGTTCACGGAATCAGTTGGCCATTAAACAAACACTCAAACAGGAAACAGAACAGGATCGGTCTTATTTCTGTACATTTACAGAGCCTTCTGGAAAGTATTCAGACCCCTTGACTTTTTCCACACGTTACGTTACAGCCTTATTCTAAAATTGATTAAATTCTTTTCCCCCTCAAACTACACATAATACCCCACAATGACAAAGCAAAAACAGCTTGATTTGTTTTGCAAATGTATTAACATAAGTATTCAGACCCTTTGCTATGAGACTCAACATTGAGCTCAGGTGCTTCCTGTTTCCACTGATCATCCTTGAGGTGTTTCTACAACTTGATTGGAGTCCACCTGTGGTAAATTCAATTGATTGGACATGATTTGGAAATGCACACACCTGTCTATATAAGGTCCCACAGTTGACAGTTGACAGTACATGTCAGAGCTGAAACCAGCCATGAGGTGGAAGGAACTGTATTTGTATTTATTAGGGATCCCAATTAGCAGATACTCTTCCTGGGGTCCAACACATGAAAGATAAAACAGTATATCATTATTACATCACTATAATGTATATCCACAACACAACATGTTTAATACAACCATACAATATCACTATGTGTGTGTCTGTACCTGTGTGTGTGTTTCTTCACAGTCCCCGTTGTTCCATAAGGTGTATTTTTACCTGTTACTGCTACTGTGTTCCTCCCATAGTCTGTTCTGGACTTGGGGACTGTGAAGAGACCTCTGGTGGCATGTCTTGTGGGGTATGCATGGGTGTCTGAGCTGTGGGCTAGTATTTAAAAAAAACAGACAGCTCCATTCAGCTTGTCAACAACTCTTACAAAAACAAGTAGTGATGATGTCTCTTCCAATTTGAGCCATGAGAAAAACCTGTTTTTGGGTTGTCATTACGGGGTATCGTGGGTCGATTGATGTCATTACGGGGTATCGTGTGTAGATTGATGTCATTACGGGGTATCGTGGGTCGATTGATGTCATTACGGGGTATCGTGGGTCGATTGATGTCATTACGGGGTATCGTGGGTCGATTGATGTCATTACGGGGTATCGTGGGTCGATTGATGTCATTACGGGGTATCGTGGGTCGATTGATGTCATTACGGGGTATCGTGGGTCGATTGATGTCATTACGGGGTATCGTGGGTCGATTGATGTCATTACGGGGTATCGTGGGTCGATTGATGTCATTACGGGGTATCGTGGGTCGATTGATGTCATTACGGGGTATCGTGTGTCGATTGATGTCATTACGGGGTATCGTGTGTAGATTGATGTCATTACGGGGTATCGTGTGTAGATTGATGTCATTACGGGGTATCGTGTGTAGATTGATGTCATTACGGGGTATCGTGTGCAGATTGATGTCATTACGGGGTATCGTGTGTAGATTGATGTCATTACGGGGTATCGTGGGTAGATTGATGTCATTACGGGGTATCGTGGGTAGATTGATGTCATTACGGGGTATCGTGTGTAGATTGATGTCATTACGGGGTATCGTGGGTAGATTGATGTCATTACGGGGTATTGTGGGTAGGTTGATGTATGTAATCCATGTTAGAATAAGGCTGTAACGTAACATGTGGATAAAGTCCAGGGGTCGGAACTTGCACTGTATATTTACCGTTTATTCCTAATCTACAATGTTTGGTTACGGTAATTTCTGTTCAATATATTATTAATCCTGTTCTATTGGAATGGTCATTCTGGATGTAAAAACAGACTGTTTACTTTCTGTTTGAGGTAAAGAAAACATTACTTTGAGAAGCTCCACAGTTCAACCTGCATGTCCTGATGCCGTCGGGTGTGGATGGGCAAAATAAACATGTGTGCAATGGAGCTGTTTTGATTATCTAGTTAGTCTGTTGTGTATCATTATTTTACCTGCTGAGCAAATGTCTCCCTCCCCCTCTGGTAAAGGCCCACTACCACAACTTTTCCATTTTCATTGCCGACCAAAAATGTGCTATTACTGGGCAAACAACTGACTATCAATTATTAACAACAAATGTGCCAACGTGGTTCGCTTTGATCTAAAACAAAAAAAAAAAGGTGACTCCATGATTGAAAGACCGCTCGTGCCTGTTAATGCAAGCCTACAATAATTATACTTCAATGGGTTATGGAGAGATTGGCAGGACAGTGAGCAAAGCGTCACATCCGGAGGACACTTTGATCCAATTCTGATCAGAATAGCCTAATTGTTTCATAGTTATTTTTGCAGGTGTTTTTTTTTTTTTCTTGTCGAGTCGGACAACAAATCTATAATCTGCTTGTCAAACATTGTTTTTACATTGTAGAATAAAAGTGAATACATCAAAACTATGACATAACACATGTGGAATTGTGTAGTAACCCAAAAAAGTGTTAAACATATCTAAATATATTTTATATTTGAGATTCTTCAAAGTAGCCACCCTTTGCCTTGATGACAGCTTTGCACACTCAAGGCATTCTCTCAACCAGCTTCATGAGGTAGTCACCTGGAAAGGAAGTCCCAGAGTTCCCTCTGCTGCAGAGGATAAGTCCATTAGAGTTACCAGCCTCAGATTACAGCCTAAATAAATAGTTGACGGCACTGAAGATGGCTGACGTTTTTATTGCATAGTTTGTAACTTATTTTGTACATAATGTTGCTGCTACCGTCAATTATGACTGAAAACAACTTCTGGACATCAGAACATTGATTACTCACCACCACGAGCTGGAAGATATCTAAGGAAGTCTTGAGGTTTTGCTTGCATGAGGTAGAGTATCTCATGATAAACTGTAGACCACACTATTTACCCAGAGAGTTGTCATCTGTATTTTTCATAGCTACATACCACCACAGACCAATGCTGGCACTAAGACCGCACTCAATGAGCTGTATTCCGCCATAACCAAACAGGAAAATGCTCATCGATGCGGCGCCCCTAGTGTCCGGGGACTTTAATGCAGGGAAACTTAAATTAGTTTTACCTCATTTCTACCAGCATGTTAAATGTGCAACCAGAGGAAAAAACCTCTAGACCACCTTTACTCCACACAGAGACGCATACAAAGCTCTCCCTCGCCCTCCATTTGGCAAATCTGACCATAATTCTATTCTCCTGGTTCCTGCTTACAAGCAAAAATTAAAGCAGGAAGTACCAGTGACTCGCTCAATAAAAAAAGTGGTCAGACGAAGCAGATGCTAGGCTACAGGACT
The DNA here is from genome assembly GCA_023634145.1 of Thymallus thymallus. NCBI lineage: Eukaryota > Metazoa > Chordata > Actinopteri > Salmoniformes > Salmonidae > Thymallus > Thymallus thymallus. The sequence continues at coordinate 38,073,390 of CM042401.1, read as the reverse complement.
GTTTTGCTGCACAGACTGGAATATGTTCCGGGATTCTTACGATGGCATTGAGGAGTACACAAAATCAGTCACTGGCTTCAGCCCTTCTGTAAATAGCCCACCCTACTACCTCATCCCCATATTTATTATTTTTGCTCATTTGCACCCCAGTATCTCTATTTGCACATCATCATCTGCACATCCATCATTCCAGTGTTAATGCTAATATGTAATTTATATCCCCACTATGGTCTATTTATTGTCCTACCTTCCTAATCTTACTACATTTACACTCTGTATATAGATTCTCTATTGTGTTTTTGACTATATGTTTGTTTACTGTGTAACTGTGTGTTTTTGTCGGACTGCTTCACTTTGTCTTGGCCAGGTCACAGTTGTAAATGAGAACTAGTTCTCAACTGACCTACCTGGTTAAATAAAAGGTGAAATATATATATATTTTTTTATCAATAAGTGCATCGATGACATCCCCCCCAGTGACTGTACGTACATGCCCCAACCAGAAGCCATGGATTACAGGCAACATCCGCACTGAGCTAAAGGCTAGAGCTGCCGCTTTCAAGGAGCGGGAGTCTAACCCAAAAGCTTATAAGAAATCCCGCTATGCCCTCCGACGAACCATCAAACAGGCAAGCGTCAATACACGACTAAGATCGAATTGTACTACATCGGCTCTGACGCTTGTCGGATGTGGCAGGGCTTGCAAACCATTACAGACTACAAAAGGGAAGCACAGCTGAGAGCTGCCCAGTGACACGAGCCTACCAGACGAGCTGAATCACTTCTATGCTCGCTTCACGACAAGCAACACTGAGGCATGCATGAGAGCATCAGCTGTTCCGGACGACTGTGTGATCACGCTCTCCGTAGCCAATGTGAGTAAGAGCTTTAAACAGGTCAACATTCACAAGGCCCCTGGGCCAGACGGATTACCAGGACGTGGTACAAAAGGCTTCTCAAACAGCTTTTACCCCCAAACCATAAGCCTCCTGTACAGCTAATCAAATGGCTACCCTGACTATTTACACTGCCACCCCCCCCAAACCCCTCTTCTTCACAGTGCTGGTACTCTCCGTTTATCATCTATGCATAATCACTTTAACTATACCTGCATGTACATACTACCTAAATTAGTCCGACTAACCGGTGCACATTGACTCTGTACCACCATTATTACTGTTTTTTTAAAGAACACCAATAAGAAGAGACTTGCTTCGGCCAAGAAACACGAGCAACGGATATTAGACCGGTGGAAATCTGTCCTTAGTCCAAATTTTAGATTTTTTGTTACAACCTCAGCCAAATTTAGATTGTTTGAGATGAGTCGGACTGCGGTGAAGGAAAAGCAGCCAACAAGTGCTCAGTATATGTGGGAACTCCTTCAAGACTGATGGGAAAGCATTCCAGGTGAAGCTGGTTGAGAGAATAGTGCAAATAAAGAAAAACCCTTGAATGAGTAATATTCCAAACTGTTGACGGGGTGTAAATATATATAAAACATGTATTGTCCCATACATTACACACATATCAGGGATACAGCAAGCAACCAGCATAGATAACAACATGACTACCTAGTTAACCAACTACATGTAGCCTGCATCACAACAACTGCAGCCACAATTAACTAGCTGACTTGACTAGTGAACTGATTACTGAACTGACTAGCTGACTGACTAGTGAACTGACTGACTAGAACTGACTACTGAACTGACTAGCTGACTGACTGACTAGTGAACTGATTACTGAACTGACTAGCTGACTGACTGACTAGTGAACTGACTACTGAACTGACTAGCTGACTGACTGACTAGTGAACTGACTAGCTGACTGACTGACTAGTGAACTGACTACTGAACTGACTAGCTGACTGACTGACTAGTGAACTGACTAGCTGACTGACTGACTAGCTGACTGACTAGCTGACTGACTGACTAGCGGACTGACTAGCGGACTGACTAGTGGACTGACTAGCTGACTGACTAGCGAACTGACTAGCTGACTGACTAGTGAACTGACTAGCTGACTGACTAGTGAACTGACTAGCTGACTGACTAGTGAACTGACTAGCTGACTGACTAGTGAACTGACTAGCTGACTGACTAGTGAACTGACTAGCTGACTGACTAGTGAACTGACTAGCTAACTGACTAGTGAACTGACTAGCTAACTGACTAGTGAACTGACTAGCTAACTGACTAGTGAACTGACTAGCTGACTGACTAGTGAACTGACTAGCTGACTTACTAGTGAACTGACTAGTGAACTGACTAGCTGACTGACTAGTGAACTGACTAGCTGACTGACTGACTGACTGACTAGTTGTTCATCAGTCATGGGACTATGTAACCCAGCTAACTACCATACTGATAACTGTGTCTACAATACTAAGGTTACCTAGCTAACGTAGTTAGACCAGCCCGTTAACATTAGCTAGTTAGTGAAGGTCGTGTTATGGTTGTTAACCAGCTAACTAGTTACCCAAATGCATTCATTTATTGAAACACTTACTTTTCGTTTTGTTGGACGTTGTTTCGACACTGAACTCATACTGAACAGCGGTGTGAGATGGCGGTCCAGTCTTCACAAACCCAATGTTCGCCGAACTCAGCGCCTCTTTAAAATAAATGACCGAGGTTGGAGAGAAGGACTCGTCCGGTGGCCCGGTAACATGTCCGTTATCATGCGGAATCTGTGTTGTGTCGGTGTTCCCCGAGGACAGCGGTGTCTCCTGACAGGACCGCTCCGCCATCTTCTCTTCAGCCTCACGGGAACAACACCGTTACCGAGCTGTTACCGAACCGTTACCGAACCACGGAAACACACTGACTTCCTTCTGACACTAAATGTTTTATAGATACAAGTTAGTTTCTGTTTTTCTCTATAATGTTACAGTCTACTCTCCACATTATACAGACACCGGCTGATTGACCAAACAATGAAATACGTTAAAACATATACAACTATAAAAGGAGGCCTGTATAATTCAGAGAATATATATATATACCTACATATTTTACATCAGAGTACACAGTATGTAGGATACTTATGTATGTAATAACATTACTTATATAATTCAATTAAAACGTTATGGCGTTATTCATCTTAACATTTTAATTGAATAGCATCGCTGCAACAAACACTCAAACGGGACAGTTTTATCTCAATCTCTTCATTCAAAGACTCAATCATGGACACTCTTACTGACAGTTGTGGCTGCTTTGTGTGATGTATTGTCATCTCTACCTTCTTGCCCTTTGTGCTGTTGTCTGTGTCCAATAATATTTGTACCCTGTTTTGTGTTGCTACCATGTTGTCACGTTGCTACCATGTTGTTGTCATGTTGTGTTGCTGCCATGTTGTTGTCATGTTGTGTTGCTACCATGTTGTTGTCATGCCATGTTGTTGCCATGTTATGTTGCTACCATGTTGTTGTCATGTTGTGTTGCTAGCATGTTGTGTTGCTACCATGTTGTTGTCATGTTGTGTTGCTAGCATGTTGTGTTGCTACCATGTTGTTGTCATGTTGTGTTGCTACCATGTTGTTGTCATGTTGTGTTGCTGCCATGTTGTTGTCATGTGTTGCTGCCATGTTGTTGTTGTGTTGCTGCCATGTTATGTTGCTACCATGTTGTGTTGCTACCATGTTGTGTTGCTGCCATGTTATGTTGCTACCATGTTGTTGTCATGTTGTGTTGCTGCCATGTTGTTGTCATGTTGTGTTGCTGCCATGTTATGTTGCTACCATGTGTTGCTACCATGTTGTGTTGCTGCCATGTTGTTGTCATGTTGTGTTGCTACCATGTTATGTTGCTACCATGTTGTTGTCATGTGTTGCTGCCATGTTATGTTGCTACCATGTTGTTGTCATGTTGTGTTGCTAGCATGTTGTGTTGCTACCATGTTGTTGTCATGTTGTGTTGCTACCATGTGTTGTGTTGTGTTGCTACCATGTTGTTGTCATGTTGTGTTGCTACCGTGTTGTGTTGCTACCATGTTGTTGTCATGTTGTGTTGCTACCATGTTGTTGTCATGTTGTGTTGCTACCATGTTGTTGTGTTGCTACCATGTTGTTGTCATGTTGTGTTGCTACCGTGTTGTGTTGCTACCATGTTGTTGTCATGTTGTGTTGCTGCCATGTTGTGTTGCTACCATGTTGTTGTCATGTTGTGTTGCTGCCATGTTATGTTGCTACCATGTTGTTGTCATGTTGTGTTGCTACCATGTTGTGTTGCTACCATGTTGTGTTGCTGCCATGTTGTTGTCATGTTGTGTTGCTACCATGTTGTGTTGCTACCATGTTGTTGTCATGTTGTGTTGCTACCATGTTGTTGTCATGTTGTGTTGCTACCATGTTGTGTTGCTACCATATTGTGTTGCTGCCATGTTGTTGTCATGTTGTGTTGCTACCATGTTGTGTTGCTACCATGTTGTTGTCATGTTGTGTTGCTACCATGTTGTTGTCATGTTGTGTTGCTACCATGTTGTGTTGCTGCCATGTTGTGTTGCTGCCATGTTGTTGTCATGTTGTGTTGCTGCCATGTTGTGTTGCTACCATGTTGTTGTCATGTTGTGTTGCTACCATGTTGTGTTGCTACCATGTTGTTGTCATGTTGTGTTGCTGCCATGTTGTGTTGCTACCATGTTGTTGTTATGTTGTGTTGCTACCATGTTGTGTTGTGTTGCTACCATGTTGTTGTCATGTTGTGTTGCTACCGTGTTGTGTTGCTACCATGTTGTTGTCATGTTGTGTTGCTGCCATGTTGTGTTGCTACCATGTTGTTGTCATGTTGTGTTGCTGCCATGTTGTGTTGCTACCATGTTGTTGTCATGTTGTGTTGCTACCATGTTGTGTTGTGTTGCTACCATGTTGTTGTCATGTTGTGTTGCTACCATGTTGTTGTCATGTTGTGTTGCTGCCATGTTGTGTTGCTACCATGTTGTTGTCATGTTGTGTTGCTGCCATGTTGTGTTGCTACCATGTTGTTGTCATGTTGTGTTGCTGCCATGTTGTTGTCATGCTGTGCTGCTACCATGTTGTGTTGCTACCATGTTGTTGTCATGTTGTGTTGCTGCCATGTTGTTGTCATGCTGTGCTGCTACCATGTTGTGTTGCTACCATGTTGTGTTGCTGCCATGTTGTTGTCATGTTGTGTTGCTGCCATGTTGTGTTGCTACCATGTTGTTGTCATGTTGTGTTGCTACCATGTTGTGTTGCTACCATGTTGTTGTCATGTTGTGTTGCTGCCATGTTGTGTTGCTACCATGTTGTTGTCATGTTGTGTTGCTACCATGTTGTGTTGTGTTGCTACCATGTTGTTGTCATGTTGTGTTGCTACCGTGTTGTGTTGCTACCATGTTGTTGTCATGTGTTGCTGCCATGTTGTGTTGCTACCATGTTGTTGTCGTCATGTTGTGTTGCTACCATGTTGTTGTCATGTTGTGTTGCTGCCATGTTGTGTTGCTACCATGTTGTTGTCATGTTGTGTTGCTGCCATGTTGTGTTGCTACCATGTTGTTGTCATGTTGTGTTGCTGCCATGTTGTTGTCATGCTGTGCTGCTACCATGTTGTGTTGCTACCATATTGTTGTCATGTTGTGTTGCTGCCATGTTGTTGTCATGCTGTGCTGCTACCATGTTGTGTTGCTACCATGCTGTGTTGCTACCATGTTGTTGTCATGTTGTGTTGCTACCATGTTGTGTTGCTACCATGTTGTTGTCATGTTGTGTTGCTACCATGCTGTGTTGCTACCATGTTGTGTTGCTACCATGTTGTGTTGCTACCATGTTGTTGTCATGTTGTGCTGCTACCATGTTGTGTTGCTACCATGCTGTGTTGTCATGTTGTGTTGCTACCATGCTGTGTTGTCATGTTGTGTTGCTACCATGCTGTGTTGTCATGTGTTGCTACCATGCTGTGTTGTTGTGTTGTCATGTTGTGTTGCTACCATGCTGTGTTGTCATGTTGTGTTGCTACCATGCTGTGTTGCTACCATGCTGTTGTCATGTTGTGTTGCTGCCATGTTGTGTTGCTGCCATGCTGTGTTGTCATGTGTTGCTGCCATGCTATGTGGTTGTCTTAGGGCTCTCTTTATGTAGTGTTGTGTTGTCTCTCTTGTCATGATGTGTGATATGGGTCCTATATTTAAGCAATAAGGCACAGGGGGGTATATGGCCAATATACCATGGCTAAAGCCTGGATACAGACCTTAGAAGTGGTATATTGGCCATATACCTCAACCCCCCCCCCCCTTATTGCTATTATAAACTGGTTACCAACGTAATTAGAGCAGTAAAAATACATGTTTTGTCATACCTGTGGTATACAGTCTGATATACCAAGGCTACCATGTTGTGTTGTGTTGCTACCATGTTGTTGTCATGTTGTGTTGCTACCGTGTTGTGTTGCTACCATGTTGTTGTCATGTGTTGCTGCCATGTTGTGTTGCTACCATGTTGTTGTCGTCATGTTGTGTTGCTACCATGTTGTTGTCATGTTGTGTTGCTGCCATGTTGTGTTGCTACCATGTTGTTGTCATGTTGTGTTGCTGCCATGTTGTGTTGCTACCATGTTGTTGTCATGTTGTGTTGCTGCCATGTTGTTGTCATGCTGTGCTGCTACCATGTTGTGTTGCTACCATATTGTTGTCATGTTGTGTTGCTGCCATGTTGTTGTCATGCTGTGCTGCTACCATGTTGTGTTGCTACCATGCTGTGTTGCTACCATGTTGTTGTCATGTTGTGTTGCTACCATGTTGTGTTGCTACCATGTTGTTGTCATGTTGTGTTGCTACCATGCTGTGTTGCTACCATGTTGTGTTGCTACCATGTTGTGTTGCTACCATGTTGTTGTCATGTTGTGCTGCTACCATGTTGTGTTGCTACCATGCTGTGTTGTCATGTTGTGTTGCTACCATGCTGTGTTGTCATGTTGTGTTGCTACCATGCTGTGTTGTCATGTGTTGCTACCATGCTGTGTTGTTGTGTTGTCATGTTGTGTTGCTACCATGCTGTGTTGTCATGTTGTGTTGCTACCATGCTGTGTTGCTACCATGCTGTTGTCATGTTGTGTTGCTGCCATGTTGTGTTGCTGCCATGCTGTGTTGTCATGTGTTGCTGCCATGCTATGTGGTTGTCTTAGGGCTCTCTTTATGTAGTGTTGTGTTGTCTCTCTTGTCATGATGTGTGATATGGGTCCTATATTTAAGCAATAAGGCACAGGGGGGTATATGGCCAATATACCATGGCTAAAGCCTGGATACAGACCTTAGAAGTGGTATATTGGCCATATACCTCAACCCCCCCCCCCCCCTTATTGCTATTATAAACTGGTTACCAACGTAATTAGAGCAGTAAAAATACATGTTTTGTCATACCTGTGGTATACAGTCTGATATACCAAGGCTGTCAGCCAATCAGCATTCAGAGCTCAAACCACCCAGTTTATAATTTAATTGTATTTTTAGTCCCAGCCCTCATCCCCACAGGAGACCTTTTGGTAGGTTGTTCTTAACTGGCTTGCCTAGTTAAATAGTGCCCTCTGCTGACAAGTACGCTATAGGCTGCTTTTTATTCATTTTTTATTTGATTTAACTAGGCAAGTCAGTTAAGAACAAATTCTTATTTGCAATGATGGCCTACCTACAGGGTCAGCCATAGTAGTACAGCACCCCTGGAGCAAATTAGGATTACATGCCTTGCTCAAGGACACAGACAGGTTCTTCACCTTGTCGGCTCTGGTATTAGAACCAACAACCTTTTGGTTGCTGGCCCAACGCTCTAACCGCTAGGCTACCTGCTGCCCCTTTTACACCGTTAGTTTGCACAGGCAGCCCAATTCTGATATATTTTTTGAACAATTAGATCAGCATTGAAAAAAGCACTCAAGTTAAAATATCTGATGTGACTGGTCAAAAGACCAACTAGTGGAAAAAACATCAGAATTAGGCTGCCATGAGTCCCTAGGTCTAGTCTCTAGGGGAGATTCTCAATCAGTTTTGCTCGACTCCTCACGTCCTCTGTAAATTACGTTTACATGGGTGGAATTTGCCTACTAACGAATTGACACTCCTCGACCACTTGACTGATTTATGGGGCTAACAAAAGACAATAAACACACAGACACACACTCACAGGAAGGCCAAGAAGATCCTCAAGGACCTCAACCACCCGAGCCACGGCCTGTTCTCCCCGCTACCATCTAGAAGGCCGAGACAGTACAGGTGCATCACAGCTGGGACTGAGAGACTGAAAAACAGCTTCTATCTCCAGGTCATCAGACTTTTAAATAGTCACAACTAGCCGGCCTCTGTCCAGTACCCTGCCCTGAACTTAGTCACTGTTACTAGCCGGCCTCCACCCGGTACCCTGCCCTGAACCTTAGTCACTGTTACTAGCCGGCCTCCACCCGGTACCCTGCCCTGAACCTTAGTCACTGTTACTAGCCGGCCTCCACCCGGTACCCTGCCCTGAACCTTAGTCACTGTTACTAGCCGGCCTCCACCCGGTACCCTGCCCTGAACCTTAGTCACTGTTACTAGCCGGCCTCCACCCGGTACCCTGCCCTAAACCTTAGTCACTGTTACTAGCCGGCCTCCACCCGGTACCCTGCCCTGAACCTTAGTCACTGTTACTAGCCGGCCTCCACCCGGTACCCTGCCCTGAACCTTAGTCACTGTTACTAGCCGGCCTCCACCCGGTACCCTGCTCTGAACCTTAGTCACTGTTACTAGCCGGCCTCCACCCGGTACCCTGCCCTGAACTTAGTCACTGTTACTAGCCGGCCTCCACCCGGTACCCTGCCCTGAACCTTAGTCACTGTTACTAGCCGGCCTCCACCCGGTACCCTGCCCTGAACCTTAGTCACTGTTACTAGCCGGCCTCCACCCGGTACCCTGCCCTGAACCTTAGTCACTGTTACTAGCCGGCCTCCACCCGGTACCCTGCCCTGAACTTAGTCACTGTTACTAGCCGGCCTCCACCCGGTACCCTGCTCTGAACCTTAGTCACTGTTACTAGCCGGCCTCCACCCGGTACCCTGCCCTGAACCTTAGTCACTGTTACTAGCCGGCCTCCACCCGGTACCCTGCCCTGAACCTTAGTCACTGTTACTAGCCGGCCTCCACCCAGTACCCTGCCCTGAACTTTAGTCACTGTTACTAGCCGGCCTCCACCCAGTACCCTGCCCTGAACCTTAGTCACTGTTACTAGCCGGCCTCCACCCGGTACCCTGCCCTGAACCTTAGTCACTGTTACTAGCCGGCCTCCACCCGGTACCCTGCCCTGAACCTTAGTCACTGTTACTAGCCGGCCTCCACCCAGTACCCTGCTGCTCTATGTACATAGTCATTGAACACTGGTCACTTTAATAATGTTTACATACTGTTTTACCCATACTGTATTCTAGTAAAAGCCTAATGGTACAGAGATATATGGCTCTGCACACAGCAAAACCAACCCCTACCGGTGACTTTGACCACATTTATTTTTCTACCTGTATATTTGTTTTCCAATTTAGATGCACACAGTACAAAATGCCACAATTTCTCTGTGACCACTACTCTGTTCAAACGACCATAGATCCTGTCTAGGTCCTAGGTACTGGTATATCTGACAACCATAGACCCTGTCTAGGTCCTAGATGCTGGTAGAGCTGACAACCATATACCCTGTCTAGGTCCTAGGTACTGGTATATCTGACAACCATAGACCCTGTCTAGGTCCTAGATACTGGTAGATCTGGAAACCATACACTCTGTCACATCTGTGTTGCTTACACCTGTCCAGTCCTCTCAGATCTCTAGGCCTACCTAGAGGCTGTTTCTGGACAATTAGGCCTACCTAGAGAGAGACAAAACAACACTACTTAAAGAGAGACCTAAGACAACAACATAGCAAGGCAGCAACACATGACAACAACATGGTAGCAACACAACATGACAACACAGCATGGTAGCAACACAACACAACATGGTAGCAACACAAAACATGGTACAAATATTATTGGACACAGACAACAGCACAAAGGGCAAGAAGGTAGAGATGACAATACATCACACAAAGCAGCCACAACTGTCAGTAAGAGTGTCCATGATTGAGTCTTTGAATAAAGAGATTGAGATAAAACTGTCCAGTTTGAGTGTTTGTTGCAGCTCGTTCCAGTCGCTAGCTGCAGCGAACTGAAAAGACGAGAGACCCAGGGACTTGTATGAGGTGCTCTAAACCCTCAGAGGTAGTAATCACACCTGTGGGGAGAGGGGCATTCTTCTTACCAAACCACATGGCCTTTGTTTTGGAGGTGTTCAGAACAAGGTTAAGGGTAGAGAAAGCTTGTTGGACACTAAGAAAGCTTTGTTGTAGAGCGTTTAACACAAAATCCAGGGACGGGCCAGCTGAGTATAAGACTGTATCATCTGCATATAAATGGATGAGAGAGCTTCCTGCTGCCCGAGCTATGTTGTTTATATAAATTGAGAACAGCGTGGGGCCTAGGATCGAGCCTTGGGGTACTACCTAGGTGACAGGCAGTGCCTGAGACAGCAGATTTTCTGACTTTATACACTGCACTCTTTGAGAGAGGTAGTTATAAACCAGACCAAAGACCCCTCAGAGACACCAATACTCCTTAGCCGGCCCACAAGAATGGAATGGTCTACCGTATCAAAAGCTTTGGCCAAGTCAATAAAAATAGCAGCACAACATTGCTTAGAATCAAGGGCAGTGGTGACATCATTGAGGACCTTTTAAGGTTGCAGTGACACATCCATAACCTGAGAGGAAACCAGACTGCATACCAGAGAGAATACTATAGACATCAAGAAAGCCAGTCAGTTGGTTATTAACAAGTTTTTCCAATACTTTTGATAAACAGGTCAAAATAGAAATAGGCCTCTAACAGTCAGGATCAGCTTGATCTCCCCTTTAAATAAAGGACTAACCGTGGCTGCCTTCCAAGCAATGGGAACCTCCCCAGAACGGAGAGACAGGTTAAAAAGGTCAGAGATAGGCTTGGAGATGATAGGGGCAGCAACCTTAAAGAAGAAAGGATCGAAACCATCTGACCCAGATGTTTTTTGGGGTCAAGTTTCACGAGCTCCGTACAAACTTTGTAGCGGGGCAGGGGAAAAAGAGGGAGGAGCATCAGGGATAGTTGCATTAGAAGGGGAGGCAGATGAGGAAATGTTGGACGGGCAAGGAGGCATGGCTGAGTCAAATAGGAATCCTGACTTAATGAAGTGTTGATTAAAGATCTCAGCCATGTGCTTCTTGTCAGTAACAACCACATCATCAACTTTAAGGGACATGGGCAGCTGTGAGGAGGAGGGTTTATTCTCCAGGTCTTTAACCGTTTTCCAGAATTTCTTGGGGTTAGATCCACGGAGAGATAACTTTTCCTTAAAGTAACTAACTTTGGTCTTCTGGATAGCCTGAGTACACTTATTTCTCATTTGCCTGAAGGAGAGCCAGTCAGCCTGAGTAAGTGTGTGCCGAGCCTTGAGGTGGAGTAATTCTGCAAGATCACGGTCAAACCATTTTCTTTATGGGGCGTGTTTGTTAACAATACCACTGAAAATATCAAAAAAGAAGGTCCAAACGTCTTCGACAGAGGGGATCAAGCTGGTTCTATTCCATTTTACAGAAGCTAGTTCATGAAGGAAGGCTTGCTCAGTAAAGTTTTTTACCAAGCGTCTATGACAAATCAGGACAGGTCGTTTCACTGAGCAGCCATTATGAACACAGGCTGTAAAACAGTGATATCTAAGGTCATTACAGAAAACACCAGACTGATACCTATCAGGATTATTTGTGAGGATAACATCAAGAAGAGTAGCCTTTTCTGGGTGTTTGGAGTCATGTAAGAATATCTGATAGTATCCTAAAGCGTTATACCTAGTAGCCTTCATCCTCATGTGTTATAATGAGCTTGATTTATCCATGTGATGTTGAGATAGCGGCAGGTAGCCTAGTTGTTAGAGCTTTGGGCCAGTAACCAAAAGGTTGCTTGTTTGAATACCTGTGTTGATGTGCTATTGAGCAAGGCACTTAACCCTAATTTGTTCCAGGGGCACTATACAACTATGGCTAACAATGTAGGTCATCATTGTAAATAAGATTTTGTTCTTAACTGACTTGCCTAGTTAAATAAATATTTTCACAAGGTAGTCAATCTTGTCTTGCCTCCTTGATCACATGACACCCTACGTTATTTCCTGCAGTAGCCTAGATCTGGCTCTGCTCAGCTCCGAGGTGTATTCATTACGTCTTGCAACGGAAACCGTTTACCGTTTAAGAAGCAAACGGAACGAAATGGAGAGGGACCTACCTGAATTTGTCCAATAGAAACTCTCGTCTTCGTTGCAAAACGTTTTACGTTGTGGGTAAATGCTTTATGTTGCAAAACGTTTTGCAATTGTGGAAACATTTCTCAACAGAGTCGGCGTAATGAATACACCCATGGTGTTGCTGTAGCCAGTGTACCAGTCAGTGGAACCAGCGGACTAATCACTTTCTCACTCGCTTTCGCCATTACTGAGAACTTCACAAACTATCACTGTGTTGTATAACGTTATTACAGCGGTGACTTTTCGGATTTTCCCTTTCTTTCTGGCTGTGGAGAACGTGTAAAAAGACAGGTAGTTTTCACAATGGCGACAGCTGCGGTATCTGCCAGTATCAACCCCGGATCCGGAGCGGAGTTGGTCCGAGGACAGGCCTTCGACGTCGGGCCTCGCTACCACAACCTCTCCTACATCGGCGAGGGCGCCTACGGGATGGTGTGGTAAGACGTCTTTCTATAGGTGACATGACTGTAACCACGTCGTCTCATCACTACTGACCTCATGTCTACAGTCACATCTTTACTGAAACATTGGAGTCAACGTTTATATTCCGCCTTCCACTTCACTGACTTTAGACACTTGCTACATAGTTGATCTTGGGTCAACTTGAAAGCTGATACATTTTATAAACTCACAACTCAGTTTGTTAAATTGTCATCCAATTGATATAAATATAGTCTTTTAAACTGGACAATGAATGTATGTTGAATTTGATCGGACTTTTCATTAAGCCAACATGTCGGTGATTTCCATCAGTGATTTATCTAAATAGCCACAGATCAAACTGAAACTAGCCAACTGCCTCTTAAATAAAATACTCAACGCCTGCATGCTTCTTTGAAAACCTCAATTCAAATGTCCTAATCAGTTAGTAGGCCTAATTTTTAAATGAGGTCTAAAGAAAAGTCTAAACATGTTGATTTGCTAGTTTCGGTAATTCACTGTAGTGAGAGATCAGGGAGCTGATGACTTTGTAACGGCAGTTTAAAAGCTCGATCCGAAAATGTGGAGGTTGTGACGCAATTACGGAGCCAAATTGAGCTCAGTACCTTCTTCGAACTGCGGTTGGCATCCGATGTCAGACGGGGTATTAAATAAGAACTAAAAAAACATTACGGGGAGGGGGAAACGAGGTCATACAAAATAAAACACGTCAACTAAGAAAACCCCTCCCACTTCTTCAATTACAGTCCACTAAGAAAACCCCTCCCACTTCTTCAATTACAGTCCACTAAGAAAACCCCTCCCACTTCTTCAATTACAGTCCACTAAGAAAACCCCTCCCACTTCTTCAATTACAGTCCACTAAGAAAACCCCTCCCACTTCTTCAATTACAGTCCACTAAGAAAACCCCTCCCACTTCTTCAATCACAGTCCACTAAGAAAACTCCTCCCACTTCTTCAATCACAGTCCACTAAGAAAACTCCTCCCACTTCTTCAATCACAGTCCACTAAGAAAACTCCTCCCACTTCTTCAATCACAGTCCACTAAGAACTCCTCCCACTTCTTCAATCACAGTCCACTAAGAAAACTCCTCCCACTTCTTCAATCACAGTCCACTCCAAAATACATCCCTACACAAGTTCATGGGCCTGTGATGGAGGTACATTCACAGACAGGATTTCTTGCACAGCCTCAGCTGTGAAATCACGAAAACCCCCAAAACGCTCAGCGGCATTCACAATGATCCTCATCTTCTCCTCTTGTGCTGTACAGTTTATGACCATTGCAACAAATAATACAAAGTCCACCTTTTTAACATGTAGCATTTCACCATCCCTCGGTTGAGAACCCTTCCCTGGTCGCGGTGGCTCTACAGAACCCTTCCCTGGTCATGGTGGCTCTACAGAACCCTTCCCTGGTCGCGGTGGCTCTACAGAACCCTTCCCTGGTCATGGTGGCTCTACAGAACCCTTCCCTGGTCGCGGTGGCTCTACAGAACCCTTCCCTGGTCATGGTGGCTCTACAGAACCCTTCCCTGGTCGCGGTGGCTCTACAGAACCCTTCCCTGGTCGCGGTGGCTCTACAGAACCCTTCCCTGGTCATGGTGGCTCTACAGAACCCTTCCCTGGTCGCGGTGGCTCTACAGAACCCTTCCCTGGTCGCGGTGGCTCTACAGAACCCTTCCCTGGTCGCGGTGGCTCTACAGAACCCTTCCCTGGTCATGGTGGCTCTACAGAACCTTTCCCTGGTCATGGTGGCTCTACAGAACCCTTCCCTGGTCGCGGTGGCTCTACAGAACCCTTCCCTGGTCGCGGTGGCTCTACAGAACCCTTCCCTGGTCGCGGTGGCTCTACAGAACCCTTCCCTGGTCGCGGTGGCTCTACAGAACCCTTCCCTGGTCGCGGTGGCTCTACAGAACCCTTCCCTGGTCATGGTGGCTCTACTACCATTTTCTTCCCCACCACTAGTTCCTTCCAGGCTTCTCACCGCCTCCAGATAGGAGACACGCTGGACAGTCTTCTCACCGCCTCCAGATAGGAGACACGCTGGACAGTCTTCTCACCGCCTCCCGATAGGAGACACGCTGGACAGTCTTCTCACCGCCTCCAGATAGGAGACACGCTGGACAGTCTTCTCACCGCCTCCAGATAGGAGACACGCTGGACAGTCTTCTCACCGCCTCCAGATAGGAGACACGCTGGACAGTCTTCTCACCGCCTCCAGATAGGAGACACGCTGGACAGTCTTCTCACCGCCTCCAGATAGGAGACACGCTGGACAGTCTTCTCACCGCCTCCAGATAGGAGACACGCTGGACAGTCTTCTCACCGCCTCCAGATAGGAGACACGCTGGACAGTCTTCTCACCCCCTCCAGATAGGGGACACGCTGGACAGTCTTCTCACCGCCTCCAGATAGGAGACACGCTGGACAGTCTTCTCACCTCCTCCAGATAGGAGACACGCTGGACAGTCTTCTCACCTCCTCCAGATAGGAGACACGCTGGACAGTCTTCTCACCTCCTCCAGATAGGAGACACACTGGTCACTCCTTACCCTCTCCACCTCATTCTCCTTCACCCTTTCAGGGCACTCCAGGAATTCAGGCTCATGTTCAGCTCCACAGTTGCAGCATTTCCCTTCATCTGGCATACAATATTTTTCCCTTCTGCACACACTTGACACATGACCAAATCTTTTCCATTTATGACACTGAAGGGGCTTGTTCACAAAACCTCTTACAGGGTATCTCATGAATCCTAACTTTATATGAGAAGGGAGAGACTCTTATCAAAGAACAGTAGCATGGAATAACTTAATTTCTCCTAGTACCATACAGGTCAGTCGACGTGCACCAACCACTCCATCGATGTCTTCAGTTATATCCTCTGACTTTATTTCTTGCGCCACCCAAGAAGCCTGGCTACGAAAATCCATTCAAGAAACATTCCACTCCAATATCTTTGAGTCTTAAAACACGCTTCTTCTGCTCTGCAGACACACAAAAAAATCGAAATAAGACCACTTCTTGTGACTCTCACCGACTCCACACTTTCCTCCAACACATTCCAGATTTTCCTGGAGATGTTAAACAGATTTCCCAAGTAGCATTGATCTAAAACCTTGACTCCTAGTGGTTTCCTATTTTCCACCACAGCTTTACTTCTCTTGTTTCTCTTTCTCTTCACCATGGTAACCCTCTCATTCTCACCATCTGTACTATTAGCTTCTCCAGACTCACTGTTTCCGCTATCTTCTCCACGATCCAATCTTTCAGCCTGGTTCATGCCGAGCTCAGTACCTAAAATTGCTGTGTGCCCCCTTTTGTAACAACATGGAGGGCTCCCTATATCTCTGCATTGACATGATTGGTTGATGGTAGGTGGGGGTGTATAAACACAAACTCACTTCTTTGACCACTTCCTTCACAACAACTCTTCTTTCGTTTGCAAAGCAGTGCAATAAGAATTCTGTGACTTCTGCAGAGGCCATATCACCGTAAATGCTACATGACCAATGCAGACATCGGATTGACCATGAAGCTGCTATAACAGTGCAATGCAAACTGCTGCTCTATGCTTCAAAGGTGCTTCATGGTCAATCCGTCGTCTGCGTTTTCATGCAGCATTTATGGTGATATGTCCTCAGCAGAAGTCAGGTCGTTCATACTTCTTGTTCTTCGTGGAGCAGCACAGAGCTGTTATCAAGGAAGCCAGTTTGTGTTGATACAGGACCTCCTGCCATCACCTACCGTCAACCAATCATATCAATACGGAGCTATAAGGAGCCTTCCGCATTGTTACACAATTTGAGATGGAGCTCAATTTGGCCTCTGCGTTCCTCTGAAGGCTCCGCATTTGCGTCACACCATCCATACGGCGCCTCCTGACCACATTTTCGGATCAAGCATAAATTATCTCTGAGGCAGTGAGTGCACTATAAATCATCAAACTACTGAAATGTATTGGTTCAACCTCCGGACATGGCCCAATCCTTCCTTCTCTCTCTCCCACTACAGTAGGGCTGGTGCTACTAGTGTCTTTTCTCTCCCACTACAGTAGGGCTGGTGTTACTAGTGTCTTTTCTCTCCCACTACAGTAGGGCTGGTGCTACTAGTGTCTTTTCTCTCCCACTACAGTAGGGCTGGTGCTACTAGTGTCTTTTCTCTCCCACTACAGTAGGGCTGGTGTTACTAGTGTCTTTTCTCTCCCACTACAGTAGGGCTGGTGTTACTAGTGTCTTTTCTCTCCCACTACAGTAGGGCTGGTGCTACTTGATAACAGACCA
Source organism: Thymallus thymallus (assembly GCA_023634145.1). Classification (NCBI taxonomy): domain Eukaryota; kingdom Metazoa; phylum Chordata; class Actinopteri; order Salmoniformes; family Salmonidae; genus Thymallus; species Thymallus thymallus. The sequence continues at coordinate 38,056,322 of CM042401.1, read as the reverse complement.
TTGTCTTAATGCAGCCTTTCAACTCTTTTCTGTCCAATACTACCTTCCAATTGATTTAGGACTCCAGTATACTACACTCCACTATAGTATAGTATCATACTGAGGATCTGCTTCCTGTGTGACACTCACATGTGTATTGAACCTTTATTTAACTAGGCAAGTCAGTTAAGAACAAATTCTTATTTACAATAACGGACTACATACAGGGTCAGTCATAGTAGTACGACGCCTCTGGAGCAAATTAGGGTTAACCTCTACAGGATAGCGCCCCGGTTGAGCTAAAATGTGCTAATATGATTAGCATGACGTTGTAAGTAACAAGAAAGTTTCCCAGGTCATAGACGTATCTTATATGGGCAGAAAGCTTAAATTATTGTTAATCTAACTACACTGTCCAATTTACAGTAGCTATTACAGTGAAAGAATACCATGCTATTGTTTGAGGAGAGTGCAGAGTTTTGTACTTGAAAATGTATCAATAAACCAATTGGCACATTTGGTCAGTCTTGATACAACATTTTGAACAGTAAAGCAATGGTTCATTGGATCAGTCTAAAACTTTGCACATACACTGCTGCCATCTAGTGGCCAAAATCTAAATTGTGCCTGGACTCTTATATAATAATATTACCTTTCTCTTGCATTTCAACGTCAACAGTGAAGTTGTGACTCCGGGGTGCTGGCCTTCTAGGCAGAGTTGCAAAGAAAAAGCCATATCTCAGACTGGCCAATAAAAAGAAAATATTAAGATGGGCAAAAGAACACAGACACTGGACAGAGAAAGATTGAAAAAAGTGTTCTGCCTAGAAGGCCAGACTTTTCACTGTTGACGTTGAGACTGGTGTTTTGCGGTACTATTTAATGAAGTTGAGGACTTGTGAGGCGTCTGTTTCTCAAACTAGACACTAATGTACTTGTCCTCTTGCTCAGTTATGCACCGGGGCCTCCCACTCCTCTTTCTATTCTGGTTAGAGACAGTTTGCGCTGTTCTGTGAAGGGAGTAGTACACAGCGTTGTACGAGATCTTCAGTTTCTTGGCAATTTCTCACTTGGAATAGCCTTAATTTCTCAGAACAAGAATAGACTGACGAGTTTCAGAAGAAAGTTATTTGTTTCTGGCCATTTTGAGCCTGTAATCGAACCCACAAATGCTGATGCTCCAGATACTCAACTAGTCTAAAGAAGGCCAGTTTTATTGCTTCTTTAATCAGCAGAACAGTTTTCAGCTGTGCTAACATAATTGCAAAATGTTTTTCTAATGATCTATTAGCCTTTTAAAATGATAAACTTGGATTAGCTAACACAACGTGCCACTGGAACACAGGAGTAATGGTTGCTGATAATGGGCCTCTCTACACCTATGTAGATATTCCATTAAAAAATCTGCCGTTTCCAGCTACAATAGTCATTTACAACATTAACAATGTCTACACTGTATTTCTGATCAAAGGACATTTCTAAGTGACCCCAAACTTTTGTAACATTCTGTCATCTACTATAAATAGAATCTCTCTCTCTCTCTCTAGTGAGAGGAACGGTGTGTCATATCTCAGTGGAGCCAGTCAAGCAGAGAGCAACAATTTCAATTTGTAATTATCATTAAAACCGTGTTTGATTACCACAGTTTGAAAAACTCACGGTAAATACTGTCCAGCATCAACCAAAGTTATCAACAGTCTGACGCAGCGCAGCATGCAACGTGGGTTTTGTTTTTTGTGAAAATATGGCGGAAGGCAGTGACAGCGCTCTGGAGATTCTTCAGCCTTCTAAGAAGACCAATTCTGAAGTGTGGTCGTATTTTGGGTTTTACAAGAGTGCTGAGGGAAACTTAACCCACTACTTTATAACGAATTCAAGGTAAGTTAACTTTTAGCTCAATGCATGATGTGGGGACTTCAGAATGGGGGAAAATGTCTAACTTGCTAATAGCTTGTGAATAATGTAAACCGAAGCTTTCAGTGTTGCCTACTCTTGTAAAAACACTACACGTTGTTCTGCTGCTGTATGAGTCGTGTGTCTGCAGACTCTATTCATCCATTACACACGATAACACGTTATGTAGTTTAGTCACCAACCAACATATTATGTTCATTTAAAATCCTGTATTTATGTCAATTGTTGGGCTCATTGGAATTACTATCACTGTCTTCTTAAGACTTTGTATTTATGTAGATTGTGCATGGGGTCATTACATATACTCACATACAACACAGAAGATGTGTGTGAATAATATAACACTAATAATAATAATACATGTTCTATTCCCTTGTTTCCAGAGTGGGCGTGCAGCAGACAAACCCAGTGATGCTACTGGTTCCTCCTCCTCTACAGTTGTGACACAGACACTCCAGCAAGCATTTAAAAGGCAGGCTGCTTACGCACCCACATCAAAACATGCTCAATACATTTTTACATTTCAATCTCAAGTGAACAAAGATGCATATATACAGGATGTTAGGCCTGTTAGCAGCACCTTATGTCTTTATGAAGGAGAGAACGGACATACAATCAGTGCTGTTCATTTGATTAGTTTACATATTGTGTTGTTATTTTAATGTCAACACCTTCACATTGGATGTGTTTCCATATGGTTGTATTGTTCTTACAGACACATTGGATGTGTTTCCATATGGTTGTATTGTTCTTACAGACACATTGCTTTACTTGTGTTGCTTTTATATGAACATTTGATTTGCTTACTGAAGGTTGTGTTCATTAAAACCTGCACTAGGAAAACGTGTACCTCTAATGGCCACATGGTGCCATCTTTAATGTTATTATTTTAATGTTTATGCACAAAGTGCATAGTGTTGCTAATTTTATTTGGTGTTTGTTGGTTTTCGATATAAAACTTGGTGAAATGATTTCAGTGTATCAGTAGTTTTTGAACATTTCCAGCACATTGTAACAATACCATGATAATACTGATAACGTGATAATTTTAGTCACTATAATGGTGATATGATATTTTCATACCGTTTCATCTCTACTTGGCACACTGCTTTCCCAGCTTGCCCCTCCCAGCCTCCCTCCTGCACTGAGCCGACACACACCAACCCTTCCTAAACCTAATCACTCACTCACCTTTCCCTGTGTGAACACACACGCACACAGATCCATTTTGTCGTACTGCTGCTAATTTTGGAAGGACAGAAAAGTAGACTAGCCATACTGCTGGTTTAGGCTGGTCCATAGTCTTCAGAATGTATTCATACTGGTTTAGGCTGGTCCATAGTCTTCAGAATGTATTCATACTGGTTTAGGCTGGTCCATAGTCTTCAGAACGTATTCATACTGGTTTAGGCTGGTCCATAGTCTTCAGAACGTATTCATACTGGTTTAGGCTGGTCCATAGTCTTCAGAATGTATTCATACTGGTTTAGGCTGGTCCATAGTCTTCAGAACGTATTCATACTGGTTTAGGCTGGTCCATAGTCTTCAGAACGTATTCATACTGGTTTAGGCTGGTCCATAGTCTTCAGAATGTATTCATACTGGTTTAGGCTGGTCCATAGTCTTCAGAACGTATTCATACTGGTTTAGGCTGGTCCATAGTCTTCAGAATGTATTCATACTGGTTTAGGCTGGACACAATACCCCACAATATCCAAGTTTAATAGTTTTTTTAGAGAGTTTTACAAATTAATAAATTGATATATTTCTGCAGACACACAATTAAATAAAAAATGTCTCAATGACTGGATGTCTGTGGGAATAGCTAGCGCGTCACACTAGAAGCGAAGTATAGTCCCTCAAATGTCACATTGCGTATATGAAACAGCAGGCATTTGGTGATGCAAACCACAGTTTATGATTCTTTATATACCAAGCCAATGACTGGAACGAATTGCAAAAATCCTTGAAGCTGGAGGTTCCTATCTCCCTCACTAACTTTAAGCATCAGCTGTCAGAGCTGCTTATCGATCACTGCACCTGTATACAGCCCTTCTGTAAATAGCCCACCCTACTACCTCATCCCCATATTTATTATTTTAGCTCATTTACACTCCAGTATCTCTATTTGCACATCATAATTTACACATCCTTCATTCCTGTGTTAATGATGATAATCTGTAATTTATTTCACCACTATGGTCAATTTATTGTCCTACCTCCTAACCTTACTGCATTTTGCACTACATTTACACTCTGTATATAGATTTTCTATTGTGTTATTGACTATATGTTTGTTTACTGTGTAACTCTGTGTTGTTGTTTTTGTCGCACTGCTTTGCTTTGTCTTGGCCAGGTCGCAGTTGCAAATGAGAACTTGTTCTCAACTGACCTACCTGGTTAAATAAAGGTGAAATAAAACCTACCTGGTTAAATAAAGGTGAAATAAAACCTACCTGGTTAAATAAAAAATAAAAAAAATAAAAAAATATATATATATATATACAGTGGGGAGAACAAGTATTTGATACACTGCTGATTTTGCAGGTTTTCCCACTTACAAAGCATGTAGAAGTCTGTAATTGTTATCATAGGTACTCTTCAATTGTTAGTGACGGAATCTAAAACAAAAATCCAGAAAATCACATTGTATGTTTTTTAAGTAATTAATTTGCATTTTATCGCATGACATAAGTATTTGATACATCAGAAAAGCAGAACTTAATATTTGGTACAGAAACCTTTGTTTGCAATTACAGAGATCATACGTTTCCTGTAGTTCTTGACCAGGTTTGCACACACTGCAGCAGGGATTTTGGCCCACTCCTCCATACAGAACTTCTCCAGATCCTTCAGGTTTCGGGGCTGTCGCTGGGCAATATAGACTTTCAGCTCCCTCCAAAGATTTTCTATTGGGTTCAGGTCTGGAGACTGGCTAGGCCACTCCAGGACCTTGAGATGCTTCTTACGGAGCCACTCCTTAGTTGCCCTGGCTGTGTGTTTCGGGTCGTTGTCATGCTGGAAGACCCAGCCACGACCCATCTTCAATGCTCTTACTGAGGGAAGGAGGTTGTTGGCCAAGATCTCGCGATACATGGCCCCATCCATCCTCCCCTCAATACGGTGGAGTCGTCCTGTCCCCTTTGCAGAAAAGCATCCCCAAAGAATGTTTCCACCTCCATGCTTCATGTTTGGGATGGTGTTCTTGGGGTTGTACTCATCCTTCTTCTTCCTCCAAACACGGCGAGTGGAGTTTAGACCAAAAAGCTCTATTTTTGTCTCATCAGACCACATGACCTTCTCCCATTCCCCCTCTGGATCATCCAGATGGTCATTGGCAAACTTCAGACGGGCCTGGACATGCGCTGGCTTGAGCAGGGGGACCTTGCGTGCGCTGCAGGATTTTAATTCATGACGGCGTAGTGTGTTACTAATGGTTTTCTTTGAGACTGTGGTCTCAGCTCTCTTCAGGTCATTGACCAGGTCCTGCCGTGTAGTTCTGGGCTGATCCCTCACCTTCCTCATGATCATTGATGCCCCACGAGGTGAGATCTTGCATGGTGCCCCAGACCGAGGGAGATTGACTGGCATCTTGAACTTCTTCCATTTTCTAATAATTGCGCCAACAGTTGTTGCCTTCTCACCAAGCTGCTTGCCTATTGTCCTGTAGCCCATCCCAGCCTTGTGCAGGTCTACAATTTTATCCCTGATGTCCTTACACAGCTCTCTGGTCTTGGCCATTGTGGAGAGGTTGGAGTCTGTTTGATTGAGTGTGTGGACAGGTGTCTTTTATACAGGTAACGAGTTCAAACAGGTGCAGTTAATACAGGTAATGAGTGGAGAACAGGAGGGCTTCTTAAAGAAAAACTAACAGGTCTGTGAGAGACGGAATTCTTACTGGTTGGTAGGTGATCAAATACTTATGTCATGCAATAAAATGCAAATTAATTATTTAAAAATCTTACAATGTGATTTTCTGGATTTTTGTTTTAGATTCCGTCACTCACAGTTGAAGAGTACCTATGATAAAAATTACAGACCTCTACATGCTTTGTAAGTAGAAAAACCTGCAAAATCAGCAGTGTATCAAATACTTGATCTCCCCACTGTGTGTATATATATACACACAATGACATTGTATATCACGTCAAATAATGAAAACTTACATTCAGAGTCTGGATCTCTTTATTTAACATACAGTATATTGTTAACTGCCTGCCTATATTAACTGTCTAATAAACCAGGTTTCCATACAACCATTTTATGTCAGTAAAGTACATGTCAGATAGAAAATGTCATTACAGGCCTGATGGAAACAGATATTTGTTCAATAGACTAGACAAGGTGGGATCTTTCTGTGTTGGTACAATTAATTATACAAGAAATGTCGGTGGAAAAGCTTTATGCGCAAATATTGATATAATCACCATCATATTGAAGTAATCTTGGAGTCAGACGATGACATGTTTGGTCCTTCACTACTTGACTGCTACGACTCGTCAGGAAAGCATTTTTATTGGGCTACAGATGATATACATGATGAACTTCACAGAGTGGTGAACTTGATGCTCCTTTCCAATAAATACCCAGTCTTATTCTGGTGACGTGATGATCCATGCTTGTCTGCCGTTGGTTTTATTTGTCTCTCGCTTTTGTTCATAATAATCTCATCATGTTGCAGATAGATAGGTACTTTATTGATCCCTGTGCATGATCCAATACCAGAGTGGGCACACTGGGTATATAACACTATGTGTTTTGTGAGAAAACCATCAGTAGAGTTGAAAATACCATTTAAGAGTTTCACTTTTTTTTTAATTCAGTTTTTATGCATAATGAAAATCTGTCGCCAATTGGATGGAAACCAAGCTACTGACAGCAATGGAGTTTTGAATACTGCAACTAGTGTTTGCATGATATGCAATGCATTTTCCAACTGGTTGAACAATGACCATTTCCTCTAAAGTGAGCACTGTGACTAAACTCTGACGGGCTGTATTCATATTTACATGGTGAGCACTGTGACTAAACTCTGACGGGCTGTATTCATATTTACATGGTGAGCATTGTGACAACTCTGACGGGCTGTATTCATATTTACATGGTGAGCACTGTGACTAAACTCTGGCTGTATTAATATAAATCACACTATAACATGGCTAACTGGGACAAAATCCATGTCCCCCTGTAGCATTTATTTTTATCATATGGAACGACATGAAACGGTTTACAATTGTAATTGTATATTAGAAATACATGGCATGTTTTTCAGAGGGAAGACTATTGCTCTGAAATGTTTGCATAGTGGTGCAGCCAAGACCATAAGGTGGCGTTGCGCCCCTCGTACATTCTTTGGGAAGAACCCTGGAGTGTGTGTTTTGTACGAGTGTGTGTTTGTACAAGTGTGTGTCTGTCCTGTGATGATGTAAGGAGGCTGGAATGTAGCCTTGAACCCCGGGGGGGGGTGTGTGTGTGTGTGTGTGTGTGTGTGTGTGTGTACGCTGCAGCAGTGAGAGGAATGAAGTGAGGGCCTCCTGTGGACAGACCCCTCGCTCTTCAACCCTTCACACCACATGGCTTCATGTCAGTTGAGTTCATAAAGTCTCACTGGTCATCTCTGTCCTGGGTGGATGAGGCCGGGGCATCCACTACAGTCCCAGTGAGTTAATACAGGACACAAACTGTCCCTTAATCATGATTTTAATGATAATGAAGATCATGGATTAGCTGTTCAATATCTCTGAATGAGATCTTATTAACCCTGTTGTCAAGTCAGGAAAAGAGGAAGTTGTGGTGTGGCTGACCCCTCAACACCAACCAACCAGAGTGTATTCACTAATAACCAAACCAAACAGGGAGGGAGGGAGGGACCTACCTGAATTAGTCCAATAAGAATCTCTTGTTTTTTTGGCAACTTTTTATTTGACTAAAACATTTGTTAGTGTCCACTAATGAATACACCCGAGTCAAGTGCTGTCTGGGTACCAGGGCTCTCGGTGCTAGAGAGAAGTGGAACAACGTTCAGTGTTAGAGAGGAGTGTGTGGCCTGTAGGAGCTGTTGGTAGAGGTGTGTGGCCTGTAGGAGCTGTTGGTAGAGGTGTGTGGCCTGTAGGAGCTGTTGGTAGAGGTGTGTGGCCTGTAGGAGCTGTTGGTAGAGGTGTGTGGCCTGTAGGAGCTGTTGGTAGAGGTGTGTGGCCTGTAGGAGCTGTTGGTAGAGGTGTGTGGCCTGTAGGAGCTGTTGGTAGAGGTGTGTGGCCTGTAGGAGCTGTTGGTAGAGGTGTGTGGCCTGTAGGAGCTGTTGGTAGAGGTGTGTGGCCTGTAGGAGCTGTTGGTAGAGGTGTGTGGCCTGTAGGAGCTGTTGGTAGAGGTGTGTGGCCTGTAGGAGCTGTTGGTAGAGGTGTGTGGCCTGTAGGAGCTGTTGGTAGAGGTGTGTGGCCTCTAATGTTAGGTAAGATTTGAATGGAGAACTCTGATCTGAGTGCATATGTTGTCAGCATTGACTTGTGTTTGTTCTATAGAGCTGTGGTACAGCTTGTAGCTACTGGCTATAATGGCAGCCAAGGACGTTCGCTAGCGTATTTGTTTGTGCTCTGATTTAGTTTAAACAGATTACTTCAGCCATATGAAAAACCTTCCATAGCAAAATATACCTAGTTCGCTAACTTCCTTTGGTTGTAGCTTGCTTCTCATCTACTGGTGTTCACTAGCTAGCTACAGCTGCTAGCCTGCTACTAGCTAGCTACAGCTGCTAACCTGCTACTAGCTAGCTACAGCTGCTAGCCTGCTACTAGCTAGTTACAGCTGCTAGCCTGCTACTAGCTAGCTACAGCTGCTAGCCTGCTACTAGCTAGCTACAGCTGCTAGCCTGCTACTAGCTAGCTACAGCTGCTAGCCTGCTACTAGCTAGCTACAGCTGCTAGCCTGCTACTAGCTAGTTACAGCTGCTAGCCTGCTACTAGCTAGCTACAGCTGCTAACCTGCTACTAGCTAGCTACAGCTGCTGCTAGCCTGCTACTAGCTAGCTACAGCTGCTGCTAGCCTGCTACTAGCTAGCTACAGCTGCTGCTAGCCTGCTACTAGCTAGCTACAGCTGCTGCTAGCCTGCTACTAGCTAGCTACAGCTGCTGCTAGCCTGCTACTAGCTAGCTACAGCTGCTGCTAGCCTGCTACTAGCTAGCTACAGCTGCTGCTAGCCTGCTACTAGCTAGCTACAGCTGCTGCTAGCCTGCTACTAGCTAGCTACAGCTGCTGCTAGCCTGCTACTAGCTAGCTACAGCTGCTGCTAGCCTGCTACTAGCTAGCTACAGCTGCTAGCTACAGCTGCTAGCCTGCTACTAGCTAGCAGCTGCAGTGTAGCAACCGAGTTGTCATGGTTTTAGAACTCGGCTAAAAAGATGTTATCAATGTCAGAAATGCTACAAAAAGTTATCACTTCGTTGGTTCTGTGTTATTGTGATCCAAAGGTCAGTTGTGTTGGTCAACCATGGTTGGCCAGTGCTTAAGATATTTTTTTAAACAATGAATATGAAGGATTTATGTGAATTTATAGCTAACCAGACAATTGTAGATTGTAGATAATTCTATAAATGTTTGAAATTAATTTTCAATTGCATTCACACAATGCAGTCAATCCACAGCCATACACTGACTGAAATCTGTTCTGAAGGGACTTAAACAAGTTGGAAATGCAACAAGTACTGATATTGTATAATATAATAGCACTCGCAGCTTTCCAAGAAAACAATCTGTTTACATATACTTTAGAGGCTTTTTATACAGAAAGTTTGTATAAAACCTGTAAACTGTATTTATACTGGTATTACAATATTTTAGGTTGAGTATAATTCTCTGATCTCTGATAACATCGCATGCCTTTTATTTTCCTGCATCAGTAAAAGCAGGAAGTGCATCACCTATGATTCTACTGTCATTCATTCCAGTTAGACTGGTTTCGTATTCTCCCTGACCAAGATGGCTGCCAGGGTTTATGACATAGCTTCTCTAGTAATTCAATAGGATCTCTATGGTTGGCTCTTAATGGGCTTAAATGTGCATGTGAGTGATTTTTTTAAAATCTATTTTTTATTTTATTTATATATTATTTATATGTATATCATTATTTTTTTATTTATTATTATTTATTTTTTTTATTATACATTTTATAAAAACTGTTTCACCTACAAACAAACTTGTTCAGTCCAAATTGATCCAAGTCTAATTGTCCCCTTATGGACTAGAATTTGAGCTAGGTTTGGGCAAAAAATGGACTGGCATCCCTAATGCTAACTAAACCCTGTAATACATTCTGGTATAGTGGTTCTCTGTAACGGCCGGAAGGATCATGATGAGAGGTGGGGGCAGTGTGTTGTGTACCTCCCAAGGTAATTGACATTGGTGTCATATTGGCTGAGATATGATGATAGGAAGACTTTTTATAGAAACAATGAGCTTCAATCAATCCAATTCTCTACTATAGTCTCTACCGAAGTGGTTTAACTGTGTAGGGGGATGCTATGCTCCTCCCCTCCTCTCCCTTCCACATCGTCATAGCAACGGCCAGTTGCATAATCCGCCACACTGTCTGCAGTATCTAAGGCCTTGTACTCCGTTTCCATGGAAACACTGTCCCCGCTTCCTTTCTCTCGCTCTCTCTCAATATTTCTTCATTTTTGTCTGCCTCTCTCCTCTCTCTCTCAATTCAATTAAAGGGCCTTATTGGCATGGGAAACATATGTTTATAAACTAATGGAATATGTCTATATACAGTGTTGTAACGACGTGCAAATGGTTAAAGTACAAATGGGAAATAAATCAACATAAATATGGGTTGTATTTACATGGTGTTTGTTCTTCACTGGTTGTCCTTTTCTTCAAATCAAATGTTATTGGTCACATACACGTGGTTAGCAGATGTTATTGTGGGTGTAGTGAAATGCTTGTGCTTCTAACAGTGCAGTAATATCTAACAAGTAATATCTAACAGTTTCACAACATAAACCCAAATACACATACATCTAAGTAAGGAATGGATTGAGAATATATAGATAAATGTCAGGGAGGCATTGGACTAAGATACAGTGGCATAGTAAGCTTTATAGTATACAGTAAACACAGAAGAGATTGGTGATGCAGTATGTAAACACAAATTGAGTGACTTAAGATACAGTAGAATAGTATAGTGTACAGTTTATACATAGAGATGAGTGATGCAGATACAGATCCATTATTACAGTGACTAAGATACAGTAGAATAGTATAGTGTACAGTTTATACATAGAGATGAGTGATGCAGATACAGATCCATTATTACAGTGACTAAGATACAGTAGAATAGTATAGTGTACAGTTTATACATAGAGATGAGTGATGCAGATACAGAAACATTATTACAGTGACTAAGATACTGTAGAATAGTATAGTGTACAGTTTATACATAGAGATGAGTGATGCAGATACAGATCCATTATTACAGTGACTAAGATACAGTAGAATAGTATAGTGTACAGTTTATACATAGAGATGAGTGATGCAGATACAGATCCATTATTACAGTGACTAAGATACTGTAGAATAGTATAGTGTACAGTTTATACATAGAGATGAGTGATGCAGATACAGATCCATTATTACAGTGACTAAGATACAGTAGAATAGTATAGTGTACAGTTTATACATAGAGATGAGTGATGCAGATACAGATCCATTATTACAGTGACTAAGATACAGTAGAATAGTATAGTGTACAGTTTATACATAGAGATGAGTGATGCAGATACAGATCCATTATTACAGTGACTAAGATACAGTAGAATAGTATAGTGTACAGTTTATACATAGAGATGAGTGATGCAGATACAGAAACATTATTACAGTGACTAAGATACTGTAGAATAGTATAGTGTACAGTTTATACATAGAGATGAGTGATGCAGATACAGATCCATTATTACAGTGACTAAGATACAGTAGAATAGTATAGTGTACAGTTTATACATAGAGATGAGTGATGCAGATACAGATCCATTATTACAGTGACTAAGATACAGTAGAATAGTATAGTGTACAGTTTATACATAGAGATGAGTGATGCAGATACAGAAACATTATTACAGTGACTAAGATACTGTAGAATAGTATAGTGTACAGTTTATACATAGAGATGAGTAGTGCAGATACAGAAACATTATTACAGTGACTAGTGTTTAATTTCCTTAAAGTATCCAGTGATTTATAATCAGTGTCTATAAGCAGCCGTCTCTGATGTACTGGAGATGGCTGTTTAGCAGTCAGTGGTGAAGTATAGAGTACAATACAGTATATACATAGAGATGGGTGATGCAATATGTACACAATTAGAGTGACTAAGATACAGTAGAATAGTATAGAATACAGTATATACATAGAGATGGGTGATGCAATATGTACACAATTAGAGTGACTAAGATACAGTAGAATAGTATAGAATACAGTATATACATAGAGATGGGTGATGCAATATGTACACAATTAGAGTGACTAAGATACAGTAGAATAGTATAGAATACAGTATATACATAGAGATGGGTGATGCAATATGTACACAATTAGAGTGACTAAGATACAGTAGAATAGTATAGAATACAGTATATACATAGAGATGGGTGATGCAATATGTACACAATTAGAGTGACTAAGATACAGTAGAATAGTATAGAATACAGTATATACATATGAGATGAGTAATGTCAGATATATAAACATTATTAGAGTGACTAAGATACAGTAGAATAGTATAGAATACAGTATATACATATGAGATGAGTAATGTCAGATATATAAACATTATTAGAGTGACTAAGATACAGTAGAATAGTATAGAATACAGTATATACATATGAGATGAGTAATGTCAGATATATAAACATTATTAAAGTGACTAAGATACAGTAGAATAGTATAGAATACAGTATATACATATGAGATGAGTAATGTCAGATATATAAACATTATTAAAGTGACTAAGATACAGTAGAATAGTATAGAATACAGTATATACATATGAGATGAGTAATGTCAGATACAGTGGGGAGAACAAGTATTTGATACACTGCCTTTTTTGCAGGTTTTCCTACTTACAAAGCATGTAGAGGTCTGTAATTTTTATCATAGGTACTCTTCAACTGTGAGAGACGGAATCTAAAACAAAAATCCAGAAAATCACATTGTAAGATTTTTAAATAATTAATTTGCATTTTATTGCATGACGTAAGTATTTGATCACCTACCAACCAGTAAGAATTCCGGCTCTCACAGACCTGTTAGTTTTTCTTTAAGAAGCCCTCCTGTTCTCCACTCATTACCTGTATTAACTGCACCTGTTTGAACTCGTTACCTGTATAAAAGACACCTGTCCACACACTCAATCAAACAGACTCCAACCTCTCCACAATGGCCAAGACCAGAGAGCTGTGTAAGGACATCAGGGATAAAATTGTAGACCTGCACAAGGCTGGGATGGGCTACAGGACAATAGGCAAGCAGCTTGGTGAGAAGGCAACAACTGTTGGCGCAATTATTAGAAAATGGAAGAAGTTCAAGATGCCAGTCAATCTCCCTCGGTCTGGGGCACCATGCAAGATCTCACCTCGTGGGGCATCAATGATCATGAGGAAGGTGAGGGATCAGCCCAGAACTACACGGCAGAACCTGGTCAATGACCTGAAGAGAGCTGGGACCACAGTCTCAAAGAAAACCATTAGTAACACACTACGCCGTCATGGATTAAAATCCTGCAGCGCACGCAAGGTCCCCCTGCTCAAGCCAGCGCATGTCCAGGCCCGTCTGAAGTTTGCCAATGACCATCTGGATGATCCAGAGGAGGAATGGGAGAAGGTCATGTGGTCTGATGAGACAAAAATAGAGCTTTTTGGTCTAAACTCCACTCGCCGTGTTTGGAGGAAGAAGAAGGATGAGTACAACCCCAAGAACACCATCCCAACCGTGAAGCATGGAGGTGGAAACATCATTCTTTGGTGATGCTTTTCTGCAAAGGGGACAGGACGACTGCACCGTATTGAGGGGAGGATGGATGGGGCCATGTATCGCGAGATCTTGGCCAACAACCTCCTTCCCTCAGTAAGAGCATTGAAGATGGGTCGTGGCTGGGTCTTCCAGCATGACAACGATCCGAAACACACAGCCAGGGCAACTAAGGAGTGGCTCCGTAAGAAGCATCTCAAGATCTTGGAGTGGCCTAGCCAGTCTCCAGACCTGAACCCAATAGAAAATCTTTGGAGGGAGCTGAAAGTCCCGAAACCTGAAGGATCTGGATGGAGGAGTGGGCCAAAATCCCTGCTGCAGTGTGTGCAAACCTGGTCAAGAACTACAGGAAACGTATGATCTCTGTAATTGCAAACAAAGGTTTCTGTACCAAATATTAAGTTCTGCTTTTCTGATGTATCAAATACTTATGTCATGCAATAAAATGCAAATTAATTACTTAAAAATCATACAATGTGATTTTCTGGATTTTTGTTTTGGATTCCGTCACTCACAGTTGAAGAGTACCTATGATAAAAATTACAGACTTCCACATGCTTTGTAAGTAGGAAAACCTGCAAAATCGGCAGTGTATCAAATACTTGTTCTCCCCACTGTATATAAACATTATTAAAGTGACCAGTGATTTCTAATCAGTGTCTTTAGACAGCCTCCTCTGATGTGCAAGTGATGGCTGTTTAACTGTCTGATGACCTGGAGATAGAAGCTGTTTTTCAGTCTCTCGGTCCCAGCTTTGATGCACCTGTACTGACCTCACCTTCTGGATGATAGCGGGTGTACAGGCAGTGACTCGGGTGGTTGATGTCCTTGATCTTTTTGTGGCAACTGGTGCTGTAGGTGTCCAGAAGGGCAGGAAGTCGATTGGTTGGGGTGTGGATGTGGCTGGTGGTGTTGTGGTCTGGATGTAGGTCCTCTCGGCGTGGGGGGGTCCTCTCGGCGTGGGGGGGGTCCTGCTGGTCTGGCTGTAGGTCCTGCTGGTCTGGCTGTAGGTCCTGCTGGTCTGGCTGGGTGTCTATTGATCTGTTGCTCCTGTGTGAAGTACTTGGGCTGCATTAGAGAGCAATGGGTTCAGGTGAAGGTGAAGGTGGGCTGCCTTGTATAGGTGGTGTGAGGGCTTGGTTGTGGTAACGCCTCTTACTCCCACACAATCAAGTCCTCACACCCTAACTGGGGAAATTAATGATCCCCAATCAGAGACGGCTGTCTAGAGTTGTCTCTTATTGGGGATAGTATTTAGGCCCCACACATCCACCTGTGTGTGGATCATTGTTCCTGCTTGTCTGCCTTGAGATACAGAAAGCAAGTTAGTCACTGTGTTTAGTTTGTTTTGTTTAGACTGTTGTTTATTTATGTGCTTTGTGAGTACAACTCATAAAATAAACAAGGATGACACTCTGAGCGCTCTGTGTATCGTCCCATGAATTCGCACCGTGACAGGTGGACCTGGTTGTAAAGGCTGTTCAAGTCCAGGGTGGAGTGGTGGGCCAGATAAACATTTGGTTTTGAGGCACAGTCACAGGAAATACTTGCATTTACCCGCTGTATGGTAGCAGGGTGGAAGTATTTTCATGGTAGCAAGGTAGAGATGATAACCACTTGTGCGTTGGAAAGTAGAAGAAGCTTTTTCAATCACTCCCTTGAGTGATGTGGCCACCCTTTCCTGCTGGGCTCTCAAGTGGTTTGTGCCTGTGTGTATTATTATGTGGCTGGGTGATCCTAGTTGGTCCTCAGACAGAAGGTCTAGGGCGCGATGGGTGTTTGGACACCAGAGCTCTCTAACGGGTTGTTCTCTGTCACCCGTCATCGTTCTCATCTTCTCCTCCAGCAGTCTGATCCTCTCCTCTAGTGCTCTGTTCTTCTCCTGCTCCTGCTCTTTCTCCTGTTGATGTTGTCTCACTACAGTCCAGAGTGCAGATATGTCTCTCTCCACCTCCAGCTCTCCAGGTCTAGTTAAGGGGGTGTTGTTGTGCTGGACTGTTGTCTGGGTCTGTGCTGACTGGAGTGTAATCACCTGCTGTTCCAGCTCCACCTGCCTTACCTCCAGCTGGGTGAATGTATCCTTCATTTCAATGAGAGAGTAGTACTCTGTGCTGGAAGGTTGACTTTCGCTTGGGGTTGCTCGTCTGTGGGGTTATATAATGAAGAGGTCTGGTCTGACCCGCTCGGGGTGGGGGTACCTTTTTCAAGGGAGAGCTTCTTCTGCTGAGCTAATTCTTTGAGGGTTTGGGGTTGCCCTGTACCAATACTGTTCCAGACTTATTTATATTAGCTGACTCAGAGTCCTCGTTGTCTAGTATCCTGAGTTTCCACCCATCTGTAACCCCCTCTCTTAACAGAGGGGCAGTGTGCTAATATAGCCCTGTGCCATGCCAGGGGACGGTCTGTGTGGAAGATAAGGTTGCTTATGTTCCCATTTTTATAACAGTCAGCAAAAATTGTATCTTGATTTTCCAAAAGGAGCTTCAGTTTGTACTCTTCATGTCTTATCATTCTTTACATCCAGAGGGTCCTGTATTTTAATGACCTCTGTACAGCAGGATGGTGCTATTAAGGCCTCCAGTTGGTTCTAGTAGACAGTGTGACTCTCCTGCTATTGTTGGGCTCAAGTGCTTTGACTCATTCACACGTCAGTGCTAATTGAAGTTGTATCTCTTTGTCCTTATAAAGTAAAATAATTAATGTATTTTTGTTCTTGGCTTTTAAAAGTAAAACTTATCTTCAGACTAAAGATTTGTCACTCAGTTCCAGGTTGGATGGTGTTTTCAGGTTTCTGTTTGTTTGCCAGTATAGCTTGGGAATAAGAATCCTAGGTTGTAGGAAGCATTCCTGGTAATTCAGTCCAAAATCAGGTTGTAGGTTTGGAGTTTTGATTTGGAGTGAAGGTTATGTTGTGGAGGGAAGCATCCTGTATATGTCCCTGCCAAAAAATACATGTTTATCTAACTCTAAATCTATATTTTTTGTAAAAACATGCTGAAAAATGCTGTAGCAAATCTGCTCATGGTCTCTCTCTCGCTCTTTATTTGTCACATGCGCCGAATACAACAGGTGTAGACCTTACAGTGAAATGCTTACTAACAAGCCCTTAACCAACAATACAACAGGTGTAGACCTTACAGTGAAATGCTTACTAACAAGCCCTTAACCAACAATACAACAGGTGTAGACCTTACAGTGAAATGCTTACTAACAAGCCCTTAACCAACAATACAACAGGTGTAGACCTTACAGTGAAATTTTTTAACTACAAGCCGTAACCAACAATGCAGTTTTAAGAAAAACAAGTGTTAAGTTAAAAATAAAATTCCCCAGACTAACCTCCTCTCCCTCTCCACCCCCAGCTCTGCATATTGCCGTGACAACAAGGTCCGCGTGGCGATTAAGAAGATCAGTCCGTTTGAGCACCAGACGTACTGCCAGAGGACTCTACGAGAGATCAAGATCCTGCTGCGCTTCAAACATGAGAACATTATCAGCATCAACGACATCATCCGCATGCCCTCCATCGACCAGATGAAGGACGTGTATCTTTTACAGGATAGTCCTAACGTTGTCAGGATCCCACACTGTACATTGTTCAGGACGGCACAGTGTTATGCATCATAACAACTTTTCTGTTTCATTATCTTGTAGTTCTCTCTCCCTCTCTCTCTCTCTCTCTCCCTCTCTCCCTCATGCCATCAACACAGTAGCTGGACAGTCTGATTCACCCCCTGTATCTCCCAGCTTTTACTTTATGGAGACAGACCTGTACAAGCTGAGCCTTAGATCTACCACCATACCATACCATATCTAGCAGGTTCCTTAACCCCTTGTCTCCTAGCTACATAGTACAAGACTTGATGGAGACAGACCTGTACAAGCTCCTGAAGACGCAGCACCTGAGCAACGATCACATCTGTTACTTCCTGTACCAGATCCTGAGAGGCCTGAAGTACATCCACTCAGCTAACGTTCTGCACCGCGACCTCAAACCCTCCAACCTGTTGCTCAATACCACCTGTGATCTAAAGGTACAGAACCTTGACCTCTAATCCCCTCAGCACCTAACGCACTGCACTGTTTAACTATTTAACCATGCAAGTCAGTTAAGAACAAATTCTTATTTACAATGACGGCCTACCAAAAGGCAAAAGACTTCCTGCGGTGACGGGGGATTACAGATCAAATACATTTAAATAAAAATATAGGACAAAACACATCATGACAAGAGAGACAACACTACATAAAGAGAGACACCACAACACTACATAAAGAGAGACACCACAACACTACATAAAGAGAGACACCACAACACTACATAAAGAGAGACACCACAACACTACATAAAGAGAGACACCACAACACTACATAAAGAGAGACACCACAACACTACATAAAGAGACACCACAACGCTACATAAAGAGACACACCACTACACTACATAAAGAGACACCACAACGCTACATAAAGAGAGACACCACAACACTACATAAAGAGAGACACCACAACACTACATAAAGAGAGACACCACTACACTACATAAAGAGACACCACAACGCTACATAAAGAGAGACACCACAACACTACATAAAGAGAGACACCACAACACTACATAAAGAGAGACACCACAACACTACATAACGAGAGACACCACAATACTACATAAAGAGAGACACCACAACACTACATAAAGAGAGACACCACAACACTACATAAAGAGAGACACCACAACACTACATAAAGAGAGACAACACTACATAACGAGAGACACCACAACACTACATAAAGAGAGACAACATAACACTACATAGAGACACCACAACACTACATAAAGAGAGACACCACAACACTACATAAAGAGAGACACCACAACACTACATAGAGACACCACAACACTACATAAAGAGAGACACCACAACACTACATAGAGACACCACAACACTACATAGAGACACCACAACACTACATAAAGAGAGACAAAACAACACTACATAAAGAGAGACACCACAACACTACATTAAGAGAGACACCACAACACTACATAAAGAGAGACACCACAACACTACATAAAGAGACACCACAACACTACATTAAGAGAGACACCACAACACTACATAAAGAGAGACACCACAACACTACATAAAGAGACACCACAACACTACATAAAGAGAGACACCACAACACTACATAACGAGAGACACCACAACACTACATAACGAGAGACACCACAACACTACATAAAGAGAGACACCACAACACTACATAACGAGAGACACCACAACACACATAAAGAGAGACACCACAACACTACATAAAGAGAGACACCACAACACTACATAAAGAGACACCACAACACTACATAAAGAGACACCACAACACTACATAACGAGAGACACCACAACACTACATAAAGAGAGACACCACAACACTACATAAAGAGAGACACCACAACACTACATAAAGAGAGACACCACAACACTACATAACGAGAGACACCACAACACTACATAAAGAGAGACACCACAACACTACATTAAGAGACACCACAACACTACATAACGAGAGACACCACAACACTACATAAAGAGAGACACCACAACACTACATAAAGAGAGACACCACAACACTACATAAAGAGAGACACCACAACACTACATAAAGAGAGACACCACAACACTACATAAAGAGACACCACAACACTACATAAAGAGAGACACCACAACACTACATTAAGAGACACCACAACACTACATAACGAGAGACACCACAGCACTACATAAAGAGAGACACCACAACACTACATAAAGAGAGACACCACAACACTACATAACGAGAGACACCACAACACACATAAAGAGAGACACCACAACACTACATAAAGAGAGATACCACAACACTACATAAAGAGACAACACAACACTACATAAAGAGACACCACAACACTACATAAAGAGAGACACCACAACACTACATAAAGAGAGACACCACAACACTACATAAAGAGAGACACCACAACACTACATAAAGAGAGACACCACAACACTACATAAAGAGAGACACCACAACACTACATAAAGAGAGACACCACAACACTACATAAAGAGAGACACCACAACACTACATAACGAGAGACACCACAACACTACATAAAGAGAGACACCACAACACTACATAACGAGAGACACCACAACACTACATAAAGAGAGACACCACAACACTACATTAAGAGACACCACAACACTACATAACGAGAGACACCACAACACTACATAAAGAGAGACACCACAACACTACATTAAGAGACACCACAACACTACATAACGAGAGACACCACAACACTACATAGAGACACCACAACACTACATAAAGAGAGACACCACAACACTACATAAAGAGACACCACAACACTACATAAAGAGACACCACAACACTACATAAAGAGAGACATCACAACACTACATAAAGAGACACCACAACACTACATAACGAGAGACACCACAACACTACATAAAGAGAGACAACACAATACTACATAAAGAGAGACACCACAACACTACATAAAGAGACACCACAACACTACATAAAGAGACACCACAACACTACATAAAGAGAGACATCACAACACTACATAAAGAGACACCACAACACTACATAACGAGAGACACCACAACACTACATAAAGAGAGACAACACAATACTACATAAAGAGAGACACCACAACACTACATAAAGAGAGACACCACAACACTACATAAAGAGAGACAAAACAACACTACATAAAGAGAGACACCACAACACTACATAAAGAGAGACACCACAACACTACATAAAGAGAGACAGCACAACACTACATAAAGAGAGACACCACAACACTACATAAAGAGACACCACAACACTACATAAAGAGACACCACAACACTACATAAAGAGAGACACCACAACACTACATAAAGAGAGACACCACAACACTACATAAAGAGAGACACCACAACACTACTTAAAGAGAGACACCACAACACTACATAAAGAGAGACACCACAACACTACATAAAGAGAGACAGCACAACACTACATAAAGAGAGACACCACAACACTACAAAGAGAGACACCACAACACTACATAAAGAGACACCACAACACTACATAAAGAGAGACACCACAACACTACATAAAGAGAGACACCACAACACTACATAAAGAGAGACACCACAACACTACATAGAGACACCACAACACTACATAAAGAGAGACACCACAACACTACATAAAGAGACACCACATAACACTACATAAAGAGAGACAACACTACATAAAGAGAGACACCACAACACTACATAAAGAGAGACACCACAACACTACATAGAGACACCACAACACTACATAAAGAGAGACACCACAACACTACATAAAGAGACACCACATAACACTACATAAAGAGAGACAACACTACATAAAGAGAGACACCACAACACTACATAAAGAGAGACCTTAGACAACAACACAACATGGCAGCAACACATGACAACAACATGGTAGCAACGCAACATGACAACACAGCATGGTAGCAACACAACACAACATGGTAGCAACACAACATGGTAGCAACACAACATGGTAGCAACACAAAACATGGTATAAACATTATTGGACACAGACAACAGCACAAAGGGCAAGAAGGTAGAGATGACAATACATCACACAAAGCAGCCACAACTGTCAGTAAGAGTGTCCATGATTGAGTCTTTGAATGAAGAGATTGAGATAAAACTGTCCAGTTTGAGTGTTTGTTGCAGCTCGTTCCAGTCGCTAGCTGCAGCGAACTGAAAAGACGAGAGACCCAGGGACTTGTATGAGGTGCTCTAAACCCTCAGAGGTAGTAATCACACCTGTGGGGGGAGGGGCATTCTTCTTACCAAACCACATGACCTTTGTTTTGGAGGTGTTCAGAACAAGGTTAAGGGTAGAGAAAGCTTGTTGGACACTAAGAAAGCTTTGTTGTAGAGCGTTTAACACAAAATCCCTAATGTCCTGCACCAAGGCCTCAAGCCTACTGCTCAATACCATCTACGACCTCAAGTTAGTGGATTGACTGTACAAAATGTTACCAGGGCCCGGATTCACAAATCCTTCTTAAGAAGACATTTCTTCTTAACTGCCGTGTTTTCCTTAACTATAGACTGAAGACTGAACTAAGTTGCTATTCCTCAATAAAGTTATTGGAAATGTTCTTAAACCCTTGTCTAGAATTTGTTTTAGAACATGATTGCCGTTCCTAGCTAGATAGCTAGCTGAAACGGTTGTTGAGCAACAATAAGATATTTGAGAAGTTCGTAGAAAATCATTAAATCTTAAGATGTTGTTGATCAATTGCATCTTATAAACTTTTTTTTTTTTTTTTTTAAGACCCTTCTTAAGTTTTAGCGTAAGAAGTGTTTTGTGAATCTGGGCCCATGTCCACCCACTCATCTCTCTCTTCCCTCGTTCTCTACCCTTCTCTCCTCCCTCGTTCTCTACCCGTCTCTCCTCCCTCGTTCTCTACCCGTCTCTCCTCCCTCGTTCTCTACCCGTCTCTCCTCCCTCGTTCTCTACCCGTCTCTCCTCCCTCGTTCTCTACCCGTCTCTCCTCCCTCGTTCTCTACCCGTCTCTCCTCCCTCGTTCTCTACCCGTCTCTCCTCCCTCGTTCTCTACCCGTCTCTCCTCCCTCGTTCTCTACCCTCCTCCTCTCTTCTCTACCCTCTTCCTCCTCTCCTCTCTACCCTCTTCCTCCTCTCCTCTCTACCCTCTTCCTCCTCTCCTCTCTACCCTCTTCCTCCTCTCCTCTCTACCCTCTTCCTCCTCTCCTCTCTACCCTCCTCCTCCTCTCTACCCTCTTCCTCCTCTCCTCTCTACCCTCTTCCTCCTCTCCTCTCTACCCTCCTCCTCCTCTCTACCCTCTTCCTCCTCTCCTCTCTACCCTCTTCCTCCTCTCCTCTCTACCCTCCTCCTCCTCTCTACCCTCCTGTCCTACCTTCTATCCTTTCTAAACTCCTCCCCTTCCCCTCCTCAGATCTGTGACTTTGGTCTTGCGCGTGTGGCTGACCCGGACCATGATCACACAGGCTTCCTGACAGAGTACGTTGCGACTCGTTGGTACCGTGCGCCTGAGATCATGCTCAACTCAAAGGTGAACACCATTACACTACACTAACAGCCCATATTAGTCTACAACACACCATTACACTACACTAACAGCCCATATTAGTCTACAACACACCATTACACTACACTAACAGCCCATATTAGTCTACAACACACCATTACACTACACTAACAGCCCATATTAGTCTACAACACACCATTACACTACACTAACAGCCCATATTAGTCTACAACACACCATTACACTACACTAACAGCCCATATTAGTCTACAACACACCATTACACTACACTAACAGCCCATATTAGTCTACAACACACCATTACACTACACTAACAGCCCATATTAGTCTACAACACACCATTACACTACACTAACAGCCCATATTAGTCTACAACACACCATTACACTACACTAACAGCCCATATTAGTCTACAACACACCATTACACTACACTAACAGCCCATATTAGTCTACAACACACCATTACACTACACTAACAGCCCATATTAGTCTACAACACACCATTACACTACACTAACAGCCCATATTAGTCTACAACACACCATTACACTACACTAACAGCCCATATTAGTCTACAACACACCATTACACTACACTAACAGCCCATATTAGTCTACAACACACCATTACACTACACTAACAGCCCATATTAGTCTACAACACACCATTACACTACACTAACAGCCCATATTAGTCTACAACACACCATTACACTACACTAACAGCCCATATTAGTCTACAACACACCATTACACTACACTAACAGCCCATATTAGTCTACAACACACCATTACACTACACTAACAGCCCATATTAGTCTACAACACACCATTACACTACACTAACAGCCCATATTAGTCACATACACATACACCGAGGTTGAGTCCCACACTGTCCTACTGTGTGATTGTTCGCCCAGGCGGACCAGCCAATCGATACTAATCTTCTTTGTCTCCTGGTGGATGGAGTCATCATGACCCTCGGAGACGCTGCTTTTACTTAACGCTATGAATCATGGGAAGACAAGAAGCCCTAACCAGTCATATGCTAGGGCTTTATGACACTGATGTCCTCTTGTCTCTCTCCCTGTCACACCACACACAACTAGTGGATATGTATCAGCCACAGGATATGTAT
Organism: Thymallus thymallus; assembly: GCA_023634145.1. Taxonomy (NCBI): domain Eukaryota; kingdom Metazoa; phylum Chordata; class Actinopteri; order Salmoniformes; family Salmonidae; genus Thymallus; species Thymallus thymallus. The sequence continues at coordinate 38,032,108 of CM042401.1, read as the reverse complement.
CTGATATATTAATGCTAACACCCCTCCCCCTCCTCTCTCTCAGGGTTACACCAAGTCTATTGATATCTGGTCTGTGGGATGTATCCTGGCTGAGATGCTCTCCAACAGACCCATCTTCCCCGGGAAGCACTACCTGGACCAGCTCAACCACATCCTGGGTACACACACACACACACACACACACACAGCTCAACCACATACTCTGGTCTGTTGAGCTGACCCCTGGTGTCACGTCTGTTGAGCTGACCCCTGGTGTCACGTCTGTTGAGCTGACCCCTGGTGTCACGTCTGTTGAGCTGACCCCTGGTGTCACGTCTGTTGAGCTGACCCCTGGTGTCACGTCTGTTGAGCTGACCCCTGGTGTCACGTCTGTTGAGCTGACCCCTGGTGTCACGTCTGTTGAGCTGACCCCTGGTGTCACGTCTGTTGAGCTGACCCCTGGTGTCACGTCTGTTGAGCTGACCCCTGGTGTCACGTCTGTTGAGCTGACCCCTGGTGTCACGTCTGTTGAGCTGTCCCCTGGTGTCACGTCTGTTGAGCTGACCCGTGGTGTCACGTCTGTTGAGCTGACCCCTGGTGTCACGTCTGTTGAGCTGACCCCTGGTGTCACGTCTGTTGAGCTGACCCCTGGTGTCACGTCTGTTGAGCTGACCCCTGGTGTCACGTCTGTTGAGCTGACCCCTGGTGTCACGTCTGTTGAGCTGACCCCTGGTGTCACGTCTGTTGAGCTGACCCCTGGTGTCACGTCTGTTGAGCTGACCCCTGGTGTCACGTCTGTTGAGCTGACCCCTGGTGTCACGTCTGTTGAGCTGACCCCTGGTGTCACGTCTGTTGAGCTGACCCCTGGTGTCACGTCTGTTGAACTGACCCCTGGTGTCACGTCTCCCCCACTGCGCTCAGGAATAATGTCTAGTTTGTCCATCATATACAGTATGTGAAGCTCTTATGGTTTTCAGGTAGAGTTACAGAGTCATTATCACAATTGAGTGTTCTCTCATGCAGCAAAAAGGTTCTAACCCCCTCCCTCCTCCTCCCAGGTATCCTAGGATCTCCCTCCCAGGAGGATCTTAACTGTATCATTAACATCAAGGCCAGGAACTATCTTCTGTCTCTCCCGCTACGCTGCAAGGTCCCTTGGAACCGCCTCTTCCCCAACGCCGACCCCAAAGCTCTGGACCTGCTGGACAAGATGTTGACCTTTAACCCCCACAAGAGGATCGAGGTGGAGGAGGCTCTAGCTCACCCTTACCTGGAGCAGTACTACGACCCTACAGATGAGGTAATTAACCCTGAGCCTGACTCACCCTTACTGTACTACGACCCTACAGATTAACCCAGGGGTTAAAGTTCTCTGTCACTGCGATGGATTTCCGTCTTATGGAGGTTTTTCCACATTTTGTTACATTACAGCTCATCAATCTACCCACGATACCCCATAATGACATCAATCTACCCACAATACCCCATAATGACATCAATCTACCCACAATACCCCATAATGACATCAATCTACACACAATACCCCATAATGACATCAATCTACACACATTACCCCATAATGACATCAATCTACCCACAATACCCCATAATGACATCAATCTACACACGATACCCCATAATGACATCAATCTACCCACAATACCCCATAATGACATCAATCTACCCACAATACCCCATAATGACATCAATCTACACACAATACCCCATAATGACATCAATCTACCCACAATACCCCATAATGACATCAATCTACCCACAATACCCCATAATGACATCAATCTACCCACAATACCCCATAATGACATCAATCTACACACAATACCCCATAATGACATCAATCTACACACAATACCCCATAATGACATCAATCTACACACAATACCCCATAATGACATCAATCTACCCACAATACCCCATAATGACATCACTCTACACACAATACCCCATAATGACATCAATCTACACACGATACCCCATAATGACATCAATCTACACACAATACCCCATAATGACATCAATCTACACACAATACCCCATAATGACATCAATCTACCCACAATACCCCATAATGACATCAATCTACACACGATACCCCATAATGACATCAATCTACACACAATACCCCATAATGACATCAATCTACACACAATACCCCATAATGACATCAATCTACACACAATACCCCATAATGACATCTATCTACCCACAATACCCCATAATGACATCAATCTACACACGATACCCCATAATGACATCACTCTACACACAATACCCCATAATGACATCAATCTACACACAATACCCCATAATGACATCAATCTACACACAATACCCCATAATGACATCTATCTACCCACAATACCCCATAATGACAAAGCAAAAACAGGTTTTTAGACATGAAGGCAAATTATAACAAAAAACACCTGAAATATCAAGACCCTTTACTCAGTACTTTGTTGAAGCACCTTTGGCAGCGATTACAGCATCAAGCTTGGCAGCGATTACCGCTTCAAGCTTGGCATAGCTGTATTTGGGGAGTTTCTCCCATTCTTCTCTGCAGATCCTCTCAACCTCTGTCAGGTTGGATGGGGAGCGTTGCTGCACAGCTATTTTCAGGTCTCTCCAGAGATGTTCGATTGGGTTCAAGTCTGGGCTCTGGCTGGGCCACTCAAGGACATTCAGAGACTTGTCCCGAAGCCACTCCTGCGTTGCCTTGGCTGCTTAGGTTTGTTATCTTGTTGGAAGGTGAACCTTTGCCCCAGAGAGAACCTGCTCCAGAGCGCTCAGGACTTCATCAAGGATCTCTCTGTACTTTGCTCCGTTCATCTTTCCCTCGATCCTGACTAGTCTCCCTGTCCCTGCCGCTGAAAAACATCCCCACAGCATCAAATCAAATAATTTAGTTTGTCATATATTTAGCAGATGTTATGCTTGTGTTTCCAGCTCCAACAGTGCAGTAGTATCTAACAATACACACATCTAAAGTAAAATAATGGAATTAAGAAATATATTAGTAGTGGCAGTGACTAAAATACAGTAGAATAGAATACAGTACAGTCGTGAGAATGACACAAGTATTGGTCTCCACAAAGTTTGCTGCTTCAGTGTTGATGATGGCAATTTGCATATACTCCAGAATGTCATGAAGAGTGATCAGATGAATTGCAATTAATTGCAAAGTCTCACTTTGCCATGAAAATGAACTTCATCCCCAAAAAACATTTCCACTGCATTTCAGCCCTGCCACAAAAGGACCAGCTGCCATCATGTCAGTGATTGTCTCGTTAACACAGGTGAAAGTGTTGACGAGGACAAGGCTGGAGATCACTCTGTCATGCTGATTGAGTCAGAATAACACACTGGAAGCTTTAAAAGGAGAGTGGTGCTTGAAATCATTGTTCTTCCTCTGTCAACCATGGTTACCTGCAAGGACATACGTGCAGTCATCATTGCTTTGCACAAAAAGGGCTTCACAGGCAAGGATATTGCTGCTAGTAAGATTGCACCTAAATCAACCATTTATCGGATCATCAAGAACTTCAAGGAGAGAGGTTCAATTGTTGTGAAGAAGGCGTCAGGGCGGCCAAGAAAGTCCAGCAAGCGCCAGGACCGTCTCCTAAAGTTGATTCAGCTGCGGGATCGGGGCACCACCAGTGCAGAACTTGCTCAGGAATGGCAGCAGGCAGGTGTGAGTGCATCTGCACGCACAGTGAGGCGAAGACTTTTGCAGGATGGCCTGGTGTCAAGAAGGGCAGCAAAGAAGCCACTTCTCTCCAGGAAAAACATCAGGGACAGACTGATATTCTGCAAAAGGTACAGGGATTGGACTGCTGAGGACTGGGGTAGAGTCATTTTCTCTGATGAATCCCCTTTCCGATTGTTTGGGCCGTCCGGAAAACACCTTGTCCGGAGAAGACAAGGTGAGCGCTACCATCAGTCCTGTGTCATGCCAACAGTAAAGCATCCTGAGACCATTCATGTGTGGGGTTGCTTCTCAGCCGAGGGAGTGGGCTCATTCACAATTTTGCCTAAGAACACAGCCATGAATAAAGAATGGTACCAACACATCCTCTGAGAGCAACTTCTCCCAACCATCCAAGAACAGTTTGGTGACGACCGATGCCTTTTCCAGCATGATGGAGCACCTTGCCATAAGGCAAAAGTGATAACTAAGTGGCTCAGGGAACAAAACATCAAAATGTTGGGTCCATGGCCAGGAAACTCTCCAGACCTTAATCCCATTGAGAACTTGTGGTCGATCCTCAAGAGGCGGGTGGACAAACAAAAACCCACAACTTCTGATAAACTCCAAGCATTGATTATGCAAGAATGGCCTGCCTTCAGTCAGGATGTGGCCCAGAAGTTAATTGATAGCATGCCAGGGCGGATTGCAGAGGTCTTGAAAAAGAAGGGTCAACACTGCAAATATTGACTCTTTGCATAAACTGAATGTCATTGTCAATGAAAGCCTTTGACACTTATGGAATACTTGTAATTATACTTCAGTGTTACCACAGTAACTACTGACAAAGATCTAAGAACACTGAAGCAGCAAACTTTGTGCAGACCAATACTTGTGTCATTCTCAAAACTCAAAACTTGTCCTTCTGAAAGGTTCTCCCATCTCCACAGAGGAACTCTGGAGCTCTTTTTGGCCGGGCGGCCAGCTCTAGTGTAGAGTCTTGGTGGTTCCAAACTCTTCCATTTAAGAATGATGGAGGCCACTGTGTTCTTGGGAACCTTCAATGGTGCAGAATGTTTTTGGTACCCTTCCCCAGATCTGTGCCTCGACAATCCTGTCTCTGAGCTCTATGGACAATTCCTTCCACCTTAGTGGGACCTTATATAGATAAGTATGTACCTTTCCAAATCATGTCCAATCAATTAAATTTACCACAGGTGGACTCCAATCAAGTTGTAGAAACATCTCAAGGATGGTCAATGGAAACAGGATGCACCTGAGCTCAATGTTGAGTCTCATAGCAAAGGGTCTGAATACTTAATAATTTTTTTTTTTTTTATACATTTGCAAACATTTCTAACAACCCGTTTTCACTTTGTCATTATGGGGTATTGTGTGTAGATTAATGAAAATATAATAATTTGATCTATTTTAGAATAAGGCTGTAAGGAAACAAAATGTGGGAAAAGTCAAGGGGTCTGAACTTTCTGAAGGCGATTTATTATTATTTTATAAAAGACACTTGAACGTCTAAAAGTAAATAGAAAGTATGATATAATATAATGTGCCTTTATATTTTAACTGCCCTTTTTCTGACCCTGGCCCTGGCCCTGACCCTGGCCCTGACCCTGACCCTGACCCTGACCCTGACCCTGACCCTGACCCTGACCCTGACCCTGACCCTGACCGTGACCCTGGCCCTGGCCCTGACCCTGACCCTGGCCCTGACCGTGACCCTGGCCCTGACCCTGACCCTGACCCTGACCGTGACCCTGACCCTGGCCCTGACCCTGACCCTGGCCCTGGCCCTGACCCTGACCCTGGCCCTGACCCTGGCCCTGACCCTGGCCCTGACCCTGGCCCTGGCCCTGACCCTGACCCTGGCCCTGGCTCACCCTTACCTGGTTACTTGCTGGTAGTCTATTGTATCTGATGATTACTTTCCACTTCTTCCTATTTGTGAGTCTTTGTGTAAAGTTCAAATCTCTGCCTGGTAATGTACATGATTCGTCGTCTGTTGTGAACAGGGCATGTGAAGTCTCTGATTGGGGGTGTAGGTGCGTTCCTGGATCCATGTCTTGTGGTGGTTATTTCTGTATTATTGAATGAAGAGAGACACACTTCAGAGTTATACTTAACACGATTTTAATAAAAAATTAGTTTAACAAGGGAGCAGGTCAATACAACACACACATACAGGGTGATTTGATAGATTGCTCCAATAATGCAGAACCTCAAGGGGTTTATATAGAAACCCAACACTGCTGAGTCATGGTTAGTTCCTCCCTGGCAGATCAGGACATCGTTACTATCTTGTCTTCTTGTGGTCAGGTGTATTGGTGTGTGAGGTTATAGAGCACAAACAAGTGATAACGACAGTTCCGTTTACTCCTTCCTCTACCAAGCTAGCCTCCGTTCTGTTCTATCTCCCCACTGCTGTGCCCTTGTAAGACAGTAAAATAACAGGATGGGCTGACGAACTGTGGTCACTCAGAGGGTCTTTGTCTCATGCCATGTGACCAGGTTACTGAGAAGGAAAGAGAGACATTGAAACAATGCAGGTCTATCTGTTCCTCAAGTTGATCTCCATCCCATGTCCTTGACTACAAGCCCAGACCAGCTGTGGGGAGTGAGTGTGGAAGAGATGAACCATCCTATCTCAGAAACAAAGCGTTCACTAAAGAAATGGCTTTACTATTGTTAAGCGTATTATTTGTTAACTATTAATATTAAACAAATCAGGTAAATACATTTCTCAGTCTCTTCTCCATGTCTCACTCCTGTCCTCCTTAAGCTACAGCTGGCCATACAGGCGCTCCTTCTGCATCCTGATGACGTGACCAAACCAGATGCAGTTGTTGTGATCACTGCCCAATCAACAGATATTTTTGTGTGAAAGTTGATGTCTTTGTTCTGGAAGGATGACGCTTGCTTTATCCGGTTTTGTAGTTCTCTTTCAATACTGCAGTCGTCAGAGAGGAAGCTGCCCAGGTATTTGAAGGATTCCACTACTGGCATACTACCTCGGTCTTTGCGGTGTTTAGTGGAAAACACAGTCTGCTATAGGCACTTGCAGTAGCTGCAAGGGTAGCTTCCATGGCCTCTGGTGTGTGGGCCACAAGCGCATAGTCATCTGCATACTTCAGCTCGAGGACATTCTCGCAAGTTATTTTTGTGGCTGCTTGAAGCCTCCTGATGTTAAACAGTGTAACACAGCTGTCATTCTCCATCTCTTTGTGCAGTAGTACTGTGACACATAGGAGAAAGGTGTCAAAGCAAGGATGCACCCCTGACGTACGCTAGTGCACACCCTCCTATGGTCACCCTAAAGGGCACCGACTCCTATGGTCACCTGTGCCATCATCCTGTCGTAGAATTGGCGCAAGATGTTGACAAATTTCCTCAGGCAGCTAAACTTGAGAACGACGTCAAACAGAAGCTCTTGGTTGACCGTGTTGAATGCCTTCCTGATGTCATGTCATGATGCTGCCGTGAATACCATCTCCTGATGTCATGTCATGATGCTGCCGTGAATACCATCTCCTGATGTCATGATGCTGCCGTGAATACCATCTCCTGATGTCATGATGCTGCCGTGAATACCATCTCCTGATGTCATGATGCTGCCGTGAATATCATCTCCTGATGTCATGTCATGATGCTGCCGTGAATATCATCTCCTGATGTCATGTCATGATGCTGCCGTGAATATCATCTCCTGATGTCATGACATGATGCTGCCGTGAATATCATCTCCTGATGTCATGTCATGATGCTGCCGTGAATATCATCTCCTAATGTCATGTCATGATGCTGCCGTGAATATCATCTCCTAATGTCATGTCATGATGCTGCCGTGAATATAATATCCTGATTCTCCTGAAACAACACTGTGACTCAGACACACTCTGTGATTCATTACTTTGGCTGGGACTTTTCCAGCAACAGCCAGTAGTGAAATGCCACGGCTGTCTCCACAGGTGGCCTTGACAGGTGGCCTTGTCACCACAGGTGGCCTTGACAGCTGGCCTTGTCACCACAGGTGGCCTTGACAGGTGGCCTTTTCACCACAGGTGGCCTTGACAGGTGGCCTTGTCACCACAGGTGGCCTTGACAGGTGGCCTTGTCACCACAGGTGGCCCTTGCCTTTTTAAATGGTGATAATGTTGGTGTCCGTCCACTACTGGGGGATGGTTTCATGGCCCCAGACAGTGATGAACAGATGTAGTGCACAGGTATCCTTCTTGTTTCTATCTTGTTGTTCTTCAGGGATTGGACTGCAGAATGGATCTCTGGTCTTGGATGGTGGGATGGTCAGGTAGTTCTTCAGGACTGAAGGGTGATGTACTTCTCGTTCTTCAGCAGATTTCAGGGAGAGTTTCTTGGACGTAGATGGTTTTCACTGCATCATAAAAGTTGTGCTTATTGTTGTTATCGGTATATGACTGCATTTCATTTGTCTTTGATACCCAACTATTCATTCGGCAGGGCAATGTGAACCTCTCTACCAGTCCTGATGTTTCCTGCCTTGTGGCTGCTGTGTCGAAAAGCATTGAACTGAAAGAGGTCTATTTTGCACCAATGGAATCCTCTGAGAGGCTAAATGTCTCCCAGGTTGTCAGCCAGAGGGCATCGAAGGTCGTTCCGGACCACAGCTTTTCCTAGCTGAGCACACTCAAATCAAATACACATAAATCTAAGTAAGGAATGAATTAAGAATATATAAATATATGTCAGAGCGGCATACAGATACAGTATAATAGTATAGAATACAGTATATACATATGAGATGAGTAATGTCAGATATATAAACATTATTAAAGTGACTAAGATACAGTATAATAGTATAGAATACAGTATATACATATGAGATGAGTAATGTCAGATATGTAAACATTATTAAAGTGACTAAGATACAGTAGAATAGTATAGAATACAGTATATACATATGAGATGAGTAATGTCAGATATATAAACATTATTAAAGTGACTAAGATACAGTAGAATAGTATAGAATACAGTATATACATATGAGATGAGTAATGCCAGATATGTAAACATTATTAAAGTGACTAAGATACAGTAGAATAGTATAGAATACAGTATATACATATGAGATGAGTAATGTCAGATATATGAACACTATTAAAGTGACTAAGATACAGTAGAATAGTATAGAATACAGTATATACATATGAGATGAGTAATACCAGATATATAAACATTATTAAAGTGACTAATGTTCCATTTCTTAAAGTGGCCAGTGATTTATAATCAGTGTCTATAGACAGCCTCCTCTAATGTGCTAGTGATGGCTGTTTAACAGTCTGATGGCCTTGAGATAGAAGCTGTTTTTCAGTCTCTCGGTCCCAGCTTTGATGCACCTGTACTGACCTCGCCTTCTGGATGACAGCGGGGTGAACAGGCAGTGACTCGGGTGGTTGATGTCCTTGATGATCTTTTTGGCCTTCCTGTGACATCGGGTGCTGTAGGTGTCCTGAAGGGGGCAGGTAGTTTGCCAAATTTCTTTAGCCTCCTGAGGTTGACGAGGCTCTGTTGCATCTTCTTCACCACACTGTCTGTGTGGGTGGACTATTTCAGATTGTTAGTGATGTGTACGCCAAGGAACTTGAAGTTTTCCACCTTCTCCAATGCAGTCCCATCAATGTGGATAGGGTGATGCTCCCTCTGCTGTTTCCTGAAGTCCACGATCATCTCCTTAGTTTTGTTGACGTTGAGTGAGAGGTTGTTTTCCTGGCACCACACTCCCAGAGCCCTCACCTCCTCCCTGTAGGCTGTCTCGTCGTTGTTGGTAATCTAACCTACTACTGTTGTGACGTCTGCAAACTTGATGATTGAGTTGGAGGTGTGTTTGGCCACGCAGTCATGGGTGAACAGGGAATACAGGAGTGGGCTGAGTACGCACCCTTGTGGGGCCCCAGTGTTGAGGATCAGAGAAGTGGAGATGTTGTTTCCTGCCTTCAACACCTGGGGGCGGAATGTCAGGAAGTCCAGGACCCAGTTTCACAGGGTGGGGTTCAGACCCAGGGCCTCAAGCGTATTGATGAGCTTGGAGGGTACTATGGTGTTGAATGCTGAGCTATTGTTAATAAACAGCATTCTTACATAGGTATTCCTCTTGTCCAGATGGGATAGGGCAGTGTGCAGAGTGATGGAGATTGCATTGTCTCTGGATCTATTGGGCCGGTAAGCAAATTGAAGTGGGTCTAGGGTGGCAGGTAAGGTAGAGGTGATATGTCCTTGATGTCCGAGCGTCTCACAATGATGTAGTCAATTTAAGTGTCAATGTTTTGGAGCATCCAGGATGTTTTGTTCTGTTTTTCAGTTGAAATAGGGTGTTTGTGATGGTCAAGCCATGCTCAGCACAGAGGCTTAGCAACATGCCATTCAGGTTGACTTGCCCGATGCCATGCACACCAATACCTCCACCCGACACCACGTTGACTTGCCCGATGCCATGCCAACCAATACCTCCACCCGACACCACGTTGACTTTCCCGATGCCATGCCAACCAATACCTCCACCCGACACCACGTTGACTTGCCCGATGCCATGCCAACCAATACCTCCACCCGACACCACGTTGACTTGCCCGATGCCATGCCAACCAATACCTCCACCCGACACTACATTGACCTGCCCGATGCCATGCCCACCAATACCTCCACCCGACACCACGTTGACCTGCCTGATGCCATGCCCACCAATACCTCCACCCGACACCACATTGACTTGCCCGATGCCATGCCCACCAATACCTCCACCCGACACCACGTTGACTTGCCCGATGCCATGCCCACCAATACCTCCACCCGACACCACATTGACTTGCCCGATGCCATGCCCACCAATACCTCCACCCGACACTACATTGACCTGCCTGATGCCATGCCCACCAATACCTCCACCCGACACCACATTGACTTGCCCGATGCCATGCCCACCAATACCTCCACCCGACACCACGTTGACTTGCCCGATGCCATGCCCACCAATACCTCCACCCGACACCACGTTGACTTGCCCGATGCCATGCCCACCAATACCTCCACCCGACACCACGTTGACCTGCCTGATGCCATGCCCACCAATACCTCCACCCGACACCACATTGACTTGCCCGATGCCATGCCCACCAATACCTCCACCCGACACCACGTTGACTTGCCCGATGCCATGCCCACCAATACCTCCACCCGACACCACGTTGACTTGCCCGATGCCATGCCCACCAATACCTCCACCCGACACCACGTTGACTTGCCCGATGCCATGCCCACCAATACCTCCACCCGACACCACGTTGACCTGCCTGATGCCATGCCCACCAATACCTCCACCCGACACCACATTGACTTGCCCGATGCCATGCCCACCAATACCTCCACCCGACACCACATTGACTTGCCCGATGCCATGCCCACCAATACCTCCACCCGACACTACATTGACCTGCCCGATGCCATGCCCACCAATACCTCCACCCGACACCACATTGACTTGCCCGATGCCATGCCCACCAATACCTCCACCCGACACCACGTTGACCTGCCCGATGCCATGCCCACCAATACCTCCACCCGACACCACATTGACTTGCCCGATGCCATGCCCACCAATACCTCCACCCGACACCACGTTGACCTGCCCGATGCCATGCCCACCAATACCTCCACCCGACACCACATTGACTTGCCCGATGCCATGCCCACCAATACCTCCACCCGACACCACGTTGACCTGCCTGATGCCATGCCCACCAATACCTCCACCCGACACCACGTTGACCTGCCCGATGCCATGCCAACCAATACCTCCACCCGACACCACGTTGACTTGCCCGATGCCATGCCCACCAATACCTCCACCCGACACTACATTGACCTGCCCGATGCCATGCCCACCAATACCTCCACCCGACACTACATTGACCTGCCCGATGCCATGCCCACCAATACCTCCACCCGACACTACATTGACCTGCCTGATGCCATGCCCACCAATACCTCCACCCGACACTACATTGACCTGCCCGATGCCATGCCCACCAATACCTCCACCCGACACCACGTTGACCTGCCCGATGCCATGCCCACCAATACCTCCACCCGACACCACGTTGACCTGCCTGATGCCATGCCCACCAATACCTCCACCCGACACTACATTGACCTGCCCGATGCCATGCCCACCAATACCTCCACCCGACACTACATTGACCTGCCCGATGCCATGCCCACCAATACCTCCACCCGACACTACATTGACCTGCCTGATGCCATGCCCACCAATACCTCCACCCGACACTACATTGACCTGCCCGATGCCATGCCCACCAATACCTCCACCCGACACCACGTTGACCTGCCCGATGCCATGCCCACCAATACCTCCACCCGACACCACGTTGACCTGCCTGATGCCATGCCCACCAATACCTCCACCCGACACTACATTGACCTGCCTGATGCCATGCCCACCAATACCTCCACCCGACACTACATTGACCTGCCCGATGCCATGCCCACCAATACCTCCACCCGACACCACGTTGACCTGCCCGATGCCATGCCCACCAATACCTCCACCCGACACCACGTTGACCTGCCTGATGCCATGCCCACCAATACCTCCACCCGACACTACATTGACCTGCCCGATGCCATGCCCACCAATACCTCCACCCGACACTACATTGACCTGCCCGATGCCATGCCCACCAATACCTCCACCCGACACTACATTGACCTGCCTGATGCCATGCCCACCAATACCTCCACCCGACACTACATTGACCTGCCCGATGCCATGCCCACCAATACCTCCACCCGACACCACGTTGACCTGCCCGATGCCATGCCCACCAATACCTCCACCCGACACCACGTTGACCTGCCTGATGCCATGCCCACCAATACCTCCACCCGACACTACATTGACCTGCCTGATGCCATGCCCACCAATACCTCCACCCGACACTACATTGACCTGCCCGATGCCATGCCCACCAATACCTCCACCCGACACCACGTTGACCTGCCCGATGCCATGCCCACCAATACCTCCACCCGACACCACGTTGACCTGCCTGATGCCATGCCCACCAATACCTCCACCCGACACTACATTGACCTGCCTGATGCCATGCCCACCAATACCTCCACCCGACACTACATTGACTTGCCTGATGCCATGCCCACCAATACCTCCACCCGACACTACATTGACTTGCCTGATGCCATGCCCACCAATACCTCCACCCGACACCACGTTGACCTGCCCGATGCCATGCCCACCAATACCTCCACCCGACACCACGTTGACCTGCCCGATGCCATGCCCACCAATACCTCCACCCGACACCACGTTGACCTTTCCCATTCTAGCATTGGTCAAATATTTTATTGTTACTGGGGATGCGACTGAGGGCCTCATGTAGTGCTTGGTACAAATGGTCCTTTACCTCATTCTCAGATGGCAGTGTTGGTGTATCGGCAGTGAGAAGGGTAACACAGAACTTTTTTTGCTTTATTGCAGCTTTTCACTGATGCCAATGGATGTTTCTGTAAGGTTGGGTTGACAGCTTGTTATTGCATCTCATGTACAGTTGAAGTCAGAGGTTTACATAAACAGGTTGAAGTCATTAAAACTCATTTTTCAACCACTCCACAGATTTCATGTTAACAAACTATAGTTTTAACAAGTCGGTTAGGACATCTACTTTGTCCAACAATTGTTTACAGAGATTATTTCACTTATAATTCACTATATTTATACACTAAGTTTATACACTAAGTTGACTGTGCCTTTAAACAGCTTGGAAAATTCCAGAAAATAATGTCATGGCTTTAGAAGCTTCTGATAGGCTAAATGACATCTTTTAAGTCAATTGGAGGTGTACCTGTGGATGTATTTCAAGGCCTACCTTCAAACTCTTTGAAGGTGCCTTTTTGCTCGACATCATGGGAAAATCAAAAGAAATCAGCTAAGACCTCCGAAAAAAATTGTAGTCCTCACCAAGTCTCGTTCATCCTTGGGAGCAATTTCCAAACGCCTGAAGGTACCACGTTCATCTGTACAAACAATAGTACGCAAGTATAAACACCATGGGACCACGCAGCCGTCATACCGCTCAGGAAGGAGACGCGTTCTGTCTCCTAGAGATGAACGTTTGCAACTGCACATGGGGACAAAGATCGTACTTTTTGGAGAAATGTCCTCTGGTCTGATGGAACAAAAATAGAACTGTTTGGCCATAATGACCATCGTTATGTTTGGAGGAAAAAGGGGGAGGCTTGCAAGCCAAAGAACACCATCCCAACCGTGAAGCACGGGGGTGGCAGCATCATGTTGTGGGGGTGCTTTGCTGCAGGAGGGACTGGTGCACTTCACAAAATAGATGGCATCATGAGGAAGGAAAATGATGTGAATATATTGAAGCAACATCTCAAGACATCAGTCAGGAAGTTAAAGCTTGGTCACAAATGGGTCTTCCAAATGGACAATGACCCCAAGCATACTTCCAAAGTTGTGGCAAAATGGCTTAAGGACAACAAAGTCAAGGTATTGGAGTGGCATCACAAAGCCCTGCCCTCAATCCTATAGAAAATGTGTGGGCAGAACTGAAAAAGCGTGTGTGAGCAAGGAGGCCTACAATCCTGACTCAGTTACACCAGTTCTGTCAGGAGGAATGGGCCAAAATTCACCCAACTTATTGTGGGAAGCTTGTGGGAGGCTACCCGAAACGTTTGACCCAAGTTAAACAATTTAAAGGCAATGCTACCAAATACTAATTGAGTGTATATAAACTTCTGACCCACTGGGAATGTGATGAAAGAAATAAAAGCTGACATTTCACATTCTTAAAATAAAGTGGTGATCCTAACTGACCTAAGGCAGTGTTTACTAGGATTAAATGTCAGGAATTGTGAAAAACTGAGTTTAAATGTATTTGGCTAAGGTGTATGTAAACTTCCGACTTCAACTGTAGATGTTGTTCTCGTTTGGGGTAACCCTGTCCTTCCTCCGTCAGAGAGCCTTCATCCAGGAGACTAGTTTGACTAAGTACAGCAGTGATGTTTAAGTTCTGGGGTATTTCAGTGTCACGCTTAACATGTTCTATGTTTCCAGTTTGCGGGGATTAATTTGTTTAGTTTATTTTGATCACTTAGTGGAACGTCCCTATAGGTACTGTATCCTATCCAGAAAGGTTTGAGTGGGCAATGTTTAGGCCACCTTTTCTAGGCCCCTAGGTGAGCTGTTTGGCTCCTCAACAGGGCTGCTCAGTCACACAGGGGTCTGCCGGGAGCAGCTGCTGGAGACCATGATAGCCCTGTGCCGTTAGCGTGCGGGTCTGACTAGGAGCTCCTGGTGTCCTGCTCCCGTCACCAGACACCCGATCGCCGCCAGGCTTTAGTCTATATTCCGGTTGCTGGTTTTTCAGAGGACCGCCTGTCGTACGCCTTCAGCACGTTCCTTTTCTCTCAGGGTGTCCCCTAGCCTTTGTCTCGCCACGATGCAGTGGATGGCCGATGCCAAGGTGTGTCCACATAACGTGGGCCTTCACATTGCACTTCTGGGGCCAGTGCAGCTCAGAGTTAGCCTGGGGCCTAAGAGACACCTAGTAACCATTAAGTTACCACGACGAAGGCCAGGCAAGAGTCTTTGCTGTGTACTGGCAAGAGAAGGCTTACACACATCACTGCTTCGCGGTTTACCACAAGGGCTAGCAAGCGGCAGCAAGCTGTAAGCGAGAGGGTTGCAAGCAGGTGGGAAGTAGTCATGCACTTACCCTTTAACTACTGACCCACTCCCTTAACCCTGACCCTAACCCTGGCTAACCCTGACCCTGGCTCACCCTTGGAGCAGTACTACGACCCTACCCCGTCTCTCCATCTTCCTGTTAGCCTGTAGTGTAGACTCCTACCCTAACCTTCTCCATCTTCCTGTTAGCCTGTAGTGTAGACTCTAACCCTAACCTTCTCTCTCTTCCTGTTAGCCTGTAGTGTAGACTCTAACCCTAACCTTCTCCATCTTCCTGTTAGCCTGTAGTGTAGACTCTAACCCTAACCTTCTCTCTCTTCCTGTTAGCCTGTAGTGTAGACTCTAACCCTAACCTTAAACAAGCCCCAGGACCAGCTTGTTTAGGGGACTCTTCTCCAGGTTCATCTCTCTGTAGGTGATGGCTTTGTTCTGGAAGGTTTGGGAATCACTTTCTTTTAGGTGGTTGTAGAATTCAACGGCTGTTTTCTGGATTTTGATAATTAGTGGGTATCAGACTAATTCTGCTCTACATGCAATATTTGATGTTTTACGTTTTACACTGAGGATATTTTTGCAGAATTCTGCATGCAGAGTCTCAATTTGGTGTTTGTCCCATTTAGTGAATTCTTGGTTGATGTGCAGAACCCCAGACCTCACAACCATAAAGGACAATGGGTTCTAGAACTGATCCAAGTATTTTTTTTGCCAGATCTGTCTCTCGCTGTCTCTCTGTTAGCCCGTAGTGTAGACTCTTACCTCCTGTCTCTCTCTCTCTCTGTTAGCCCGTAGTGTAGACTCTTACCTCCTGTCTCTCTCTCTCTCTGTTAGCCCGTAGTGTAGACTCTTACCTCCTGTCTCTCTCTCTCTCTGTTAGCCCGTAGTGTAGACTCTTACCTCCTGTCTCTCTCTCTCTCTGTTAGCCCGTAGTGTAGACTCTTACCTCCTGTCTCTCTCTCTCTCTCTGTTAGCCCGTAGTGTAGACTCTTACCTCCTGTCTCTCTCTCTCTCTCTGTTAGCCCGTAGTGTAGACTCTTACCTCCTGTCTCTCTCTCTCTCTCTCTCTCTGTTAGCCCGTAGTGTAGACTCTTACCTCCTGTCTCTCTCTCTCTCTGTTAGCCCGTAGTGTAGACTCTTACCTCCTGTCTCTCTCTCTCTCTCTGTTAGCCCGTAGCAGAGGCTCCCTTCAAGTTTGACATGGAGCTGGATGATCTACCCAAAGAGACCCTGAAGGAGCTGATCTTTGAAGAGACTGCACGCTTCAACACAGTCTGCAGGTCCTAACCTATAGAATCAGGTACAAACAGCACATGGATAAACTACTTTTGAGCCCTATGAGTGTTCTGGATAGGTTTCTGATTGTGGAGTGAGCTCTCTCTCTCTAACATCTCTCTCTAACATCTCTCTCTCTCTAACATCTCTCTCTCTAACATCTCTCTCTAACATCTCTCTCTCTCTAACATCTCTCTCTCTAACATCTCTCTCTCTAACATCTCTCTCTCTAACATCTCTCTCTCTAACATCTCTCTCTCTCTAACATCTCTCTCTAACATCTCTCTCTCTCTAACATCTCTCTCTCTCTCTAACATCTCTCTCTCTCTAACATCTCTCTCTCTCTAACATCTCTTTCTCTCTCTAACATCTCTCTCTCTCTAACATCTCTCTCTCTAACATCTCTCTCTCTAACATCTCTCTCTCTAACATCTCTTTCTCTCTCTAACATCTCTTTCTCTCTCTAACATCTCTCTAACATCTCTCTCACAGCTCTCTCTAACATCTCTCTCTCTAACATCTCTTTCTCTCTCTAACATCTCTTTCTCTCTCTAACATCTCTCTCTCACAGCTCTCTCTCTCTCACAGCTCTCTCTCTCTCACACAGCTCTCTCTCTCTCTCACAGCTCTCTCTCTCTCTCTGTCTCTCTCTCTCTCACAGCTCTCTCTCTCTCTCTGTCTCTCTCTCTCTCACAGCTCTCTCTCTCTCTCTGTCTCTCTCTCTCTCTCACAGCTCTCTCTCTCTCTCTCTCTCTCTCTCTCTCTCTCTCTCTCGCTTTAATAGCTCTCTTTAACAGCTCTCAGCGCTCTCTAACCAGGTCTCTCGCTCTTTTACAACTCTCGTAACTGCTCTCTCAGCGCTCTCTCTCAGCGCTTTCTCAGCGCTTTCTCAGCGCGCTCTCTCAGCTCTCTCAGCGCGCTCTCTCAGCGCTCTCTCAGCGCTCTCTCTCAGCGCTCTCTCTCAGCGCTCTCTCTCAGCGCTCTCTCTCAGCGCTCTCTCTCAGCTCTCTCTCTCAGCGCTCTCTCTCAGCGCTCTCTCTCAGCTCTCTCTCAGCGCTCTCTCAGCGCTCTCTCTCAGCTGTCAAACAGCTCTCTCACTCTTTAACAGCTCTCTGGCTCTTTCCACAGATCAGACCCTGGACTCTCTCCTCATTGTGCTGTGGTTCCTCCTGTCTTCAGCAACTCCTGTATCCCCCTGCCTTCCTGAGTTAGGCCACCATGCTGAGGAACGGTGTCAGGAATCAACCTCTTTCCTTTCTCCTCCCCTCTGCCCCTCTCTCCCTACGGGGTGAGGGTGGTCACATGTTGGCTTATCGTTGAGGAGATCTTTCTGCTCTCACCCTCTCTATCCCCCACCCACCCCTCACTGCCTATGGGGTAGGGGGACTATTTGAAAGTAGTACACTTTATAGGGAATAGGGTGCCTTTTGGGACTCTTACTCTGGCGACTCCTGTTCAAATCATTATTATTATAATTTGTGCTCAGCGCAGCATCGGTAGACAACCTTTACATTATCAAGTTATCATGTTATCATGTAGCTCTTCTTTTTATTTTCTAACTATCTGAAGCTGATCAGGGAAATCATAGGTGATGTCACTCTACCAAGAAAGACCCCGCATTGATGAGACAACTTTATGCAATGACATAATACTCTCAGTATCTGGACAGACATACAGACACAGGGACAGTTTGTTGACATAATACTCTCAGTATCTGGACAGACATACAGACACAGGGACAGTTTGTTGACATAATACTCTCAGTATCTGGACAGACATACAGACACAGGGACAGTTTGTTGACATAATACTCTCAGTATCTGGACAGACATACAGACACAGGGACAGTTTGTTGACATAATACTCTCAGTATCTGGACAGACATACAGACACAGGGACAGTTTGTTGACATAATACTCTCAGTATCTGGACAGACATACAGACACAGGGACAGTTTGTTGACATAATACTCTCAGTATCTGGACACTTGCCTGGTAGAGAGATTATTCTGAAAGTAACGTACCCGTTGTTTGACAATAATATAACCCAATTTGGTTAGGAATGGTTAGGAATCTCTCTCCCTCCCAGATAGAACATGTAGGTCTTCCTCCAAGGAACCTTTGGTGAATTAAATTCAACAGACCGACAGACCGTATCAAGCAGCGTTTCCACAGTGGTGACAAACCAAGTTTAAAGCTACTGTTGTGAAATGATGACCGGTGGTAAGGGACATGAATTTGTGGATTACAGAGAAATCCAACAGTAACTGCAGAGCCTCCTTTCCTCCTCTGTAGTCTTTCTCACTTCTCTCTTTCTGGGTCTTTGGTCTTTGTAACAGTAAGACTGTTACCCTTTGACTGTTAAAAACTCTGTCTACATATCGATAACGGCTGGTTGGCTGGAACGTTGCAGATGGACATGACTAGCTGACCTTATTCCATATTCTAGAGAGGTGATTGTCTACATCATACTGCTCCTTTATCTGACCCCTGACCCCTGGAACACTGAAATTAGTTAAAGGAAAATTCCAGCCCAAAATATATTTATTTGTTTCATTAGTCTATTGTTGACATCGTCCCAAAATGTTTTTCTTGTCAGCAATCACGTTTTCAAGATATAATGCTCAAAATACAGATATCATCCCTGTATGGTGCAAAGCGCAGCATCATACAGGGATGATATCTGTATTTTCAAAGGTACATATCTTGAAAACTTGATTGCTGACAAGAAAAACATTTTGGGACGATGTCAACAATAGACTAATGAAACAAATATATATATTTTGGGCTGGAATTTTCCTTTAACTAATCAGATCAAGGCACTTAACATGGTGCGTATGCCGTAATATACTAATTATATGCAAATCAGTGGCAGCACACCTTCACAAATTAAATATCTCGGAGACCTAACCCTTTTGTTTTCTGTACCAACTTAATAACTTGCTTATAATCATTTCTTACTCTTAAATAAGACCCATCCTTTAAAGCCAAAACCTAGGTTATGTATGTTATAAATACTGTTTATAATTATATATATATATATTACATACCTTTACACTTAAAACAATTTATACTGACAAACCTTAGTACAGAGGCATGAGTCAGATTACATAATATGTACATTATCGTAACATATTTATAAATTCAGTCCACTGGAGCCATTTCAATAGTTTGGAGGTTTCTAGTGTGGGGGTTTATGTTTTAAGATGTCAACACCAGTTGGATCAGTGAGAGTAACAACATGATAAGTTAGTCCCGTCTGCTGCACCCTCCTTCCTCAAACTAGAAGAACAAATAGCAAGGATTATTAACAGAGGCATTATCAGTAACAACATGTCTGCATCTCTCTTTCCACTTCTCTCTGCTACTATTACAACGACCATAGTTAACTCCACTCTCTCTGCTACTATTACAACGACCATAGTTAACTCCACTCTCTCTGCTACTATTACAACGACCATAGTTAACTCCACTCTCTCTGCTACTATTACAACGACCATAGTTAACTCCACTCTCTCTGCTACTATTACAACGACCATAGTTAACTCCACTCTCTCTGCTACTATTACAACGACCATAGTTAACTCCACTCTCTCTGCTACTATTACAACGACCATAGTTAACTCCGACGTCTAAGTGTTTTGATACCTATTTGCTTCATCTTTCCCTGTTTCACACACCATGTATCACACTTATTTAAGTTCTATGCGGAACCAACTCATTGGTTGAGATTCTCAGAGAACATTCTCCATGTATGCTGGCTTCTCTCTGCTGCCATTTCACTGGGCATAGTATCTACTATGTTACAAAGTGGCCAAACATCTATACATGTCTCTCCTCCAGTAACTAGCTGTGGCGTTTCATATCTCTCCTCCAGTAACTAGCTGTGGCGTTTCATATCTCTCCTCCAGTAACTAGCTGTGGCGTTTCATATCTCTCCTCCAGTAACTAGCTGTGGCGTTTCATATCTCTCCTCCAGTAACTAGCTGTGGCGTTTCATATCTCTCCTCCAGTAACTAGCTGTGGCGTTTCATATCTCTCCTCCAGTAACTAGCTGTGGCGTTTCATATCTCTCCTCCAGTAACTAGCTGTGGCGTTTCATGCGACACCTATCACACTTAGTTCAGTCAAACCAAGTCACCAAGTCTAATGCCAAGTCTAGAGCTCCCAGCTCATTGGTTGAGATGCTCAGAGAGAACATTCTCCATGTAGTGTAGGTCTGCCCCTTGATTGTACTAATGCCTGCCTTCTATAACTTTAAAACGCTTTCTATATAATAATGTTAGTGCCTGCCTTCTATAACTTTAAAAAGCTTTCTGTATAATAATGTTAAAATGCCATTAACAACGTTAAAATGCTTTCTATATAACGTTACAATGGCATAATGGGACATGGGTCTACATAGCCTTGTCTACTGGCTCAATATCTCCACACTGAGAAAGCCAGCTAGGTGGATGAGATTAAGGTCTGTATATCATTACAATGCCATGGGACCTTTAGGTCCACATAGGACTAGACGTCTTCTGCACAGCACTACAGACCCTTAACCCACCTACAGAATGCAACTACAGACCCTAAACCCACCTACAGAATGCAACTACAGACCCTTAACCCACCTACAGAATGCAACAGCTCTAAGAGCCACTGGCCACTAATTGATATATCTATCAATCGGTCTATCTATCCAAAAGTATGTGGACACCCCTTCAAATGAGTGGATTAGGTTATTTCAGCCACACCCGTTGCTGACAGGTGTATAAAATTGAGCACACAGCCATTCAATCTCCATACGAAACATTGGCAGTAGAATAGCCTTACTGAAGAGCTCAGTGTCTTTCAACGTGGCACCGTCATAGGATGCCACCTTTCCAACAAGTCAGTTCGTCAAATGTCTGCCCTGCTAGAGCTGCCCCGGTCAACTGTAAGTGCTGTTATTGTGAAGTGGAAACATCTAGGAGCAACAACGGCTCAGCCGTGAAGTGGTAGGCCACACAAGCTCACCCAGAAGAGTGGAGGCTGTTATAGCAGCAGAGGAGGACCAGCTCCATATTAATGCCCATGATTTTGGAATGAGATGTTTGACGAGCAGGTGTCCACATACTTTAGGTCATGTATGTATCTCTATTGATCTAACCTATCCTTACCTACCTTAGTAAGATGTAAGCTTGTATCGATCTGCTTCAGAGTCTGAGTCGGTCCGTGTTGCAAACCTGTCTGGTTCTTTGTGCCTTTCTTAACGGTATTGAACTCGCACATTTTATGTGCAGCTTTGTTTAGCTGGGGGTCCGTTGTGATGCAGTACATTCTTTATGTTAAGAAAAACCTTCCCTTAAGTCTCAATGAGGATGTTGTGCTTTTAAGGTTAGTTCTGGTTCTGTTGCCGAAGCTTTGTGATTGTGATTCTGTACTGAAAAAGATGAAGACTGAATTGTATTTTTTGCTTTACCTCGCTGGTCTGGGCGGGGTGTCTCCACCCCTTTCTGTACCTCGCTGGTCTGGGCGGGGTGTCTCCACCCCTTTCTGTACCTCGCTGGTCTGGGCGGGGTGTCTCCACCCCTTTCTGTACCTCACTGGTCTGGGCGGGGTGTCTCCACCCCTTTCTTTACCTCGCTGGTCTGGGCGGGGTGTCTCCACCCCTTTCTGTACCTCGCTGGTCTGGGCGGGGTGTCTCCACCCCTTTCTGTACCTCGCTGGTCTGGGCGGGGTGTCTCCACCCCTTTCTGTACCTCGCTGGTCTGGGCGGGGTGTCTCCACCCCTTTCTGTACCTCGCTGGTCTGGGCGGGGTGTCTCCACCCCTTTCTGTACCTCGCTGGTCTGGGCGGGGTGTCTCCACCCCTTTCTTTTTCGCATTTTTATTTATTTCTTTTTTTGGATGTTTTGTGCAAAAATATTTTTTATTGTAAAATTAATGTTATGTTTCTATCTAATATTAATCTTGAATAAGACTTGTTGCCATGAATTGAAATACTCTTATGTTTTGAGCAGTAGAAAATCTTTAATTGTGAATTTCCCTTCATTCAAGTTAAAAAGAAAAACACAAAAAAATGTAATGTATTTTTTGTTGGTTGTGATTTTGAGGGTCATTGGTAACTAAACCAGGTTATGGCCGGGAGAGATTTAAACCAACGCTTCATGGTGTGTGAAGAACAAACCATTTCTGCTAATGTTGAAGATGACTGCCATTTTGAAAAAACAACAATAGCAATCCTTGTTATTTTGCATCTCTGCCATGACATGTTACCTATAAAATAAATACACTGTATCATATTTGTCTGGGGTCTTCATTAGAAAACAGAAACAGTTATTTTTCATTAAGCCATTTGAGATGCAGACTCCCCAGAATGACCGTCTATAATCTATAACATGACATGATCAGGGCAAGACTTTTAATTTGAATCAGAGGGAAGTGATGCTACATGGGGATATTCCTCTAATGCAGTGGTTGTGAATGGAGTATGTTATTGAGAACACCCCCTTTTGCCCTCAGAACAGCCTCAGTTCATCAGGACATGGACTCTACAAGGTGTTGAAAGCGTTCCACAGGGATGCTGGTCCATGTTGACTCCAACGCTTCCCACAGTTGTGTCATGTTGACTGGATGTCCGTTGGGTGGTGGAACATTCTTGATACACATGGGAAACTGTTGAGCATGGAAAACTGCGTTGCAGTTCTTGACACAAAATGGTGACCCTGGCACCTACTACCATACCCTGGCACCAACTACCATACCCTGTTCACCTACTACCATACCCTGGCACCTACTACCGTACCCTGGCTCCTACTACCGTACCCTGGCACCTACTACTGTACCCTGGCTCCTACTACTGTACCCTGGCACCAACTACCATACCCTGGCACCTACTACCGTACCCTGGCACCTACTACCGTACCCTGGCTCCTACTACCGTACCCTGGCTCCTACTACCGTACCCTGGCACCTACTACCGTACCCTGGCACCTACTACTATACCCTGGCTCCTACTACCATACCCTGGCTCCTACTACCATACCCTGTTCACCTACTACCATACCCTGTTCACCTACTACCACACCCTGTTCACCTACTACCATGCCCTGTTCACCTACTACCATACCCTGTTACCTACTACCATACCCTGGCACCTACTACCATACCCTGGCACCTACTACCATACCCTGTTACCTACTACCATACCCTGTTACCTACTACCATGCCCTGGCACCTACTACCACACCCTGTTCACCTACTACCATGCCCTGTTACCTACTACCATGCCCTGTTACCTACTACCATACCCTGGCACCTACTACCATACCCTGTTACCTACTACCATACCCTGTTACCTACTACCATGCCCTGGCACCTACTACCATACCCTGTTACCTACTACCATACCCTGTTACCTACTACCATACCCTGTTACCTACTACCATACCCTGTTCACCTACTACCATACCCTGTTACCTACTACCATACCCTGTTCACCTACTACCATACCCTGTTACCTACTACCATGCCCTGGCACCTACTACCATACCCTGTTCACCTACTACCATACCCTGTTCACCTACTACCATACCCTGGCACCTACTACCATACCCTGTTCACCTACTACCATACCCTGTTCACCTACTACCATACCCTGTTCACCTACTACCATACCCTGGCTCCTGGTTCATTCCTGTTATGCGGTAACATTTTGGCCTCATAGCTTGAAAAAGTATAGATTTTTCATGTTTTTAGCATTATATCAGAAAAGAGACATGTTTAACTGTCAGGAAAAGACATTGGTCAAGCTCAGGCAATCAAATAATAATCATTATAGGTGGATTGTTCAGACATGGGCTGTGAAGGTAATCCACCCTGTTAGGGACATGTGAAGGTAATCCACCCTGTTAGGGACATGTGAAGGTAATCCACCCTGTTAGGGACATGTGAAGGTAATCCACCCTGTTAGGGACATGTGAAGGTATGCCCCCCTGTTAGGGACATGTGAAGGTATGCCACCCTGTTAGGGACATGTGAAGGTATTCCACCCTGTTAGGGACATGTGAAGGTATTCCACCCTGTTAGGGACATGTGAAGGTATGCCCCCCTGTTAGGGACATGTGAAGGTATGCCACCCTGTTAGGGACATGTGAAGGTATTCCACCCTGTTAGGGACATGTGAAGGTATTCCACCCTGTTAGGGACATTCACATAATATAAATAATGTAATTGTTAAACAATGTTAATATTTTCTATGATATTATGTCCCTTATTCCATCATATCATGTTTTATTAGATATTATGTCCCTTATTCCATCATATCATGTTTTATTAGACATTAGATATTTTGTCCCTTATTCCATCATATCATGTTTTATTCTACAACAATAACAAAACAATTATAGATGAGTAGAATGTGTCTTGTTTATTTAAAACCGGCACATTTTCTCCCCAAAATGGTAAATACTAACAGAATTTAGCACAAATCAATATGTTGTTAATCCTCTCCATCTCTCAAAGAAACACTCAAACATGGAAAACATTTAACATTGTTGTCAATTTATTATTTAAAATGAGCCGTCTAACAGGGTGGAACGGCACATAACAGGGTGGAACGGCACATAACAGGGTGGAACGGCACATAACAGGGTGGAACGGCACATAACAGGGTGGAACTACCACCAATGTATTGGGCACCAGTTACAAGTGATCAGGCTATCTGTTCTTCAATGTATCTCCACAATTAGAGGTCCAGTTGCACAGATCTTTTATTGACTGCCTCAGGCTCTTCGATCAGACACAGTACCTGATTGTCAGCATACCAGCTGATGTCCTTTCGTGGACCCGGCCAGAATAATTTATTTACACTATTGCAATGCATGCAATGTGTAGACTATCATTCTAGAACACTTCTCATTGTCTTTCCTCAGGTGAGTGTAGTAAGAAGTATATACACACATCCAAGAATGTTTCAAATCAGGTGCAGAATCTGTTTCTCAGGAGAGAGTAGTAAGAAGTATATACACACATATATATATATATAAATTGCAAATATATATAAATATAAAAATCCATCTCAGTGTAAATCATTTATTTTCTACATTTTCTATTAGAATTTCCACCCTGTTATGTTTATCGACCTAACAGGGTGGACTTTTTAAGTTAGCCACAAATAAAGGTTAAATAAACAGCTCTGTGGGTGATCCAGATTTAGCTAGCTAACCTTCTAGAGATAAAACAGAACTTTTATAACTATATAAAATATGTTTTGTTTTAAAAAAATTTGACCAACTTTCTTCATAACTTAGCCTAACAGGGTGGAACTTTAAGAGTGTGACAAGCAGGTTAAAATCATGAAACTTGGGAAAAAAGTATGAGTGAAAAACTATCGTTTCCCCCGGTATATATGAATGATTAGAGAGAGTTTAACATGGTCTATAAAATAATTAAATAATATTTTGAGCATTTTATCATTTGATGCCTTATAGTTCTTGTGGAAGTTGATTACTTTGCACTGAGGACATGGTAAAATGGAACACATGTACCAAACAAAAATGAGTAAAATACACAAAAGTGTTTTTAATGTACATTAGTCCTAAAGCTGTCATTTAAGCCAATGATTATAAATATTTGACACATTTTACAGAAAATATTAGGAAGTAATTCATGGGGACAGAAATGTTGCTGTATAACAGGAATGACCCTTAAATGTTACATAAACATGAACAAATATGAATCGATGTTAATGTTTAGACAATTATTTTTCATATATCATAAATAAATACAGATAATAACACTTTTCTACTGTTACGTAGAGGACCTTTATTTTGAACAGATTTGGCGAAAGTCTGTGACCCGGAAGTCAATATTTTAGTGTCGCTGACGAGACGCTGGTGCAGATGCGGAAGTAGACTGTTGTATCAATTAGCCGCCTAGCTAGCAAATTATTTACGTCACCTAAGATTTACTTGATAAAGACAACGATAAATAGGCCCTGAGTTTAATGATATACTCGTTGATACATATTTGTTGGTGAAAACTACAGATTTCTTCGCTCAACCAGGTGAGATTTTGAAAACTATCGAACGTAAGTTAGTTTTGCTAATCTAGCTAGTGATAGAACTGCTGGCGAAATCAATCTTGACCCTGTAATGAATGTGTTTGGTTATGGATGATGGTGAAACATGTCTAGGTAGCAGACATCAAGTGTCTGGGTAACTTCAAATCGGCCATGGCTATCTAGCTAACCGCCCATACAGGTTCACTTAAAATCGGTCGTGGCTAGCTAACTAGTTAGCCGCCCAAACATGATATGGATGTTGAAATCAGGGCGAACTGAAGTTGGCTACCTACAGATTCAGCATGTTCGGACGTTTCTTTTGGCTAGGTAATCCAAAACTGTGGGGAAAAAAGTTTATACACACAATACTTAATATACATACGAATACTTAATTGTGAAGACATTATAACTGGTGCCATCAGGTAGAGGTTATATGGACCCGCCTGTTGTCCGGATGTCGCGCAGGGAGAGTTGAGTGGGGATGAACGGATTCTGGATGCACCCCAGAGATCTTACCAGCAGGGGCGTCATGCACCCCAGAGATCTTACCAGCAGGGGCGTCATGCACCCCAGAGATCTTACCAGCAGAGGCGTCATGCACCCCAGAGATCTTTTTGAGGATCTGAGTACCCATGCCAAATCTTTTCAATCTCCTGAGGGGGAATAGGCTTTGTCGTGCCCTCTTCACGACTGTCTTAGTGTGTTTGGACCATTCTAGTTTGCTGGTGATGTGAACTTGAAGCTCTCAACCTGCTCCACTGTAGCCCCGTCGATGAGAATGGGGGCATGATCGGTCCTCATTTTCCTGTAGTCCACAATCATCTCCTTTGTGTTGATTACGTTGAGGGAGAGGTTGTTATCTTGGCACCACACTGCCAGGTCTCAATTAGTATTTGGTAGCATTGCCTTTAAATTGTTTAACTTGGGTCAAATGTTTCAGGTAGCCTTCCACAAGCTTCCTACAATAAGTTGGGTGAATTTTGGCCCATTCCTCCTGACAGAACTGGTGTAACTGAGTCAGGTTTGTAGGCCTCCTTTCTCGCACATGCTTTTTCAGTTCTGCCCACAAATGTTCAATAGGATTGAGGTCAGGGCTTTGTGATGGCCACTCCAATACCTTGACTTTGTCCTTACACCATTTTGCCACAACTTTGGAAGTATGCTTGGGGTCATTGTCCATTTGGAAGAGCAAATGACTGATGTCTTCAGATGTTGCTTCAATATATCCACATTATTTTCCTTCCTCATGATTCCATCTATTTTGTGAAGTGCACCAGTCCCTCCTGCAGCAAAGCACCCCCACAACATGATGCTGCCACCCCCGTGCTTCACGGTTGGGATGGTGTTCTTCAGCTTGCAAGCCTCCCCCTTTTTCCTCCAAACATAACGATGGTCATTATGTCCAAACAGTTCTATTTTTGTTTCATCAGACCAGAGGACATTTTCTCCTAAAAGTACGATCTTTGTCCCCATGTGCAGTTGCAAACCATAGTCTGGCTTTTTTATGGCTGTTTTGGAGCAGTGGCTTCTTCCTTGCTGAGTGGCCTTTCAGGTTATGTTGATATAGGACTGGTTTTACTGTGGATATAGATACTTTTGTACTTGTTTCCTCCAGCATCTTCACAAGGTCCTTTGCTGTTTTTCTGGGATTGATTTGCACTTTTCACACCAAAGTACATTCATCTCTAGGAGACAGAACGCGTCTCCTTCCTGAGCGGTATGACTGATGCGTGGTCCCATGGTGTTTATACTTGCGTACTATTGTTTGTACAGATGAACGTGATACTTTCAGGCGTTTGGAAATTGCTCCCAAGGATGAACCAGACTTGTGGAGGTCTGTACAAAACATTTTTTTCTGAGGACTTGGTTGGTTTCTTTTGATTTTCCCATGATGTCGAGCAAAGAGGCACTGAGTTTGAAGGTAGGCCTTGAAAACATCCATAGGCACAGTCAACTTAGTGTATAAACTTCTGACCCACTGGAATTGTGATTATAGTGAATTATAAGTGAAATAATATATCTGTTAACAATTGTTGGAAGAATGACTTGTGTCATGCACAAAGTAGATGTCCTAACCGACTTGTTAAAACTATAGTTTGTTAACATGAAATCTGTGTAGTGGTTGAAAAATGGGTTTTAATGACTTCAAACTAGGTGTATGTAAACTTCCGACTTCAACTGTGCGTCATCAATTTGGGCACCAGGAGTATCCGTATAGCCTCCCCCGTGTCGTCATCATGCCATGGCTTGTTGTCACCAGGAGAGACTAACTTCTTCACTGACTAATGAAAGCTTAAAATGTGTTACTGTAAGATCACGTTACACAGCCATCCCAATTCTGATCAACATTTTTTTACCAATCAGATCAGCTCTGATTGGGCTGCCTGTGATTTCACATTAACATATTTTACATTTTCATTAGTGAGTAAAGAACTAAAAGTCTCTTAGACGTTGCTGACGCTTAGATCTTACAAAGCCTGGAATTTTTAGTATCAGCTAACCACATCACATGTTATAGCAATTTGCCAGTCTGACACAACCATTGGTTGTTGCCTCGCCTTAGCTGTGGAACGCGCCCTCCGTGGCAGGTGCTGATGTAAACCAGGGATTAATCAATACATTTGATTCATTGAACTCCCTGTCAGGTGTGTAGGTGAGGTGGGTGGAGCCCCAGTGAGACACCCTGATGGTAAAGGTTGCAGACTAACAAAGGTTTGATTTCCTGTCAGGTGTGTAGGAGAAAGGTTCTAATGGCGGACCACACTGATGTTAGCCTGCCCCCTGAGGACCGCGTCCGTGCCCTGACCAAGAAGGGCAGCTCTGTTGACGTGAATGAGGATGTTCCCCCCCGGAGGTACTTCAGGTCAGGCATGGAGATGATCCGCATGGCCAACATCTACACTGAGGAGGGCAACGCCGAGCACGCCTTCGTACTCTACAACAAGTACATCACGTGAGTTGAGTTGGTGAAATAGGCCACACCTACTCCATTACATTTCTAGCTTTTAGGTGTTGTCAAGGGGACAGTCATGTCACAAGACAGAGGAAGCAGCTATAAGTGTGTTGCCGGTTACATAAGCCAGGCATATCTTCCTCTGGGGACACTTTATGGTAGCAGTGGCCCAATGCACACATTGTCTGCAGCCCAATACAGTTGTAATGTTGAGATCAGTTGTGTATCCTAGATCCAGATAAAATGATGCTTCATGCTATCAGTGTTATAAGTCATGATCAAATGTATTTATAAAGCCCTTTTTTACATAAGTGGTGCTCACAAAGTGCTATACAGAAACCCAGCCTAAAACCCCAAACCGCAAGCAGTGCAGATGTAGAAGCGCATTGTCTAGGAAAATCTCCCTAGAACGGCAGAAACCTAGAGAGGAACCAGGCTCTGAGGGGTGGCCAGTCCTCTTCTGGCTGTGCCGGTGGAGAATATAAAAGTAAATGGCCATTAAGACCAGATAGTACTTCAAGATGTTCAAACGTTCATAGATGACCAGCAGGGTCAAATAATAATCCCAGTGGATGAAGAGGGTGCAACCGGTCAGCACCTCAGCAGTATAATAATGCTGCCGTTTTACAGGCTCCTAACCAACTGTGCTATTTTGTTTGTTCTCTCACATTGTTTAACTCATTTTGTACTTAATGTTGCTTCTACTGTCTCTTATGACCGAAAGAGCTTCTGAATATCAGAACAGTGATCACTCACCTCGAT
Organism: Thymallus thymallus; assembly: GCA_023634145.1. Lineage (NCBI taxonomy): Eukaryota > Metazoa > Chordata > Actinopteri > Salmoniformes > Salmonidae > Thymallus > Thymallus thymallus. The sequence goes on along the minus strand of CM042401.1, from coordinate 38,001,629 downwards.
CTGGACAAAGATATTTTTTCTTTAATTAGTCTGATGTGAAGGATATACTGCTTTGTCAAGACAAGGCCCAAATCCCTGTCATCAGCGTGAAGAAAAGACAGAGGAAAAGTGAGAGGAGGGCGGGGTGCCTTGTCAAATTCTTACGAGTATGTAAGCCACCATCACCCTCCGTATTATTGGCCAACGTGCAATCATTGGAAAACAAACTGGATGATCTACTATTAAGACTATCCTCCCGATGGGATATTAAATACTGTATTATCTTATGTTTCACTGAGTCGTAGCTGAACGACGACATGGATAATATAGAGCTGTCTGGCTTCTCCGTGTATCGGCAGGACAGAGCAGCTACATCTGGTAATATAGAGCTGTCTGGCTTCTCCGTGCATCGGCAGGACAGAGCAGCTACATCAGGTAATATAGAGCTGTCTGGCTTCTCCGTGCATCGGCAGGACAGATCAGCTACATCTGGTAATATAGAGCTGTCTGGCTTCTCCGTGCATCGGCAGGACAGAGCAGCTACATCAGGTAATATAGAGCTGTCTGGCTTCTCCGTGCATCGGCAGGACAGATCAGCTACATCAGGTAATATATAGCTGTCTGGCTTCTCCGTGTATCGGCAGGACAGAGCAGCTACATCTGGTAAGGCGGAGGGGGGGGTGTCTATTTGTCTGCTGGTGCGCGGTGTCTAATATTAAAGACATTTCGAGGTATTGCTCGCCTGAGGTAGAGTACCTTATGATAAGCTGTAGACCACACTATCTACCAAGAGAGTTCTCATCTATATTATTCGTAGCTGTCTATTTACCACCACAAACCGATGCTGGCACTGAGACCGCACTCAACCAGCTGTATAAGGCCATAATCAAACAGGAAAATGCTCATCCAGAAGCGACGCTCCTAGTGGCCGGGGACTGGAATATGTTCTGGACTGTTTTGCTAGCACAGACTGGAATATGTTCCGGGATTCATCCAATGTTATTAAGGAGTATACCACCTCAGTCACCGGCTTCATCAATAAGTGCATCGATGATGACCGTACATACATTTCCCAACCAGAAGCCATGGATTACAGGCAACATCCGCATCGAGCTGCTTTCAAGGAGCGGGACGCTTATAAGAAATCCCGCTATGCCCTCAGACGAACCATCAAACAGGCAAAGCATCAATACAGGATTAAGATTGAGTCCTACTACAACGGCTCTGACGCTCATCGGATGTGGCAGGACTACAAAGGGAAACCCATCCGCGAGCTGCCCTGTGGCGTGAGCCTACCAGACGAGCTAAATACCCTTTATGCTCGCTTTAAGGCAAGCAACACTGAAGTATGCATGAGAGCACTAGCTGTTCTGCTCTCCGTAGTCAATGTGAGCAAGACCTTTAAACAGGTCAACATTCACAAAGCCGTGAGGCCAGAAGGATTGTGAGGATGTGTACTCAAAGCATTTACGGACCAACTGGCAAGTGTCTTCACTGACATTTTCAACCTCTTCCTGACCGAGTCTGAAATACCTACATGTTTCAAACAGACCACCATAGCCCAAGGAAGTGAAGGTAACCTGTCTAAATGATGCCGGAAACCATAGACGACTCCAATTCGCATACCGCCTCAACAGTTCCACAGATGAATCAATCTCTACTTCCCTCCACACTGCCCTTTCCCACCTGGACAAAAGGAACACCTATGTGAGAATGCTGTTCATTGACTACAGCTCAGCCTTCAACACTATAGTGCCCTCAAAGCTCATTACTAAGCAGATGGACTATTGCAGCATAGATACTGGAGACTGAGACGGGGGGGTCGGTAGACACTGTGGCCCTGTCCGACGATACCCCTGGACAGGACCAACCAGGCAGGATATAACCGCACCCACTTTGCCAAAGCACAGCCCCCAAACCACGAGAGGGATATCAACAGACCACCGACTTACTACCCTGAGACAAGACTGAGTATGGACCCCGAAGATCTCCTCGACCCGCGAGACCGAAGGGGGGCAAAACCGAACAGGAAGATCGTTCAAGTCAAGTATAGTGGATAAAACCTAGCACGACGTGGTGCATCCCTCCTAGTGATGGCATGGAAGAGCACTAGTAAGCCAGTGACTCAGCCCCCGTAATAGGGTCAGAGGCAGAGAATCCCAGTCGAGAGAGTCGCTCCAGAGCCTTGCCGTTCACCCTTGCACCCCTGGGCCAGACTACACTCAATCATAGGACCTACTGAAGAGATGAGTCTTCAGTAAAGACTTAAAGGTTGAGACGAAGTCTGCGTCTCTCACATGGATAGGCAGACCATTCCATAAAAATGGAGCTCTATAGGAGAAAGCCCTCCTCCACCTGTTTGCTTAGAGATTCTAGGGACAATAAGGAGGCCTGCGTCTTGTGACCGGAGCGTATGTGTAGGTATGTACGGCAGGACCAAATCTGAGAGATAAGTAGGAGCAAGCCCATGTAATGCTTTGTAGGTTAGCAGTAAAACCTTGAAATCAGCCCTAGCTTTAACAGGAAGCCAGTGTAGAGAGGCTAGCATGGGAGTAATATGATCAAATCTTTTGGTTCTAGTCAAGATTCTAGCAGCCGTGTTTAGCACTAATTGAAATGTATTTAGTGCTTTATCCAGGTAGCCGGAGTGTAGAGCATTGCAGTAATCTAATCTAGAAGTGACGAAAGCATGGATTAGCTTTTCTTCATAATTTTGGGACAAAACGTTTCAGTTATGAAGATGTGTTTCTGTTGTCATGTTTCTATTCAGGCTCTTCATTGAGAAACTACCTAAACATAGAGATTACAAAACAGCCAACATTCCAGAGAAGAAGGACACCTTGAAGGTAGGATTCTAGATTCTAACATGTAGTGTTCTAGGACGGTGTTTCCCAACTCCAGTACCCCCAACTCCACTACTCCAGTACCCCCAACAGCCCAACTCCACTACTCCAGTACCCCCAACAGCCCAACTCCACTACTCCAGTACCCCCAACAGCCCAACTCCACTACTCCAGTACCCCCAACAGCCCAACTCCACTACTCCAGTACCCCCAACAGCCCAACTCCACTACTCCAGTACCCCCAACAGCCCAACTCCACTACTCCAGTACCCCCAACAGCCCAACTCCAGTACCCCCAACAGCCCAACTCCACTACTCCAGTACCCCCAACAGCCCAACTCCAGTACCCCCAACAGCCCAACTCCACTACTCCAGTACCCCCAACAGCCCAACTCCAGTACCCCCAACAGCCCAACTCCACTACTCCAGTACCCCCAACAGCCCAACTCCAGTACCCCCAACAGCCCAACTCCACTACTCCAGTACCCCCAACAGCCCAACTCCACTACTCCAGTACCCCCAACAGCCCAACTCCACTACTCCAGTACCCCCAACAGCCCAACTCCACTACTCCAGTACCCCCAACAGTATACCTTTTTATCGTAGCCCTGGACAAACACACCTCATTCAACTCATTGAGGGCTTAATGATTAGTTGACAAGTTGAGTCAGGTGTGCTTGTCCATGGTTACAATAAAAATGTGTACTGTTGGGGGTACTGGAGGACGAGGGTTGGGACCTCTACAATTCTCTCTTGTGATGTCCCGACAGAGACTGAAGGAGGTGGCCTTCCCTCAGGCAGAGGTGCTGAAGAAGGCTCTTCTCAAGATCTATGAGCAGGAGCATGCACAGTATCTCATCAAAAAGGTAACCAGGTTTCTGGCCGCCCTGCAGACCTTCCTGCCCATTAAAACAACTCTATACCTCCGATAGGGGTTTTGGTTGATTATAATGTATATCAATACTGTGTGTAGAAAGCGGAGGAGGCAACCCTGGCAGAGCAGCAGTGGAAGCAGCAGGCATTAGAAGCAGAGCGGGAGCGGGTGGTGGAGCTACAGCGGCGCCAACGGGAACAAGAGCAGTTCAGTGCCTTCGAGGAGATTATCAGGTATGGAGTACCATTTCTGCCAACAGAAACCTCATCTGAATTTAAGCATTTTTCATGAGCATTTTTAGAAATGTAATTTTGAATTCAATATTTTTTATTTATATTGGACAAATTGGTGAATAATTTAATTAATAAATTTAACGTGTAGGCTATTTCATGATTTGAAACTGGATTGAATGAATATTGCATTAATTTTCCAGTGCAGTCAAAAATGTGATTTTCCTGTTTTATAGATAGATAGATAGATAGATAGATAGGTACTTTATTGATCCCCGGGGGGGAAATTTCATTGTCAAGCAGCTACAACAAAAACACAGGGCAGGTGATTTTCCTGTTTTATATATATATATATACTTCCACACTATGAGGTTGGAATAATATTGTGAAAATGATGATGCCTTTTTAGTGTAAGAGCTGTTTGAAACGACTGCTTGACGTTTTGGTGTGATGGAGTTTTGGCGTAATTACTCAGACCACTCACAGACAGCCATAGAAAATATTATTGCTTGAGAAATTTCTCTTTGCTAAGAAGCTATTTTGTTTATTTTTGACCAATTGAAAACAATCACAGTAAGGTACTTAATTGTTACCCAGAAATGATTTGATATTGAGATCAAAACGACTGCATTGGACTTTTAATTTGGCCATAATCAGACGGCAGGAGCTGGAGAAGGAGAGGCAGCGTATCCTTCAGGAGTTTCATGCTCCTGGGACCCCTCCCCCCGATGCACCCCTCCTCCCAGGGATCCAAGGCCCACCCCTGCCCCTGGCCATATCCCCCACCCCCCCTCAGAGCCCGGGGGACAGCACCAGCCAGAGCAGACCCCCTGGCGGCAGCACCGGGCCCACAGCACTCCCCACCTTCGACCGGACGCTCAAACCTGGGGGTCTGGTTAGCCCTAGTGGGAACAACAGTGAGTACACACGCAAACACACACACGCAAACACACACACGCAAACACACACACGCAAACACACACACACGCAAACACACACACGCAAACACACACACACAAACACACATACACCGAGTGCTTTTTCCATAACATAGACTGGCCAGATGAAGCTAGGTGTAAACTATGATCTCTTATTGATGTCACCTGGATTAAATCCACTTCAATCAGTGTAGATGAAGGGGAGGAGACAGGTTAAAGAAGGATTTTTAAGCCTTGAGACAATGTGTCCCATTCAGAGGGTGGATGGTCAAGACAGAAGAGCCTTTGAACAGGGTATGGTAGTAGGTGAACAGGGTATGGTAGTAGGTGAACAGGGTATGGTAGTAGGTGAACAGGGTATGGTAGTAGGTGAACAGGGTATGGTAGTAGGTGCCAGGGTATGGTAGTAGGTGAACAGGGTATGGTAGTAGGTGAACAGGGTATGGTAGTAGGTGAACAGGGTATGGTAGTAGGTGAACAGGGTATGGTAGTAGGTGCCAGGGTATGGTAGTAGGTGAACAGGGTATGGTAGTAGGTGCCAGGGTATGGTAGTAGGTGAACAGGGTATGGTAGTAGGTGCCAGGGTATGGTAGTAGGTGAACAGGGTATGGTAGTAGGAGCCAGGGTATGGTAGTAGGAGCCAGGGTATGGTAGTAGGTGAACAGGGTATGGTAGTAGGTGCCAGGGTATGGTAGTAGGTGCCAGGGTATGGTAGTAGGTGAACAGGGTATGGTAGTAGGTGCCAGGGTATGGTAGTAGGTGCCAGGGTATGGTAGTAGGTGAACAGGGTATGGTAGTAGGTGAACAGGGTATGGTAGTAGGTGAACAGGGTATGGTAGTAGGTGAACAGGGTATGGTAGTAGGTGAACAGGGTATGGTAGTAGGTGCCAGGGTATGGTAGTAGGAGCCAGGGTTTGGTAGTAGGTGCCAGGGTATGGTAGTAGGTGAACAGGGTATGGTAGTAGGTGAACAGGGTATGGTAGTAGGTGAACAGGGTATGGTAGTAGGTGCCAGGGTATGGTAGTAGGTGAACAGGGTATGGTAGTAGGTGCCAGGGTATGGTAGTAGGTGCCAGGGTATGGTAGTAGGTGCCAGGGTATGGTAGTAGGTGAACAGGGTATGGTAGTAGGTTGTCTGTAGTGACTCCTCTAACACTGAGATGCAGTGTCTTAGACCACTGAACCAGGTTGTCTGTAGTGACTCCTCTAGTACTGAGATGCAGTGTCTTAGACCACTGAACCAGGTTGTCTGTAGTGACTCCTCTAGCACTGAGATGCAGTGTCTTAGACCACTGAACCAGGTTGTCTGTAGTGACTCCTCTAGTACTGAGATGCAGTGTCTTAGACCACTGAACCAGGTTGTCTGTAGTGACTCCTCTAGTACTGAGATGCAGTGTCTTAGACCACTGAACCAGGTTGTCTGTAGTGACTCCTCTAGTACTGAGATTCAGTGTCTTAGACCACTGAACCACTTGGAAGCCCCATCAACAACTTCTACTCTGAACTACTTTTCTACAACATAGAATAGAACAGATGTTTCAACATAGAATATAATTTTATTTGGGCTTTGCAAATAAAACATACAAATGAAATAAAACACAACATTCACATTTGAGTGACAGTGAATAACACATGTATCAATCATGATAGTGTATTGTCCCTCCCTCCTGTCCAGACACCAGGGATGGCATGGTGGATGGCATCCGGCAGCTGGCAGTGCCCTCAGAGCTGTGCAGGAGCTTCCTCAGGCTAGCTGATTCCAACACCAGCCGAGCTGTGGAGACCTGTGGCATCCTCTGTGGCAAACTGGTAAGACAACGTTTATACAGCAACAGCTAAAATCATGCAGTTATCCTACAGCACAAGTTATTGATGTGGGTGCATGTAGGGCTGTTACGGTGACCATATTACCGCCACACCGGTGGTAACGAGTCATGAAGACAGTCAAATTCCATGTGACTGTCTTCGTTTAGTCACGGTAACTAGTCTTCTCCAAGCTCTGATGCTGCTGATAGTCATTAGTAGTCTACCAAACTAGCTAACTGCCTGGTACTCAGCACTCTATTGTCCCTCTAATCACTCTGACATTGATGTAGATGTATTTGAGAATCAAATCACTTAATGAGAGCCAATGAGCTCATGTTGCGCAACATTTCTATAGGCTATGCTATTGTGTGAGAAAACAGAGTGATGGCCTCTAATAAAAAGAGGAGGATTCCATCAGCTTTCTATAGACTAGACCTACTATATTTATTACTCAACTTTCCTAATATTAAGCACATTGCTTCTCTTTACAACAGGAGTATAGTCTACCTGGCTTGTATTAAAATGAACCACAGGAAAAGCGTCCTCCATTCACTATTTAAGTGAATAGATGACATGTATTTATTTCCCCTGCTCCTCTTCTGAGACCGGTGCATAATAACGGTCCATTCTAAAGATTGACAGGCTGGTGCTTTTGCTGTTCGTTAGGCCTAATCATCTTGTTGGCTGACAAAGTAAATGTGGACAGTTGTTCCAATATCTTCAATATGCGCCTTGGAATTGGATGAGGACACGCTCAGTTGCGTCCCCGATGTGTCTGTCTTCACTTGTAGCCTGTGAGAAAGACCCGATCAAGTGATGAAGTGCCATGTGAGTGAGAGGTTTGGCACGAAGCGGGAGAAGGGAATTATAATTCAGCCCAAAGGCACAACGGGGGGATTAGGGTGCATTATGGCCACACAAAGGGGATGCTGCTGGGAAATTCAAGGCATTATCAAGTGCTTGTCAAATTATGAATGAGAGACTGATGAAGTGTGTACAGCCTGCTCAAAAAACTAAGCAGAGCTCATACCTTTCAAGTAACTGTTTTCAAGTCATCATTAGAGTCACATCATGCAGCCTTACAATGTATTAAACATGTAAACATACAGACCAAAGTTTGTATCACAACTAAAGGTACATGAATAACTCTAAATGAAGCATATAGGAAGACCTGTTTCTCTGTTAACCTCAACACAGAACAGCTGCATGTTAACACTATTTTATTCAGCTTTGTTCAATTGTATTCTTCATACTATAAAATAAAATAATGCCACGGATCTTGTCTGCTAAATTAATTAGTGTAGCCCACAGCCATATGGTCAGGGCCTAACATAAGGACAACTCAGAGTATGCAATACTGTTCTTCTGAAACAGGTGTGTGTGTGTGTGTGTGTGTGTGTGACTCTGTCTCTGTGTGTTCCAGCTGAGGAATGCGTTTACTGTGACCCATGTGATCGTGCCGAAGCAGAACGGAGGACCAGACTACTGCGACACAGAGAACGAAGAGGAGCTGTTCCTGATCCAGGACCAGTATGACCTCATCACCCTGGGGTGGATACATGTGAGTTACACCAGAGCCCATATTCATACAACTTCTAGCAGTGCTGATCTAGGATCAGTTTATAACATTTTCCTCAGCAAGGTAAGCCTGCTTTATGTTTTGTTTGCTTGTGATGCTACTTTAAGTAAAACAATACTCTTATTGTGATAACCCGAGATACACGATACAATGACTTCGGAAAGTATTCAGACCCCTTTACTTTTTCCACATTTCTGGCAGAATGTATATTTACAGACAGGGGGAAATATACGGTATGTACTACTAACAGGAAATCGAGATAAACTATTAAATGTATGACAAATTATTACATTCCCAATAATCTGAATCTAAATATCATATCATCATCACGCTTTTTCAGTTCTGCCCACATATTTTCTATAGGATTGAGGTCAGGGCTTTGTGATGGCCACTCCAATACCTTGACTTTGTTGTCCTTAAGCCATTTTGCCACAACTTTGGAAGTATGATTGGGGTCATTGTCCATTTGGAAGACCCATTTGCGACCAAGCTTTAACTTCCTGACTGATGTCTTGAGATGTTGCTTCAATATATACAGATAATTTTCCTTCCTCATGATGCCATCTATTTTGTGAAGTGCACCAGTCCCTCCTGCAGCAAAGCACCCTCACAACATGATGCTGCCACCCCCGTGCTTCACGGTTAGGATCATTATGGCCAAATAGTTCTATTTTTGTTTCATCAGACCAGAGGACATTTCTCCAAAAAGTACGATCTTTGTCCCCATGTCCAGTTGCAAACCGTAGTCTGGCTTTTTTTATGGTGGTTTTGGAGCAGTGGCTTCTTCCTTGCTGAAGAAGCCACTGCTCCAAAGAGGGGCCAGATGTATACAGAATGGTGTCATCTGCGTAGAGATGGATCAGAGAGTCACCAGCAGCGAGAGCGATATCATTGATATATACAGAGAATAGAGTCGGCCAGAGAATTGAACCCTGTGGCAGAATTGAACCCCATAGAGACTGCCAGAGGACTGGACAACAGGCCCTCTGATTTGACACACTGAACTCTGTCTGAGATGTAGTTGGAGAACCAGGCAAGGCAGTCATTTGAGAAACCAAGGCTATTGAGTCTGCAGATAAGAATGCAATGATTGACAGAGTCGAAAGCCTTGGCCAGGTCGATGAAGACGGCTGCACAGTACTGTCTTTTATCGATGGCGGTTATGATATCGTTCAGTACCTTGAGCGTGGCTGAGATGCTCCCATGACCAGCTCGGAAACCAGATTGCATAGCAGAGAAGGTACGGTGGGATTCGAAGTGGTCAGTTATCTGTTTATTAACTTGGCTTTCGAAGACTTTAGAAAGGCAGGGCAGGATGTATATTGGTCTATAACAGTTTGGGTCTAGAGTGTCTCCTCCTTTGAAGAGGGGGATGACCGCGGCAGCTTTCCAATCTCTAGGGATCTCAGACGATTCCAAAAGAGAGGTTGAACAGGCTAGTAATAGGGGTTGCAACAATAGCTCCGGTTAATTTTAGAATGAAAGGGTCCAAATTTTCTAGCCCAGCAGATTTGTAGGAGTCCAGATTTTGCAGCTATTTCAGAACATTAGCTGTCTGGATTTGGGTGAAGGAGAAGCGGGGGGGGGGCTTGGGCAAGTTGCTGCGGGGGGTACAGAGCTGTTGGCCGGGGTAGGGGTAGCCAGGTGGAAAGCATGGCTGGCCGTAGCAAAATGCTTATTGAAATTCTCGATTATCGTAGATTTATCTGTGGTGACAGTGTTTCCTAGCCTCAGTGCAGTGGACAACTGGGAGGAGATGCTCTTATTCTCCATGGACTTTAGTGTCCCAGAATCTTTTGGAATTAGTACTACAGGATGCAAATTTCTGTTTGAAAAAGCTGGCCTTTGCTCTCCTAACTGACTGTGTATATTGGTTCCGGACTTCCCTGAAAAGTTGCATATCGCGGTGGCTGTTCGATGCTAATGCAGTGCGCCACAGGATATTTTTGTGCTGGTCAAGGGCAGTCAAGTTGACAGTGTTAAGGGGTGGTCGTTTGACCGCGGACCCATTTACGGACGCAGGCAATGAGGCAGTGATCGCTGAGATCCTGGTTGAAAACAGAGGAGGTGTATTTGGAGGGCATGTTAGTCAGGATAATATCTATGATGGTGCCCATGTTTACGGATTTAGGGTTGTACCTGGTGGGTTCCTTGATAATTTGTGTGATATTGAGGGCATCTAGCTTAGATTGAAGGACTGCCAGGGTGTTAAGCATATCCCAGTTTAAGTCACCTAACAGTACAAACTCTGAAGATAGATGGGGGGCAATCAATTCACATATGGAGTCCAGGGCACAGCTGGGGGCTGAGGGGGGGCTGTAACAAACGGCAACAGTGAGAGACTTATTTCTGGAAAGGTGGATATACCGTCTATCATTATGGGCAACGTGAGATCGCTACATAACAAGGTGGATGAGCTTGAGGGTCTGGTCCATGGACAAAGAGACTACAAGGAAGCTAGTCTACTGTGCTTTACAGAGACATGGCTGAACGATAACATCCCCATAGAGAACGTAACTATTGGCGGTTTCCAGACCATCAGAGCGGACAGGGATAGCGCTTCCTCCAGTAAGAGTAAGGGAGCAGGGCTGGTTTTATTAGTTAACAGATGGTGTAATCCGAGACATATTACTGCTTTGTAGCGCGGACATTGAGCTGTTAGCCTGAGACCCTACTATTTGCCGAGGGAATTCACGGCACTCCCTCCCCTTGGTAGATCGGATCAGAACCTTGTCCACCTCACCCCACTCTACAGGCCTATGGTCCAACAGCAGCCTGCGACCACTAGGACCATTAGGAGATGGTCTCCGGAGGCGAATGAGGACCTACAGGACTGCTTTGAAACAACAGACTGGGATGTGCTCTGTGAGGCTCATGGGGAGGACATTGATGGACTTACTGACTGCATAACGGACTATATACATTTTTGTGTAGACAACACTGTACCCACCAGGAAGGTACGCTGTTTCCCAAACAATAAACCCTGGGTCACCAGCAACCTGAAGGCCCTGCTGAATGAGAAGAAGAGGGCCTTCAAGGAGGGGGACAGGGACAAATTGAAATCCGTCCAGAGGGAGCTGAAGTTGCGGATTGCTGAGGGGAAGAGAGTGTATAAGGAGAAGATGGAGGACAAGCTGAGGCAGAGCCAGGTGAGAGAGGTGTGGAAGGGTATGAGAAATATAACTAGCTTCAAAAAGTCAAACAGTGGGCAGACGGAGGGGACCCAGGACAGAGCCAATGAGCTGAACCAATTTTTTAACAGGTTTGATACTGGCCCTGTCCACCTCCCCTCCAGCTCCCCAGACCACACACCCTCAAGGCTGTCCCACCCCCACTTGGCTCACAACACCTCTGTTGAGACAATCAGCGACCCCCTCCCCACCTCCGCTCCCTCTGGACTGATCCGCAACACCCCCCTAACCCCCACCTCCCCACCTGGGCTGGCTTTCACCACCAACCAAGTGAAAAGAGAGCTGGAGAGAATACATCAGTGGAAAGCGGCGGGCCCTGATGGCATCATCCCAAGGGTGCTGAGGGTCTGTGCTGACCAACTGTGTGGAATACTCCAGCGTCTTTTCAACCTTAGCCTGAGCCTAGAAAGGGTCCCTGTGCTGTGGAAAACATCCTGCCTCGTCCCAGTGCCCAAGAAGGCATACCCCACTGTCCTGAATGACTTCAGACCTGTAGGGTCATACAAGTTCCTTGGAGTCCATATGGACAACAGGCTGGAATGGGCTGGTAACACCGGGGCTCTGTACAAAAAGGGCCAGAGCCGACTCTACTTTCTGAGGAGGCTCAGGTCCTTCAATGTGTGCATTACACATATTCACTGTATAAAGTAAACTATTATTACCCTCACTTATATCATACGCACATTTAGCTATTTAAGTATTTCACTGCCATCGACCTGTATAGTATAGTTAACCATGCAAATATTCCTTATTTATCTATATCAACTTGCAATATTTTTATAATTTTTTTCACCTAACGGTCTGTAACAATGTATAGTGTACATATTCAGTGATCCACCCATACTATGCAATGTCTTTTTATAGCTTTTTGCACTCCAGACTATGTATCATGTATCGTGTATCTGTCTTTTGTGTACTTTCGTTCTGGCATTTTGCACCTGCCCTGTGTTTTTCGTAGCTGCTTGACGAAGAAATTTCCCCCTCGGGGGATCAATAAAGTATCTGTCTGTCTGTCTTGTCTTGACACTTAAACACCTTTGGTGCATGAGGGTAATAGTTTGTAGTGTGATTTCCTTTTTGGTCCATTGAGGTATTTAATACAGTTTCATCAGCTGTCCGGGTGGCTGATCTCAGACGATCCCGCAGGTGAAGAAGCCGGATGTGGAGTTCCTGGGCTGGCGTGGTTACACGTGGTCTGCGGTTGTGAATCCGGTTGGCTTATGGTAGCCTAGTTTAAGGTAGCCTAGTGGTTAGAGCGTTGGGCCAGTAACTGAAAGGTCTCTGGTTAGAATACCTGAGCCGGCAAGGTTAAAAACTTGTCTGTGTCCTTGAGCAAGGCACTTAACCCTAATTTGCTCCAGGGGCTGACCCTGTATGTAGGCTGTTATTGTAAATAAGAATTTGTTCGTAGGTAGGTAGGTAGGTAGGTAGGTAGGTAGGTAGGTAGGTAGGTAGGTAGGTAGGTAGGTGCAAAATGCCACAACGAAAATACACAAAAGACAGATACACGGTACATGATACATAGAGCGGCAGTATGAAAAAGTATAGAAATACAAGATATCTGGAGTGCAAAAAAAGCTATAAAAAGACATTGCATAGTATGAGTGGTTGTCTGAATATGTACACTCTACATTGGTGGATGTTGGATGGTTAACTATACTATACAGGTTGATGGCAGAGAAATATAAAAATGTGTATGATATGAGCGAGGGTAATAATAGTTTACTTAATAGACAGACTGGCTAAATGAACAGGTAAGTGAATATTTTGCATGGTTAAATTAGCTGTACAGGTAAGTATACAGTTATATTTACAGATAAGTGAATACTTGCATGGTTACACAAACTGTACAGGTAAATGACAGGAAGAGATACTTTAATAGCTAAATGTGTGTATGATATCATTTGGGGTAATAATAGTAATTCCCTTAAAATACAGTCCTTAGTGCGCAGGGTTTAATTACAGACTTATAGTTAAATAAAGGTTAAATAAAATAAAGTTTCTGCTGTCAGCACGCCAACAGCTCTGGTGGACATTCCTGCTGTCAGCACGCCAACAGCTCTGGTGGACATTCCTGCTGTCAGCACGCCAACAGCTCTGGTTGACATTCCTGCAGTCAGCACGCCAACAGCTCTGGTGGACATTCCTGCTGTCAGCACGCCAACAGCTCTGGTTGACATTCCTGCAGTCAGCACGCCAACAGCTCTGGTGGACATTCCTGCTGTCAGCACGCCAACAGCTCTGGTTGACATTCCTGCAGTCAGCACGCCAACAGCTCTGGTGGACATTCCTGCAGTCAGCACGCCAACAGCTCTGGTGGACATTCCTGCAGTCAGCACGCCAACAGCTCTGGTTGACATTCCTGCAGTCAGCACGCCAACAGCTCTGGTGGACATTCCTGCAGTCAGCACGCCAACAGCTCTGGTTGACATTCCTGCAGTCAGCACGCCAACAGCTCTGGTTGACATTCCTGCAGTCAGCACGCCAACAGCTCTGGTGGACATTCCTGCAGTCAGCACGCCAACAGCTCTGGTGGACATTCCTGCAGTCAGCACGCCAACAGCTCTGGTGGACATTCCTGCAGTCAGCACGCCAACAGCTCTGGTGGACATTCCTGCAGTCAGCACGCCAACAGCTCTGGTGGACATTCCTGCTGTCAGCACGCCAACAGCTCTGGTGGACATTCCTGCAGTCAGCACGCCAACAGCTCTGGTGGACATTCCTGCAGTCAGCACGCCAACAGCTCTGGTGGACATTCCTGCAGTCAGCACGCCAACAGCTCTGGTGGACATTCCTGCAGTCAGCATGCCAACAGCTCTGGTGGACATTCCTGCTGTCAGCACGCCAACAGCTCTGGTGGACATTCCTGCAGTCAGCATGCCAACAGCTCTGGTGGACATTCCTGCTGTCAGCACGCCAACAGCTCTGGTGGACATTCCTGCTGTCAGCACGCCAACAGCTCTGGTGGACATTCCTGCTGTCAGCACGCCAACAGCTCTGGTGGACATTCCTGCTGTCAGCATGGCAAATGCAAGCTCCCTCAAGACATCTGTGGCGTTGTGTGACACAACTGCACATTTTAGAGTGGCCTTTTATTGTCCCCAGCACAAGGTGTACCTGTGTAATGATCATGCTGTTTAATCAGATTCTTGATATTCCACACCTGTCAGGTGGATGGATTATCTTGTAAAGGAGAAATGCTGACTAACAGGAATGTCAACATGTGCTCAACATTTGAGAAGCTTTTTGTGCATTTGGAACATTTCTGGGATATTTTTTTTCAGTTCGTGAAACATATTTTTGTTCAGTATATATATATATATAGATAGATAGGTACTTTATTGATCCCCCGGGGGGGAAATTTCATTTTCATATTTTCAAATTTCCTATGTTTGTTTCAGACCCACCCCACCCAGACAGCCTTCCTGTCCAGTGTTGATCTCCACACACACTGTTCCTACCAGCTCATGATGCCAGAGGCTATTGCTATTGTCTGTTCACCCAGGTTCAACGAGTGAGTATAGACGCACTGCCTTTATCAAGTCGTGTTGTATGCCGGATTAAAGCCACAGTATGTAATTCAATGTTCAGCCAAATATGTGTATGCTGTTATTATAGGCGGGCTACTTCTGACTAACAGACTGTGTGTAGGACAGGCTACTTCAGACTGTGTGTGTAGGACAGGCTACTTCAGACTGTGTGTGTAGGACAGGCTACTTCAGACTGTGTGTGTAGGACAGGCTACTTCAGACTAACAGACTGTGTGTGTAGGACAGGCTACTTCAGACTAACAGACTGTGTGTGTAGGACAGGCTACTTCAGACTAACAGACTGTGTGTGTAGGACAGGCTACTTCAGACTAACAGACTGTGTGTGTAGGACAGGCTACTTCAGACTAACAGACTGTGTGTGTGTGTGTGTGTGTGTGTGCGTGCAGGACGGGCTACTTCAGGATAACAGATCGTGGGATGGATGAGATCTCAACGTGTAAACAGAAAGGCTTCCACCCTCACAGTAAAGACCCTCCACTCTTCACTGTGAGTACACCTCTAACCCACAGTAAAGACTCTTCACTGTGAGTACACCTCTAACCCACAGTAAAGACTCTTCACTGTGAGTACACCTCTAACCTACAGTAAAGACTCTTCACTGTGAGTACACCTCTAACCCACAGTAAAGACTCTTCACTGTGAGTACACCTCTAACCTACAGTAAAGACTCTTCACTGTGAGTACACCTCTAACCTACAGTAAAGACTCTTCACTGTGAGTACACCTCTAACCCACAGTAAAGACTCTTCACTGTGAGTACACCTCTAACCCACAGTAAAGACTCTTCACTGTGAGTACACCTCTAACCTACAGTAAAGACTCTTCACTGTGAGTACACCTCTAAGCCACAGTAAAGACTCTTCACTGTGAGTACACCTCTAACCCACAGTAAAGACTCTTCACTGTGAGTACACCTCTAACCCACAGTAAAGACTCTTCACTGTGAGTACACCTCTAAGCCACAGTAAAGACTCTTCACTGTGAGTACACCTCTAACCCACAGTAAAGACTCTTCACTGTGAGTACACCTCTAACCCACAGTAAAGACTCTTCACTGTGAGTACACCTCTAACCCACAGTAAAGACTCTTCACTGTGAGTACACCTCTAACCCACAGTAAAGACTTCACTGTGAGTACACTACTTTTGAAGTTGCCTGAACAGTGCACTTTGTAGGGAGTATGGTTCCATTTGTAAACATCTTAAACAACTATTTGAGGACCATCCTCCTCTGTGTTTACCTCCAGGGAGCAGGACACATTACCATCACCGATGACAGAGTCACCATGTTGGACCTGCGGTGACCGGACGCTGGCTGCCTAGTCCGACCCCTCTGGACTGGGGATCTACACACCAAACACTGGCTGGCTGTCTGGTTGACTGACTGTTTGTTTATTAGGTTCCCCATCAGCTTTTAGAGAAGCAGCAGCTACTCTTCCTGGGGTCGACAAAAAACACTAAACATGACAAGTAACATAACATTGATACACTAGACTGGCTGACTGGTC
The DNA here is from genome assembly GCA_023634145.1 of Thymallus thymallus. NCBI lineage: Eukaryota > Metazoa > Chordata > Actinopteri > Salmoniformes > Salmonidae > Thymallus > Thymallus thymallus. The sequence continues at coordinate 37,985,132 of CM042401.1, read as the reverse complement.
GGCTGGCTGGCCGGGCGTGATTGGGAGTCACATAGACTGTCATTGTAAATAAGAATTTGTTCTTAACTGACTTGCCTAGTTAAATAAAAGGTTAAATAAAAACGTGTCTTAAATGACCAGGGTTCCATGTATCTTGGTTGGAGGTTTTCCTGGATTTCCTGCTTCTTGATTCCAGGAATATTCTAACCAGGATTTCTGGATAACCCTACTGTTAAAACCCTTGTTCTACCTGTCAGTACAGGACCGACAGTGGGAATGGTTCAATAATGTGGACTCTCACTGCCCTCCTTATGCACTTTGAACTGAAGCAGACAGCTTGTCGTAGGGGGAAGACCGCTCTCTTGTCCACTCGCTTTTCTGTTCAACTCTTTTTCTTTGAAATAAAACCATTTTTAATAATATTTTTTAGAGGTGACTATCACTCCATAAAGCTCTGCTAGGCCGGCTGCCAATACTCCATTTATGATGTCATATCCTTTTTGCCTGGTTTTCTGCTCATCTGGTTAAAACTGGCTAACTGTCTCCAAAAACAGTCAATTCACTCAAATCTATGCTACTGTTATTTTTGGAATTACTGAATAGTCTCCTCTCTCAACTCCCCTCCCCCATCTCCTCTACCTGCTGACCATCTGACCGTGATTGGGAGTCTCATAGGGCGGCGCAGTTTGGCCGGTGTAGGCCTTCTTTGTAAATAAGAATTTGTTCTTAGGGGACTTGCCTAGTTAAATAAAGGTTAACCTCTCAATATGCGATATGTTTATTTTTTATATCACTAGGCAAGTCTGTTAAGAACAAATTCTTATTTACAACGACAGCCTAGAAACAGTGGGTTAACTGCCTTGTTCAGGGGCAGAAAGACAGATTTTTACCTTGTCGGCTCTGGGATTCGAACCAGCAACCTTTCGGTTACGGGCCCAACGCTCTAACCACTCGTTTACCTGCCGCCCCAGGTTGCCGAGAATTGTGACTAGAATGGTGTTGTAAACAACAGCCAACTTTTCTATACTACAATTGCATAATAGAATTCCTGAAATTCAGTTTTTTTTGGTGTGCCACCCCAAGATTTTCAGTGGCCCCATCTGACCACCCAAAGATTTCTGGGGGCGCAACTGGTTGTAAACGACAGCCAACTTTCCGGGGCATAGACATGTCTTATATGGGCAGAAAGCTTACATTCCTATTAATCTAACTGCAGTGTCCAATTTACAGTAGCTATTACAGCTAAAAAATACCATGCTATTGTTTGAGGATAGTTCACAACAACAAAACACTTTTATCACGGCAACTGGTTTGGTACATTCACCTCTGAAGGTAAATAATGTACTTACATTCAGTAATCTGGCTCTGATTTGTCATCATGAGGGTTCCAGAGATAAAATGTAGTGTAGTTTGGTTTGAAAAATCTATTTTTATATTTAAATGTAGGAACTGGGTTCTACAGTGTGACCTCTGGCTCCACCCCCACCCCGCCCAGCCATCTAGATGTGTGAAGGTTACTGTCTTTTCTGTAGGGAAGCTAATGATCCATCATATATGACATTCCTGGGAGTGTGCAAACTTACATTTTGTATTACCATAGCATTTTTTTATGTTCTCTATAGTTATATACTTGAAAACCAGTTTGGCACATTTGGGAAAACTCCTGGCAGACTTTATGCAAAATATTGTGTAGTGATGTAATTCTTCACTGGATCAGTTTGAAAAGTTGCACATGCACTGCTGCCATCTGGTGGACAACATCTAAATTACAGAATCCTACATCACTGTCTGGCCATTCTCTTGCATTTCAAAGATACCAAAAAAAAAAGTTTGTTTGTGTTATATTCTCCTACATTAATTTCACATTTCCACAAATTTCAAAGTGTTTCCTTTCAAATTATATCAAGAATATGCATATCCTTGCTTCAGGTCCTGAGATACAGGCAGTTAGATTTGGTTGTCCGATCCTTAAGAGGTTTTAAGGGAGAAAATATGGGGTATGTCTGAAATGGCACTGTATTAGGCCCTGGTCAAAAGTAGTGCTCTATATAGGAAATAGCGAGCCATTTGGGACAGGGCCTGGATATTAATAAATCATGGCCACCCCTCGTTAGGAGAAGGAGCCCGGTTTAATCAGTTGTTAGGAAGTAGACCCTGGCTGCTTTAAGTAAGCTTTGCAACAGTATCAAAAATAAATGTTGGATTATTCTTATTCTCTTCAATTAGGTTGAAATAATAGGATGATGGAGCAGCAGTGGGCTCTTCGGTACCGTCTTTCCCAGATTGCTGGAAGACTTCCAGTTTGGTGCAGCTCCATTTCCGTTCGACAGGACAGAACTAGATTCAGTAGGTCCGGAGACATGTTGGTGATGGCTCCGAAAGCCTTTTGTAGTGGGTCTGTGGACTTTTCAATGTGAGTATTGAAGTCACCAAACATTTGAATATTATCTGACATGACTACAAGGTCCAATAGGGATCCAGTGAGGAACGCTGTATACGACCCAGGAGGCCTGTAAATAGTAGCAATACAAAAAGTGATTGAGTAGGCTGCATAGATTTCATGACTAGAAGCTCAAAACACGAAGATTTTAATTTGCCGTCATAAATGTTAGCAACACCTCTGCCTTTGCGGGATGCGCGGGGGACATGGTCACTAGTGTAACCAGGAGGAGAGGCCTCATTTAACAAAGGAAATTCATCAGCCATGTTTCAGTCAGGCCAATCACATCAAGATTATGATCAGTGATTAGTTAATTGACTACAACTGCCTTGGAAGTGAGGGATCTAACATTAAGTAACCCTATTTTAAGAAGTGAGATATCACAACCTCTTTCAATAATGACAGGAATAGAGGAGGTCTTTATTCCAGTGAGATTACTAAGGCGAACACCGCCATGTTTAGGTTTGCTCAACCTAGATCGAGGCACAGACACGGTCTCAATGGGGGTAACTGAGCTGACTACACTGACTATGCTAGTGGCAGACTCTAAACTGGCAGGCTGGCTAACAGCCTGCTGCCTGGCCTGCACCCTATCTCATAGTGGAGTTAGAGCCCTGTCTATGTTCATAGATAAAATAAGAGCACTCCTCCAGCTAGGATGGAGTCCGTCACTCTTCAGCAGGCCAGGCTTGGTCCTGTTTGTCGGAGAGTCCCAAAGAGAGGGCCAATTATCTATAAATTCTATCCTTTGGGAGGGGCTGAAACTGTTTTCAACCAGTGATTGAGTTGTGAGACTGCTGTAGAGCTCATCACTCCCCCTAACATCTTTCTAGCTAATTTACACACTGAATCTATGTTGCGCTTGGTGACCTCTGACTGTTTCATCCTAACATCGTTGTGCTGATGTGGATAACAATATCCCTATATAGGTAGTTAAGCCTTCACTTTGACATGGACAGAGAGTGGTAGGTAGCTATACTGAGACAAAGCAGTGACAGCCCATCACAAGCTTTTTCTTCGACCCAGGCCTAAACATACAAACCTTATTAAATTAATTTGTTTTAAAGCAGGGCTGAAGCAAAAACCTGCACAACCAGTAGCTCTCCAGGCCAACCCTGATATCTAATCCTAGGGGGTGTAGAGTTAAGATTGTGGACACCACAGAGGAACAGGGAAAAACAGGCACACAAAACATCTTTACCACAGAACATTTTAATACATTCAGACATGGACTAGAAAAACTGACAAAAGGCATTTTGTATTAAAGAAATTAGCTTAACTAACAACAGTTGATTTCCCTTGTAAGACGTCTATGTTACACGGTGATCACCATGTACTATCTGTCTAATGACTGACAGATGTCAATCAGATCAGCAGAAGCAACATGAGATCTTTCTCAGCTCACTCTGTTTAACACTCAGATAGGACTCTTGACTTGGAGTTGATAATGTGATTGAACACCAAGCCACCTTATAGAATCTTTCAGTGTGAACTGGAGAATACAGTCAAGTTATTTCAAGGCATTTACGAATGTTTACAAGCTGCCTCAATAGTCCTGGCTTAGTTAGTATGACACTACTAGTCCAACCGCTGACAACCAGCAGTTTCGTCCGATGTTGAGAAAGGTATCAGGAACAATATCATTTCCTTTATCTGGACTCCTAGACGAGGTTTCATTCATCTTCATGGAAAAAACTGTTAGAAAAGTCATTGGTTCGATAGAAAACAAAACCGTCAGAAGAAGAAGAGCTCTCCAGTGTTTTGGTTCTGTTCAGTTCAGACATTTTGATTGGTCCACCGCCAGGTCAGGGGTTAGAGGTGAGGGTTCATTGGTGTAAAGGTCAGGAACAGTCAGTAGGTTGTGTTTTTATACAAATCCTTTTAAACTGAGTGGTGTACGGAATCCATATCCGTCCTGGTGTGAGAGGATGGTGTACGGAATCCATATCCGTCCTGGTGTGAGAGGATGGTGTACGGAATCCATATCCGTCCTGGTGTGAGAGGATGGTGTACGGAATCCATATCCGTCCTGGTGTGAGAGGATGGTGTACGGAATCCATATCCGTCCTGGTGTGAGAGGATGGTGTACGGAATCCATATTAGGAAGTTGTCCATTTACAAGCAGAACTACATCACGGTACAAACACCCTCAGACAGGATCGTTTTTAGTCAGGTGACAAGTCAAGGTCAGGGGTCAAGATCTAGTAGATGACCTCATAGACCGTGGCCTTCTTGTCTCCAGAGCCAGTCACAATGTACTTGTCATCCACAGAGATGTCACAGCTTAACACTGAGGATGACTCCTTAGACTGGAGAGAGAGAGACAGGAGGGTGGAGAGGGGGGGAAGGAGAGTACAACCAGTATCAGAACTGATGTGTCAGTCGTCATACAACCAGTATCAGAACTGATGTGTCAGTCTTAATACAACCAGTATCAGAACTGATGTTTCAGTCTTAATACAACCAGTATCAGAACTGATGTGTCAGTCATCATACAACCAGTATCAGAACTGATGTGTCAGTCATCATACAACCAGTATCAGATCTGATGTGTCAGTCATCATACAACCAGTATCGGAACTGATGTGTCAGTCATCATACAACCAGTATCAGATCTGATGTGTCAGTCATCATACAACCAGTATCAGAACTGATGTTTCAGTCATCATACAACCAGTATCGGAACTGATGTGTCAGTCATCATACAACCAGTATCGGAACTGATGTGTCAGTCATCATACAACCAGTATCGGAACTGATGTGTCAGTCATCATACAACCAGTATCAGATCTGATGTGTCAGTCATCATACAACCAGTATCAGATCTGATGTGTCAGTCTTAATACAACCAGTATCAGAACTGATGTGTCAGTCATCATACAACCAGTATCAGAACTGATGTGTCAGTCATCATACAACCAGTATCAGAACTGATGTGTCAGTCTTAATACAACCAGTGTGAACTATTCACCTGGAATATGCTGGCTCCGTAAGGTGTTCTCCATGCGTTCAGCAGGTTGTCTTTCCCTGTACTCACAAACCATTTACCTACAGAGAGAGGTGAGACCAGACCAATCAGGAATCAGATTCAAACACAATACGTCACACATAATAAGTTTATATGGCAATACGTCAAACAATACTTTCCATGGTAATACGCTAAACACAATACGCAGGCAGGCAGGTCCTTACGTACCACAGTGAGAGAACTTGAGGGACAAGACACAGCTCTGGTGAAGGTGTAACTGGTATTTCTCTGGCTTTGTGACGTGTAGCACCTCCACATGACTGTTTTCCATCCCTACAGCTAACCACTCCCCTGTAGGGCAGTACCCTAGGGAGAAGATCTGCACACACATTACAAAACAAGTAGTGTGTTGGGGAGTCAGGGGGACTGTGTGTGTTGTGTGTTCCTGCGTGTGTGTTGTGTGTGTACCTGTGAGGTGAAGTCATGCTGACGTAGCTGACGCCCCTCTCTCAAGTCCCAGGAGCGTACTGTGTTGTCCAGACCTCCTGTCCACAGCTTGGTACCGTCATGAGAGATATCTATACAGCTTGCCCCGTCCGTATGGCCTTGGAACTGTCTACACACACAGTAACACACATTAATAACACAGTAACACACATCAATAACACAGTAACACACATCAATAACACAGTAACACACATTAATAACACAGTAACACACATTAATAACACAGTAACACATCAGTACTGTAAATACACACAATCAATATGGAAGTAACATAACATACACAAATCAATGAAAGTTGTGTGTTATATGTATCACAACCGGCCGTGATTGGGAGTCCCGTAGGGCGGCACACAATTGGCCCAGCGTCGTCCAGTCAGTTTTGGCCGGTATAGGATGTCATTGTAAATAATAATTTGTTCTTAACTGACTTGCTTAGTTAAATAAAGGTTAAATAAAAAAATAACTTTAAAAAAGTCAAGAAGCACCGTCAACACCAGACCCTACCTGACCAATGTCTGGTTTGTAGGTCCGTCAATACCACTGACCCAGAAAAACCAAGGCCAGACCCTACCTGACCAAGGTCTGGTTGTGGAGATCCCAGACGGCGATGTTCCCGTCACTACAGCATGAGAAGCAGACCTTGGCGTCTGGGGAGATGGCGAGGGCGTAGCAGGCCGGTGCGGAAGACGTTAGCTCCGCCTTGATACGCGGGGTGGGTGAGGCTAGGTCCCAGATTGAAAGTGTGGAGGCCTCGCCCCCTATGATCAGAGTCCGCCCGTCATGCAGCAGCTGGCATGAACGGATGTAGTTGTTTCTGTTCTAATAGACGCACACGCATGGACACGCACACACACACAAACACATGCACAAATAGGGTTATTGTTATTTGTGTTCAGATACACACAGGCATATCCAATACATAGCCTATTATAAACACGACAGGATGTCCAATACATAGCCTATTATAAACACGACAGGATGTCCAATACATAGCCTATTATAAACACGACAGGATGTCCAATACATAGCCTATTATAAACACGACAGGATGTCCAATACATAGCCTATTATAAACACGACAGGATGTCCAATACATAGCCTATTATAAACACATTTAGAGGAAGACCCCATCTAAGATTTAATGCAATACAAACACTCAGTCACCGTCTACCTCCCTCCCTCCCTCCCTCCACCTCCCTCCCTCCCTCCCTCCACCTCCCTCCCTCCACCTCCCTGGTGGATGCCAGGCAGGATTGAAGATGGATGAGCTTCAGGGTCTTGTCCATGGACAAAGAGAGTTCAGAGAAGCTAGTCTAGTGTGTTTGACCGAGACATGGTGAATGATAACATCCCCACTGGGAACGTCATTATCAGCGGTTTCCAGACCATCAGAGCGGACAGGGATAGCATTTCTTCTGGTAAGAGTAAGGGAGGGGGGCTGGCTTTATTAGTTAACAACAGATGGTTTAATCCGAAACATATTACTGTTAAGGAACAGTTTTGTAGCCCGGACATTGAGCTGTTAGCCGTTAGCCTGAGACCCTACTATTTGCCGAGGGAATTCACAGCGGCCATTGCTGTTATTGTTTACATCCCTCCCTCCCTAAAGCTTAATTCTATGCATTTTTGCCATGGCTAATGCAGTGTTCTTCTGCTCAGACCTAATAACAAAATCAATGCTAATAAATGAATTGTTTGATTTTCGACTATCTACTTCTCAAAGACATTATTAAATAGTATATAGATAGGTCCATTATCTTCTCTAGTAATTTAAGTTGAAAGTGTTTTTCAATCCCCCAGTTTGTAATTAGGAAACCCGCCCAAGGATTTCAACAGCAGAGAAATTCCTTTCTAGTACTCTCACCAGACAGTCTAGCTGAGAGACAGGGCTCTTGCTGCCTGGCTGGCTGATGTCCCAGATCTTGACACAGCCCTTCCCTCCGGTGTAGACGTGTCTGGTGGGGTTGGAGATGGTGACAGCACACACCACCTCGCCGTGGCTCAGCGTGTTGATCTGACGGGCATGACGCGGGATCCCCGGGCCTATCAGGGCATCCGGAGGGAACGGTACAGGCTGCATCTGGCCGTCAGTACTCACGTGGAAGGAATAGGCTCTGAGAGGAGGAGGAGTTGTGATGAAGAGGGTTATTTTAATGTTGGTTAATGTTTGTTTATTTTATATTCTGATCTAACGTACGGTTTTCCTCTGGGAATGGAGGGAGGTAGAGGGAGGTAGAGGGATGGAATGCCAGAGAGGTTGGGAGGAAGACCAGGGACCCTCATGTGGTGGTGGGGGTCCAAACCCACCTGGAGGACAGAGAACAGAAGAGAGATTAACTTATTATCTCTTTGATGAAATCATTCAAGCATCTTGTACTCTTCAAAACCCAAATGCAGTTTATACGATACAATTTTGTGACTTTCAATTGATATTGTTCAAACATTGCCCATTGATGTGACGAGATGGCGGCAAGTAGCCTAGCGGTTATGAGCATTGGGCAAGTAACCGAAAGGTCGCTGGTTTGAATCCCTGAGCCGACTAGGTGAAACATCTGTCGATGTGCCCTTGAGCAAGACACTTAACCCTAATTGGTCCTGTAAGTCATCTGGTTAAGAGCGTCAGCTAAATGACTAAAATGCTGCAGTAGATAGTGGCCATTTTATGTCCCTGCCATTGTTTCCTGTGACCGAAAACGGCTTCTGGACATCAGAAAAGCTATTACCAACCTTGTGATATCCTATGTTTCTCCGAATCTTGGCTGAACATGGACATGGATAATATACTTTATATCTCACGGGTTTCACCATACATCGTCTAGACAGGATGGCAGACTCAATTAAGAGTAGGGGTGTGTATCTTTGTTAAGGAAGTCTCAGGTTCTGGCACTAAGACCGCACTCAACCAGCTGTATAAGGCCATAAGCAAACAGGAAAATGTTCATCCAGAAGCTAGTAGTCAGGGACTTTAATCCAGGCAAACCTAAATCTGTTTTAGCTAATTTTAGGATGTCACCTGTGTAACAAGAGTCAACAAAACTCTAGGCCACCTTTACTTCACACACAGAAACACATACACGTCGCTCCCTCGCTCCCCATTTGGCAAATCTGACCATAACGGTATCCTCCTGATTCAATTGGGTCAGGGGGAGGTTGAAAATGTCAGCATCGTAGGATTTGGTGTCGTAGGATTCGACCTTAGTCCTGTATTGATGCTTTGCATTTTTGATGCCTCATCGGAGCGGGATTTCTAATAAGTCCGGAATAGTGTCCCACTCCTTGAAAGCGGCAGCTGTAGCCTTTAGCTCAATACATGTTACCTGTAATACATGGCTTCTGGTTGGGATATGTACGTACGGTCACTCTGGGGATGTCGTCATCGATGCACTTATTAATGAAGCCGGTGACTGATGTGGTAAAACTCCAAAATGACATTGGATGAATCCTGGAACATACACTACATGACTCAAAGTATGTGAACACCTGCTCGTCCAACATCTCGTCCAACATCTCATTCCAAGTGGCTTTCCACTCTTCCTGGAAGTCTTTCCACTAGATGTTGGAACATTGCTGCAGGGACTTGCTTCCATTCAGCCACAAGAGCATTAGTGAGGTCGGGCACTGATGTTGGGCGATTAGGCCCTCACTGGAACTAAGGGGCCTAGCCCAAACCATGAAAAACAGCCCCAGACCTTTATTCTTCATCCACCAAACTTTACAGTTGGCACTGCATTCAGGCAGGTAGCGTTCTTCTGGCATCTTCCAAACCCAGATTTGTCCGTTGGACTGCCAGATGGTGAATACGTTTCCACTGCTCCAGAGTACACTGGCGGCGAGCTTTACACCACTCCAGCCAATGCTTGGCATTGTGTATGGTGATCTTAGGCTTGTATGCGGCTGCTCGGCCATGGAAACCCATTTCTTGAAGCTCCTGACAAACAGTTATTGTGCAGACGTTGCTTCCAGAGGCCGTTTGGAACTCGGTAGTGAGTGTTGCAACCAAGGACATACAATTTTTACACGCTTCAACACTCGCCGGTCCCATTCTGTGAGCTTGTGTGGCCTACCACATCTCAGCTCAGCCGTTGTTGCTCAGACGTTTCCACTTCACAATAACAGCACTTAGATGACCAGGGCAGCTCTAGCAGGGCAAATTTGACGAACTGACTTGTTGGAATGCTGACATCCTATGACGTTGCCACATTGAAAGTCACTGAGCTCTTCAGTAAGGCCATTCTACTGCCAATGTTTGTCTATGGAGATTGCATGGCTGTGTGCTCAATTTTATACACCGGTCAACAACGGGTGTGGCTGAAATAGCCAAATCCACTAATTTGAAGGGGTGTCCACATACTTTTGTATATATAGTGTTGTTGCAGCCTTTGGTTTTTCCATTTATGTTTGAGATTGGACTTTAGCACGAATAGCTTGTTGGCACGTGGAGCTCAGTGTTGAGTGTCACCTCATTAGTCAGTATGTGTTACACCTGTGCTGGTTGCCATCTCGTTAGTGGGAAGGTGTTTCACCTGTGCTGGCCCAGGTGATATTTAAGAGCAGTGGTGTAAAGTACTTGTAAAAATATTTTAAATTACACCTTAAGTCGTTTTGGGGTATCTGTACTACTTATAATTTTCCCTGACACCCTAAAGTACTGGTTACATTGAATGCTCAGGCAGGACAGCAATATGAATGTTGGAGTGTGCCCCTGGCTTGCCGTACATTTAAAAAACAAGATGTTGCCATCTGGTTTGCTTAATATAAGGAATTTTACTTTTGATACTTAAGTATATTTTAGTAATTTCATTTACTTTTGATATTTAAGTATATTTTAAACCAAATATGTGTTACTTTTACTCCAGTAGTATTTTACTGAGTCATTTTCTATTAAGTTATCTTTACTATTATTATTTTATTGGGTACTTTTTCCACCACTGTTGAGGAGTGGATGGCCCAGTGCTCCAGATGTCTGGGTACTTTTTCCACCACTGTTGAGGAGTGGATGGCCCAGTGCTCCAGATGTCTGGGTACTTTTTCCACCACTGTTGAGGAGTGGATGGCCCAGTGCTCCAGATGTCTGGGTACTTTTTCCACCACTGTTGAGGAGTGGATGGCCCAGTGCTCCATTTCACTGTAAGGTCTACACCTGTTGTATTGTTGGTTAAGGGCTTGTCAGTAAGCATTTCACTGTAAGGTCTACACCTGTTGTATTGTTGGTTAAGGGCTTGTTAGTAAGCATTTCACTGTAAGGTCTACACCTGTTGTATTGTTGGTTAAGGGCTTGTCAGTAAGCATTTCACTGTAAGGTCTACACCTGTTGTATTGTTGGTTAAGGGCTTGTTAGTAAGCATTTCACTGTAAGGTCTACACCTGTTGTATTGTTGGTTAAGAGCTTGTTAGTAAGCATTTCACTGTAAGGTCTACACCTGTTGTTTACGGAGCATGTGACAACATTTCTTATTTGATTTTGATATTGCCCGACCTCTATATATTTTGTGTCAATGAAAGAAGATTGAGTGACACTAATAAGATGATGGATATTGGCATCATTATGTGAGGTGAGTTAGAATAGCCTACCACTTGTGATCGTCCATAGGTTGCAACAGCAGCGACAGCAGCTGCACTGATCTGGGGAGAGAGGTTGTGTAGGGAGGTGTAGGCGCTGGCCCCGCCCAGGTCGCCATTCATTCCGTTGAGGACTGGGTGGGGCACCATGCCAAACGCACCCGGGTAAGGACACGGCAACGCCAGCGGACGCAGACCAGGGCCTGGAACAAACAACATAAATCAACCCCCTATAAGGTCTAAGGATCCAGGGCTGGGTTCTACTAAGCTATAAATCAACCCCCTATAAGGTCTAAGGATCCAGGGCTGGGTTCTACTAAGCTAACATATGGAATTGCTTTCAGATGGTCATACCAATGATAATTTAGCTATTTGATTTTGAATATTATGACCCCTGTAAGTATAGAAAATATATTTTAAAACGTTTTGATGAAACATTACATTTGGCCTTACTGCTATTAGCCAATAGAAACACATTGAATAGTATTCATACATGGCAAAACAGGTAGTCAAAAAAATACAGAAGTATGTTTATATATGAGAGATATAAGAAAGCTCAGGAAATTATAGACATCCCTTATTGATGTCACTAGTTAAATCCACTTCAATCAGTGTAGATGAAGGGGAGGATACAGGTTAAAGAAGGAGTTTAAGCCTTGAGACAATTGAGACATGGATTGTATGTGTGTCATTCAGAGGGTGAATGGGCAAGACACAATATTTAAGTGCCTTTGAACGGGGTATGGTAGTAGGTGCCAGGTGCACCATTTTGAGAATGTCAAGAACTGCAACGCTGCTGGGTCTTTCACACTCAACTGTTTTTCATGTGTATCAAGCAGTGGCGGTCGGTGCCCTGTAAGATTAGGGAGCATGGCCTTATTTCTATTACAGCATATTGGATGACTGTCATTCATATTCCATTCACCCAGTTCAATGTAACAGTGATTACATGATACTATAATGTTCCCTGTACCCATCATGAGGTTGCTACAAACTAGCCTATGAATGAGAGTTTACAGCGTAGGTACACAGGCCGAGAGACACATGGGAGTAATCAAGGTGACAGACAGTGACACATTTAATACCACAATTGTACCTTCTTGCTGCATCTAGCTGATCCAGGATGGAGTCATTAGTCCAACAGTTGCAAACAAGAGTTTCTATTGGACACATTCCAGTGTGTTTATCACTGTTTTGTTCCGTTTAGTTCCGTGTAAGAAATGTTTGTAAACAGAATCAGCAGAAGGAATGCAGGGGTGAACACCCACACACAGCTCACTTAAACAGCAGCCACATACAAACAGCATGATCATTTTGCTCGTTGGATAATTCCTTCTCACCTTTTCCTTTCGCTTGTGGACTTTAGTTTAGAACACAACAGCTGTCTAAGAACTTTTCAAGACAAACCTTCATACCACTACACACAGCCTACATCATTGTCACCATATTAACTAACGTCAGTAAGTAAAGCGTTAGTAAATCCGCAGTACAGTGTGCAGTTTACACCTGCCGGCCCCAGTGGCAATACATTTATAGAACAGAAAGGTTACCTTGACTTGGAACTAGCTAGCTAGATGGATTCTATGCTAGCTAATATAGCATCCCTCTCTGTTTGAGTAGGCTAAACTAGCTAGATGGATTCTATGCTAGCTAATATAACATCCCTCTCTGTTTGAGTAGGCTAAACTAGCTAGATGGATTCGATGCTAGCTAATATAACATCACTCTCTGTTTGAGTAGGCTAAACTAGCTAGATGATTCTATGCTAGCTAATATAGCATCCCTCTCTGTTTGAGTAGGCTAAACTAGCTAGATGGATTCTATGCTAGCTAATATAACATCACTCTCTGTTTGAGTAGGCTAAACTAGCTAGATGGATTCGATGCTAGCTAAGCAAGTGAAAGTTTAAAAAAAAATCTCTCTCTCAATGAATTTGTACAAAACTGTTCAACTATTGTCTGAGTCAACTACTCACCACACTTTATAAAACCGCAGTGCTAGCTAGCTGTAGCTTACACTTTCAGTACTAGATTCATTCTCTGATCCTTTGATTGGGTGGACAACATGTCAGTTCATGCTGCAAGAGCTCTGATAGGTTGGAGGAAGTAAGTCTATGGAAGGGGGTGATAACCATGAGCCTCATAGGTTTTGTATTGAAGTCAATGTACCCAGAGGAGGATGGAAGCTAGCTGTCCTCCGGCTACACCATGGTGCTACCCTACAGAGTGCTGTTGAGGCTACTGTAGACCTTCATTGCAAAACTGCAATGTTTTAATCAATTATTTGATGACGTGAATATATTCTCGCTTTCCTCCTCTGAGGAGCCTCCACTGGTATCAAGAATGGTCGACCACCCAAAGGACATCCAGACAACTTGACACAACAGTGGGAAGCATTGGAGTCAACATGGGCCAGCATCTCTGTGGAAGGCTTTAGAGACCTTGTAGAGTCTAGGATTGAATGGCGGGAACCCAGTTACCTAGATTCACCACCCAAAACCACTCCCTTTTCCCAGGAGTGGTTTTATAATAAATTATTTATATCAACAGCATGACATGAAAAGGAACTGTTAAATCATATGCAATGTCTAAATCTTGCTTCTCTGCGGTGTAAGTAGTTCTGTCCTTGAGCTGTTCTTGTCTATTAATGTTCTGTATTATGTCATGTTTCATGTTTTGTGTTCTGGACCCCAGGAAGTCTAGGTTTTGCTTTTACAACAGCTAATGAGGATCAACGCTCATGGTGGGGACAGACAGCTCATCTCAGTATGGAACGTAGTTCACAATGCATGTAGACCTATCATCTCATTGTAGGACGTTCTTTTCTTGTAGGCCTATGCTAGCGTAATATAAGGTCTAATTTACCCATCTCCTTCGGTTAGTCTATGCTACCGTAATATAAGGTCTAATTTACCAATCTCCTTCGGTCAGTCTATGCTACCGTAATATAAGGTCTAATTTGCAACTGCACATGGGGACAAAGATCGTACTTTTTGGAGAAATGTCCTCTGGTCTGATGAAACAAAAATACAACTGTTTGGCCATAATGACCATTGTTATGTTTGGAGGAAAAAGGGGGAGGCTTGCAAGCCGAAGAACACCATCCCAACCGTGAAGCACGGGGGTGGCAGCATCATGTTGTGGGGGTGCTTTGCTGCAGGAGGGACTGGTGCACTTCACAAAATAGATGGCTTCATGAGGAAGGAAAATTATGTGGATATATTGAAGCAACATCTCAAGACATCAGTCAGGAAGTTAAAGCTTGGTCGCAAATGGGTCTTCCAAATGGACAATGACCACAAGCATACTTCCAAAGTTGTGGCAAAATGGCTTAAGGACAACAAAGTCAAGGTATTGGAGTGGCCATCACAAAGCCCTGACCTCAATCCTATAGAACATTTTTGGGCAGAACTGAAAAAGCGTGTGTGAGCAAGGAGGCCTACAAACCTGACTCAGTTACACCAGTTCTGTCAGGAGGAATGGGACAAAATTCACCCAACTTATTGTGGGAAGCTTGTGGAAGGCTACCCAAAACGTTAGACCCAAGTTAAACAATTTAAAGGCAATGCTACCAAATACTAATTGAGTGTATGTAAACTTCTGACCCACTGGGAATGTGATGAAAGAAATAAAAGCTGAAATAAATCATTCTCTCTACTATTATTCTGACATTTCACATTCTTAAAATAAAGTGGTGATCCTAACTGACCTAAGACAGGGAATTATTACTAGGATTAAATGTCAGGAATTGTGAAAAACTGAGTTTAAATGTATTTGGCTAAGGTGTATGTAAACTTCCGACTTCAACTGTAATTGAATGTTCTATCAAAGCTCTAATCAAATCCAGACTTGTGAATATTTCTATGCTCTATATGCTTTTGATTGACACTTCTGGTTTTGTCGGCGGATATTGGGTTTCCTGGGAGAATTAGGGAACATTTGTAAAATACCGGGAAAATATTAAACCCTAGTAGAATACATGCCCCGACGAACTGAGGCTGTTCTGAGGTCAAAGGGGGGTGCAACTCAATATTAGTATGGTATTCCTAATGTTTTGTACACTCAGTGTATGCTTACATTAATTTTAACTGGTCAGAGTCTTGTGGGCATCGTAGAGCAAAGAATTCGATGGTGGGGTCATATTAGTGTTTAGCCTAAACGGTTTGAGCGCTACAGACTTCAGACGAGACCATCGTGAGTCTCCGAAACCATTTCCGTACTAGTTTTTAGCCCAAACCGTTTGAACGCTACAGACGTATTTGTGATAAGACCCAAACCGCTGTAGCTCTGCCACATTTTACCACAGCTGACGTAGGAGGATGCAGTGGAAAAAACAATATCTCTGGCCTAAACAGACTGATTTCAATGGGGATTTTGTATTACGCTCTTACTTTTAAGAATCAACTGACCTGCCTGCTTAAAAAAAGTTAAAGAAAGGTACAATGAAATGTAAAGAATGTTACTAAAAAGGTCATTATTAAAAGTTTTTAAAGTAATCAGTGTGTCTCACCCTCTATTCCTGATAATCTCCCTGCTCTCAGACCGGGGGTGGAGGTGCTGTTGGGGGTGGAGGTGCTGTTGGGGGTGGAGGTGCTGTTGGGGGTCGGGGTCGGGGTGCTGGACTTCTCATTCTGGAAATCAAAGGTTAATAACAATAAATGTTTTAAGCACTGAACTCTGGAGAGATGAATCCTAATGTTCCAGCCAACGCTAGAAATATGTATAGTTCTATATAAAGGATAGAAAGCCATGAGGTCTGACCATGATAAGGTCTTTGGACTTGTTGGAAGGCGTGCTACTGGACGAGGCTATAGAGGCGGGGCTGAGGGGAGGGACTTCCTTCTTCAGCAGACGACTCTTATCCAATCGGTTCTCATGAGGGGAGTGGGTGGGGCTTCCTCTAGGAGAGGCAGGATCCTAAGATAACAGTGAAGGAGAAGAGGAGAAAAGCTTGGTTGAGTTTCATTTCTTAACGGAAAAAATAGACAAAATATATGTAAAGTATTGGTCTCATGTTTCATTAACTGAAAAAAAACATACGAGACATTTTCCATATGTACCAAAATGTCATTACGCTCAAATTTTGTGCACCAACTTGTTTCCATCCCTGTTAGCATTTTTCCTTTTTGCCAAGATAATTCATCCACCTGACAGGTGTGGCATATCAATAAGCTGATTAAGCAGCATGATCATTACACAGGTGCACCTTGTGCTGGGGACAAAATGCCACTTTAAAATGTACAGTTGTCACAACACAATGCCACAGATGTCTCAAGTTTTGAAGGAGTGTGCAATTGGCTGCTGACAGAGCTGTTGCAAGACAATTGAAGGTTAATTTCTCTACCATAAGCTGCCTCCAACGCCATTATAAAGAATTTCAACCGGCCTCACAACTGCAGACCACATGTAACCACGCCACCCCAGGACCTCCGCATCCGGCCTTTTCACCTGTGGGATCGTCTGAGACCAGCCACCCAGTCAGCTGATAAAACTGTGGGTTTGCACAACCAAATAATTCCTGCACAAACTGTCAGAAACCGTCTCAGGGAAGCTCACCTGCGTGCTCGTTGTCCTCACCAGGGTCTTGACATTCCACAGACCACAATGAACAGCCTGATCAACTCTATGTGAAGGAGATGTGTCGCGCTGCATGAGGCAAATGGTGGTCACACCAAATACTGACTGGTTTTCTGATCCATGTCCCAACTTTATAAAAATTGTATTATTATTATATCTTTTTTTGGTTGTATTTTACCCCCTTTTTCTCCCCAGTTTCGTGAAATCCAAATGCGATCCAATTACGATCTTGTCTCATTCCTGCATTTCCCCAACGTGCTCGGGAGGCGAAGGTCAAGTCATAGGTCCTCCAAACATGACCCACCAAACCGCGCTCCTTAACACCCGCCCGCTTAACCCGGAAGCCAGCCGCACCAATGTGTCGGAGGAAACACCATTGAACTGACGACCAAAGTCAGCCTGCAGGCACCCAGTCCGCCACAAGGAGTCGCTGGAGCTCGATGAGCCAAGTAAAGCCCCAAACTCTCCCCTAACCTGGACGACGCTGGGCCAATTGTTCGCCACCCTATGGGACTCCCGGTCATGGCCGGTTGTGACACAGCCTGGGATCGAACCCGGGTCTGTAGTGACGCCTCAAGCCTTAGACCGCTGCGCCACTCGGGAGGCCCCCCTACCTTTTTAAAAAATATCTGTGACCTACAGATGCATATCTGTATTCCTATTCATGTGAAATCCATAGATTAGGGCCTAGTGAATTTATTTCAATTGACTGATTTCCTTATATAAACTGTAACGCTAAGATCTTTGACAATGTTGCATGTTGCGATTGTTTGTTCAGTGTTTATGTGAGAGCGAGAGACAGAGAGACAGAGATCGCGCCAATAGAACCTCATTGGAGACATCCACCACTAGGCTGTCATCACTCTTCTCTCCATCACTGTCCTGAAACAGATACAATATAATACAACTTTATTGTCCTGAGACGGACACAACAACATCTTGGTCCTCCTCAACACTTTACCATAGTTAGATACCAGGACGTCATAAGAACATCCTAACACTGACTCGCCTGACTGACCTAAACAACTAAATCAGTTTGGTTTAGTTGAATCTGTTGAAAACATTTGCATCCTCTGGGTTTTGATTTGAAAGTTGTTACTCACGTAACGTTTGGCGCTTAGCTCCTTGTCGGCCATCTTCTGTTTCTTGCTGTCTGAGGATTCACCTGAACTGCTGTGCTTCGCTCCTGCTCGGAAACTGGAGGGGGACACAGATGAACTCTGAGAGAGAGGGAGAGAGAGTTTAGGTGTGAGATACTGTTGTTAATGTTAGTTTACAAGTCTGATGTTGTTTCCTGTAAGAGCCCAACTACCCCTCCTATTAGAGGTTGAAAATGGAATAATGGAATGGAGGGGGAGAGGAGAGAGAGAGAAGGGAGAGGAGAGAGAGAGAAGGGAGAGGAGAGAGAGGGAGAGGGAGAGAGGAGAGGGAGGGAGAGAGAGGAGAGAGAGAGGAGAGAGAGAGAAGGGAGAGGAGAGAGAGGAGAGAGAGGGAGAGGGAGAGGAGAGAGGGAGAGAGAGGGAGAGGGAGAGGAGAGGGAGAGAGAGGAGAGGGAGAGGGAGAGAGGAGAGAGGGAGAGGAGAGAGAGAGAGGAGAGGGAGGAGAGAGAGAGGGAGAGGGAGAGAGGAGAGAGGAGAGAGGAGAGAAGGAGAGAGGAGAGGGGGAGAGAGGAGAGGGAGAGAGGAGAGAGGAGAGAGGGAGAGAGGAGAGAGGAGAGAGGGAGAGGACCTTTTAACTCATCCTGACCTTCTACTGGCCTTTACTGTGCTGCTAGTGTTGATGACTATCAAACACTATGTGTGTCTGTCAGTGATTAGATGAAAACCGTCTTTGCGCGCGTGTCTCTGTCAGTGCATGCAACATAACATATTATATATGGAGTGGTAGGAGACCATGACATACCATATTATATATGGAGTGGTAGGGGACCATGACATACCATATTAAACATGGAGTGGTAGGAGACCATGAGATAACATATTAAGACCTTACAGTGAAATGCTTACTAACAAGCCCTTAACCAACAATACAACAGGTGTAGACCTTACAGTGAAATGCTTACTAACAAGCCCTTAACCAACAATACAACAGGTGTAGACCTTACAGTGAAATGCTTACTAACAAGCCCTTAACCAACATTACAACAGGTGTAGACCTTACAGTGAAATGCTTACTAACAAGCCCTTAACCAACAATACAACGGGTGTAGACCTTACAGTGAAATGCTTACTAACAAGCCCTTAACCAACAAAACAACGGGTGTAGACCTTACAGTGAAATGCTTACTAACAAGCCCTTAACCAACAATACAACAGGTGTAGACCTTACAGTGAAATGCTTACTAACAAGCCCTTAACCAACAATACAACAGGTGTAGACCTTACAGTGAAATGCTTACTAACAAGCCCTTAACCAACAATACAACAGGTGTAGACCTTACAGTGAAATGCTTACTAACAAGCCCTTAACCAACAATACAACAGGTGTAGACCTTACAGTGAAATGCTTACTAACAAGCCCTTAACCAACAATACAACAGGTGTAGACCTTACAGTGAAATGCTTACTAACAAGCCCTTAACCAACTATACAACAGGTGTAGACCTTACAGTGAAATGCTTACTAACAAGCCCTTAACCAACAATACAACAGGTGTAGACCTTACAGTGAAATGCTTACTAACAAGCCCTTAACCAACAATACAACAGGTGTAGACCTTACAGTGAAATGCTTACTTACAAGCCCTTAACCAAGAATACAACAGGTGTAGACCTTACAGTGAAATGCTTACTAACAAGCCCTTAACCGACAATACAACAGGTGTAGACCTTACAGTGAAATGCTTACTAACAAGCTCTTAACCGACAATACAACAGGTGTAGACCTTACAGTGAAATGCTTACTAACAAGCCCTTAACCAACAATACAACAGGTGTAGACCTTACAGTGAAATGCTTACCTACAATGGTAAGCATGTTGTGTGTGTGCGCATATGTGTGTTGGAGTGTCAGTGTAGTATGTGTGAGTGTGTGGGTAGAGTCCAGTCAGTGTGTGGGTAGAGTCCAGTCAGTGTGTGGGTAGAGTCCAGTCAGTGTGTGGGTAGAGTCCAGTCAGTGTGTGGGTAGAGTCCAGTCAGTGTGTGGGTAGATAGATAGATAGATAGAGAGATAGAGAGATAGAGAGATAGAGAGATAGAGAGATAGATAGATAGATAGATAGATAGATAGATAGATAGATAGATAGATAGATAGATAGATAGATAGATAGATAGATAGATAGATAGATAGATAGATAGATAGATAGATAGATAGATAGATAGATAGATAGATAGATAGATAGATAGATAGATAGATAGATAGATAGGTACTTTATTGATCCCCCGGGGGGGACATTTCATTGTCAAGCAGCTACAACAAAAACACAGGGCAGGTGCAAAATGCCACAACGAAAATACACAAAAGACAGATACACGGTACATGATACATAGAGCGGCAGTATGAAAAAGTATAGAAATACAAGATATCTGGAGTGCCTGGCTGAATATGTACACTATACATTGGTGGATGTTGGATGGTTAACTATACTATACAGGTCGATGGCAGAGAAATACTTCAGTAGCTAAAAATGCGTATGATATGAGCGAGGGTAATAATAGTTTACTTAATAGACAGACTGGGTAAATGAACAGGTAAGTGAAAATTTTGCATGGTTAAATTAGCTGTACAGTTAGGTATACAGTTATATTTACAGATAAGTGAATACTTGCATGTTTACACAAACTGTACAGGTAAATGACAGGAAGAGATACTTTAATAGCTAAATGTGTGTATGATATCATTTGGGGTAATAATAGTAATTCCCTTAAAATACAGTCCTTAGTGCGCAGGGTTTAATTACAGACAACTGCACTTATTGCACATTCGATATACTAAAAGCAATGAGAAAAGGTGCAACTGGCAGGATACTAATATGCATTCCTGAGTGAATGCCTACGTCCAATAATTACTTACAATATTGCATGTGATATAATATAACAACTGTACATGAGTATGTATATACAGACCTGTATGAATAAATAGGTCCTGAGTGGATGAGTGCTGACGTACCAGAGTTACTCACGGATGGTAGAGTCCAGTCAGTGTGTGGGTAGAGTCCAGTCAGTGTGTCGGTAGAGTCCAGTGAGTGACTTTGCATAGATAATAGACCGCAGGTAGCAGCAGTGTAAAAACTATTAAGAAGCCTTTTGGTCCTAGACTTGGCGCTCCGGTACCGCTTGCCGTGCAGTAGCTGAGAGAACAGTCTATGACTTGGGTGATTGGAGTCTTTGACACTTATTTGGGATTTCCTCTGACACCGCCTAGTATATAATTCCTGGATGGCAGGAAGCTTGGCCCCAGTGATGTACTGGGCTGTACACACTACCCTCTGTAGCACCTTACGGTCAGATGCTGAGCAGTTGACCAGGCGGTGATGCAACCGGTCAGGATGCTCTCAATGGTGCAGCTGTAGAACTTTGAGGATCTGTGAACCTATGCCAAATCTTTTTAGTCTCCTGAGGGGGAAAACATTTTGTTGTGCCCTCCTCACAACGCAGACTTGCCGGTTTGGACCATGATAGTTCGTTGGTGATGTGGACACCAAGGACCTTGAAACTCTCGACCCGCTCCACTACAGATCCGTCGATGTTAATGGGAGCGTGTTCGGCCCGCCTTTTCCTGTAGTCCACAATCAGCTCCTTTGTCTTGCTCACGTTGAGGGAGAGGTTGTTATACTGGCACCACACTGCCAGGTCTCTGACTTCCTCTCTATAGGCTGACTCATCGTTGTCGGTGATCAGGCCCACCACTGTTGTGTCATCAGCAAACTTAATGATGGAGTCGTGTTTGGCCACGCAGTCATGGGTGAACAGGGAGTACAGGCCCCAGTGTTGAGGATCAGCGTGGCAGATGTGTTGTTGCCTACCCTGACCACCTGGACCGGCCAGTCAGGAAGTCCAGAATCCAGTTACAGAGGGAGGTGTTTAGTCCCAGGGTCCTTAGCTTAGTGATGAGCTTTGAGGGCACTATGGTGTTGAAGGCTGAGCTGTAGTCAATGAACAGCATTCTCAATTCTGCATCCATCCGTGAGTAACTCTGGTCCGTATTCACTCAGGACTTATTTATTCATTCAGGTCTGTATATACTTACTCATGTACAGTTGTTATATCATATCACGTGCAATATTGCAAGTAATTATTGGACTTTACTTACGTAGGCATTCACTCAGGACTGCATTTTAGTATCCTGTCAGTTTTTTTTCATTGCTTTTAGTATATCGAATGTGCAATACGTGCAGTTGTCTGTAATTAAACCCTGCGCACTAAGGACTGTATTTTAAGGGAATTACTATTATTATCCTAAATTATATCATACACACATTTAGCTATTTAAGTATCTCTTCCTGTAATTTACCTGTACAGTTAATGTAACCATGCAAATTTTCACTTACCTGTTCATTTAACCAGTCTGTCTATTAAGTAAACTATTATTACCCTCGCTCATATCATACGCATTTTTAGCTACTGAAGTATTTCTCTGCCATCTACCTGTATAGTATAGTTAACCATCCAACATCCACCAATGTATAGTGTACATATTCAGCCATCCACCCATACTATGCAATGTCTTTTTATAGCTATTTTAGCACTCCAGACTTCTTGTATTTCTATACTTTTTCATACTGCCGCTCTATGTATCATGTAACGTGTATCTGTCTTTTGTGTACTTTCGTTCTGGCATTTTGCACCTGCCCTGTGTTCTGTTTTAGCTGCTTGACAAAGAAATTTCCCCCTCGGAAATACCTATCTATCTATCTCACATAGGTGTTCCTTTTGTCCAGGTGGGAAAGGGCAGTGTGAAGTGCGATTGAGATTGCGTCATCTGTGGATCTGTTGGGGCGGTATGCGAATTGGAGTGGGTCTAGGGAATCCGGGATGGTGTTGATGTGAGCCATGACCAGCCTTTCAAAGCACTTCATGGCTACAGACATGAGTTCTACGGGTCGGTAATCATTTAGGCAGGTTACCTTCACTTCCTTGGGCACAGGGACTATGGTAGTCTGCTTGAAACATGTAGGTATTTATCACACAGTTGTCTGGAACAGCTGGTGCTCTCATGCATGTTTCAGTGTTGCTTGCCTTGAAGCGAGCATAAAAGACATTTAGCTCGTCTGGTAGGCTCACGTCACTTGGCAGCTCGCGGCTGGGTTTCCCTTTGTAGTCCATAATAGTTTTCAAGCCCTGCAGCATCCGATGAGCGTCAGAGCCGGTGTAGTAGATCTTAATCCTGTATTGACACTTTGCCTGTGTCCCGCTCGTTGAAAGCCGATGACTGAGGTGGTGTACTCCTCAATGCTATTGGATGAATCACGGAACATATTCCAGTCTGTGCTAGCAAAACAGTCCTGTAGCGTAGCATCCGCATCATCTGACCACTTCCTTAAAGAGCGAGTCACTGGTACTTCCTGCTTTAGTTTTTGCTTGTAAGCAGGAATCATGGTCAGATTTGTCAAATGGAGGGCGAGGGAGAGCTTTGTATGCATCTCTGTGTGGCATAAAGGTGGTCTAGAGTTTTTTTCCCTCAGGTTGCACATGTGACATGCTGGTAGAATTGAGGTAAAACTGATTTAAGTTTGCCTGCATTAAAGTCCCCGGCCACTAGGAGCACCACTTCTGGATGAACATTTTCTTTGTGGCGGTAAATAGACGGCTACAAATAATATTGATGGTAGATAGTGTGGTCTACAGCTTATCATAAGGTGCAATACCTCAAGACTTCTTTAATATTAGACGTTGCACACCAACCCCTCTCCACTCGTCTTACCAGATGTAGCTTCTCTGTCCTGGTGATGCATGGAAAATCCCTCCAGCTCTATATTATCCATGTCGTCATTCAGCCACGACTCGGTGAAAGATACGATATTACAGTTTTTAATGTCCCGTTGGTAGGATAGTCTTGATCTTAAATCATCCATTTTATTTTCCAATGATTGCACGTTGGCCAATAGAACGGATGGTAGTGGGGGTTTACTCACTCTCCTGCGAATTCTCAGGCAGCCCGACCTCCGGCCCCTTTTCCTCCGTCTTTTCTTCACGAAGATGACGGGTTTCGGGCTCGTTCCCGAGAAAGCAGTATATACACTGAACTTTCTGTCTATACATCTCTCTCTCCCTCTGACTAACAAGACAACAGAAGAATTAGAAGGAAAATAAGTCTTACCTTTATTGAATCTCTGTCTGAAGGATTGTCAGAGAGAGAGAGGAATAGAGACAGAGGGAGGGAGGGAGGGAGGGAGGGAGGGAGGGAAGAAGACAGACAGAGGGAGAGAGGAAGAGAGACAGAGGGAGAGAGGAAGAGAGACAGAGGGAGAGAGAGGAAGAGAGAGAGAGGGGAAGAGAGACAGAGGGAGAGAGAGGAAGAGAGAGAGAGGGGAAGAGAGACAGGGGGAGAGAGGAAGAGAGACAGAGGGAGAGAGAGGAAGAGAGAGAGAGGGGAAGAGAGACAGAGGGAGAAAGACAGGGGGAGAGAGACAGGGGGAGAGAGGAAGAGAGACAGAGGGAGAGAGAGGAAGAGATAAATGGGTGATAGAGAAAACGCAAGATAAGCCATAACATTTCACATACACACACGCTGACACACATCCAGAATATTCTGCAAAAATGTGTCTATTGGGCTTGCTCATTCAGATTAGCACAGGGAGAGCTGTTAAACTCTGACATTTAGGCCAACAATGGAGTAACTATGCTACTGAGGCTGTGGTCAAATGAGGATTAACACTAGCCCACGCAGTGCCTGTTAGCATGAAAAGCACCTTCTCTACTCTGGAGTTAGACTAGCGTTTAGCCTAGCTCTGCTACTCTGGAGTTAGACTAGCGCTTAGCCTAGCTCTGCTACTCTGGAGTTAGACTAGCGCTTAGCCTAGCTCTGCTACTCTGGCGTTAGACTACTGCTTAGCTTAGCTCTGCTACTCTGGAGTAAGACTAGCGCTTAGCCTAGCACTGCTATTCTGGAGTAAGACTAGCGCTTAGCCTAGCTCTGCTACTCTGGAGTAAGACTAGCGCTTAGCCTAGCTCTGCCACTCTGGAGTTAGACTAGCGCTTAGCCTAGCTCTGCTACTCTGGAGTTAGACTAGTGCTTAGCCTAGCACTGCTACTCTGGAGTTAGACTAGCGCTTAGCCTAGCACTGCTACTCTGGAGTTAGACTAGTGCTTAGCCTAGCACTGCTACTCTGGAGTTAGACTAGCGCTTAGCCTAGCTCTGCTACTCTGGCATTAGACTAGTGCTTAGCCTAGCTCTGCTACTCTGGCGTTAGACTAGTGCTTAGCCTAGCACTGCTACTCTGGAGTTAGACTAGCGCTTAGCCTAGCTCTGCTACTCTGGCATTAGACTAGTGCTTAGCCTAGCTCTGCTACTCTGGCGTTAGACTAGTGCTTAGCCTAGCACTGCTACTCTGGAGTTAGACTAGCGCTTAGCCTAGCTCTGCTACTCTGGCATTAGACTAGTGCTTAGCCTAGCTCTGCTACTCTGGCGTTAGACTAGTGCTTAGCCTAGCACTGCTACTCTGGAGTTAGACTAGCGCTTAGCCTAGCTCTGCTACTCTGGCATTAGACTAGTGCTTAGCCTAGCTCTGCTACTCTGGCGTTAGACTAGTGCTTAGCCTAGCTCTGATACGATGTATGTATAAATGTGGGAGCAATTAATTAACCCAGTCGAGTAGTACACACACACACACACACCCAAACAAATACACACACACACACACTAGACTCCACTTCTCTAGAAATTCACCTCGAGCTAAACAACGGTTGGCTTTGAAGAAGATTAGAAATGTTCTGTGTGTACAGCAGGGTAGCTGTGGCATAGCCTGTTATAGAACATCTGACTGTACTAGATAGTACTACTGAAACCTGTTATAGAACATCTGACTGTACTAGATAGTACTACTGAAACCTGTTATAGAACATCCGACTGTACTAGATAGTACTACTGAAACCTGTTATAGAACATCCGACTGTACTAGATAGTACTACTGAAACCTGTTATAGAACATCCGACTGTACTAGATAGTACTACTGAAACCTGTTATAGAACATCCGACTGTACTAGATAGTACTACTGAAACCTGTTATAGAACATCCGACTGTACTAGATAGTACTACTGAAACCTGTTATAGAACATCCGACTGTACTAGATAGTACTACTGAAACCTGTTATAGAACATCCGACTGTACTAGATAGTACTACTGAAACCTGTTATAGAACATCCGACTGTACTAGATAGTACTACTGAAACCTGTTATAGAACATCTGACTGTACTAGATAGTACTACTGAAACCTGTTATAGAACATCTGACTGTACTAGATAGTACTACTGAAACCTAATAAACTAATACAAAGAGAATGTAGTACAACCCTAAGTATAGTTTCAGTGTTTACCTCTGTCTGGGTTGTTGTCATGTTGTTTCTTGTCTTCCTTCAGGGGCATCTGGTGGGCGGAGAGGACCAGGAGGCTGGCGCTGCCCGAGGCGGGCAGAGGGGCAGAGGAGAGGGCCAAGAGGCTGGCGCTGCCCGCGGTGGACAAGGGGGGTTGGAGCCCAGCAGGTGGGGCGGTGAGGGGCACCGAGAGGGCATGACCACCATGAGACAGGTGCTGCGCATGGAGCTGCTGCTGCTGAATACACACAGAGAAAGAGAGATATTATACACACAAAAACAACACCACTAATAAATCTCACTACCAATACAATATCATACCATTGTCATTATCATTCTGTATACATCTGGCCCCTCTTTGGACACTGTGTTAACTAACCTTCAAACAAGCTTCAACGCCATACATCACTCCTTCCGTGGCCTCCAACTGCTCTTAAACGCTAGTAAAACTAAAACTAAGGCTTCCTATTTCGCAACAAAGCCTCCTTCACTCATGCTGCCAAACATGCCCTCGTAAAACTGACTATCCTACCGATCCTTGATTTCGGCGATGTCATTTACAAAATAGCCTCCAACACTCTACTCAGTAAATTGGATGTAGTCTATCACAGTGCCATCCGTTTTGTTACCAAAGCCCCATACACTACCCACCACTGCGACCTGTACGCTCTCGTCGGCTGGCCCTCACTACATATTCAACTCCAAACCCACTGGCTCCAGGTCATCTATAAGTCTTTATTAGGTAAATCTCCACCTTATCTTAGCTCTCTGGTCACCATAGCAACACCCACCCGTAGCATGCGCTCCAGCAGGTATATTTCACTGGTCACCCTCAAAGCCAACACCTCCTTTGGCCGCCATTCCTTCCAGTTCTCTGCTGCCAATGACTGGAACAAATTGCAAAAATCATTGAAGCTAGAGGTTCCTATCTCCCTCACTAACTTTAAGCATCAGCTGTCAAAGCTGCTTATCGATCACTGCACCTGTATACAGCCCTTCTGTAAATAGCCCACACTACTACCTCATCCCCATATTTATTTTTGTTATTTTCACTAATCTTGCACTCCAGTATCTCTATTTGCACATCATAATTTGCACATCCTTCATTCCTGTGTTAATGATGATAATCTGTAATTTATTTCACCACTATGGTCTATTTATTGTCCTACCTTCCTAACCTTACTGCATTTTGCACTACATTTTGCACTCTGTATATAGATTTTCTATTGTGTTTTTGACTATTTTTGTTTACTGTGTAACTCTTGTAAATGAGAACTTCTTCTCAACTGACCTACCTGGTTAAATAAAGGTGAAATAAAATAAAAAAATAAAATAAAAAATGACCACTCTACACTAGACCAGAGACAGAGAGAGAAAGAGAGAGAGAGAGAGAGAGAGAGAGAGAGAGAGAGAGAGAGAGAGAGAGAAAGAGAGAAAGCAAGGAAGACAGACAGAGAGAGACACACAGAGAGAGGTTCAAAACTCATACACTCATTCTAAAATTACATAATAAAATTAGAATATATATAAATAAAATAAAAATAAAAATGTAAAAAATAACAAATTCAGAACCATCACATCATCATAAATAGTGCATAAAACATCATTAACAATAAAACTCCTGGCATTTACAATATTATAATATATAAGACTTTGTAGCCTTTCACATCTTAAAAACAAATCTTCCAAATCTTCCTCTTCTCCACAAAACCTACATTCCCCACCCACTGCTGGATTCAAGTGTCCTACATGTCTGTCTGTAGCTATTGCCCTGTGGATAATCCTCCATTGTAGATCAGCTGTTCGCTTCTCCACTGGAGGTTTATACAGTGCTCTCCATCTGTCCCTCACAAGGAACTCTGGTGTCAACAGTCCTGGCCACCCAGAGGCTTTTACTCTCCTGAGTGATTCCTGATGTATGACCTTCACCGTGATGTGATAAATGGCCTTCTTTGATGTAGACTCGAAGAGTTCTATTTGAGGAACCTCAAAAGACAAAATTGAACAAGTGTCCACACCTTCCAGATCTTCCTTACTTGCGGGAGCTATTTTTATCTTCGGGAATCCTTTCTCATCGTTTTCCTTCCTTGCGATGATCTCTCTATAGCTGCTTGGTATTACATAAAAAATGTCCTCCATTAGTTTTGATCAGTCTTAGTGACTGTAATCCTGTCACGTCTCTGCTGATCTCCATCCATTATTGTCCAAGAGGTGCCCCAGTTTTACAATGTTATTCCTTAGTAAGCATGTTCGTATACTCACAGAAGATAACATCCTTGTCTGGATCATTGGATTAAAAAGCAAGGGTTCTTCAGTGACCCAGTGTCCTTGAGGATCAATGTTCCGCTCTACTTTAAAAACAGTTCTCCAGACCTTCAACATAGACTTGTAAAACGGTGTAAGCTCAGACAAGCTCACCTCCTCCAGTTTTATTAGGAATAAATGTTTATCCAATCCCAGTCCTCCTGCTCTCTGTCGCAAAGCACAAGCAGTTTGGGCCCAAGTCAAGTCCTTATGATAGAAGAGTCTCTGTGCAGCTTGTATCCTGAAGGCACTGATACAACTCCTCACATCCACCAACCC
This sequence comes from Thymallus thymallus, assembly GCA_023634145.1. NCBI lineage: Eukaryota > Metazoa > Chordata > Actinopteri > Salmoniformes > Salmonidae > Thymallus > Thymallus thymallus. The sequence continues at coordinate 37,956,049 of CM042401.1, read as the reverse complement.
CTGGCCACCTTCCTGGACAGGTAAATACAGTGCTGCTGCCCGGATCCAGTGCTGCCCACTCCAGAAGAAGTCCACCAGTGCTCTTTGTATACGGCAGATCAGTTTGGTTATTAATAACCAAAACTTGCCCTCTATATGACAACTGTGGTAATAGCCATTTCCATTTAGACAAACGGGCAATCACTTTCTCCAGCATTCCCTCCCAATTCTTCATCTGAAATTGACTATTCCCTAAATATACACCTAAAACTTTCAGCCCTTCCCTACCCCATTTCAAACCACCAGGAAGCTGCGGAGGTCTTTTCCCCATCCACTGTCCAATAATAAAACCCTCACTTTTTCCCCAGTTTAATCTAGCTGAGGATGCCTTCTCATATCACTCAATGTTCTTAGTTAAAACTGTAACATCATCCTGGCTTTTAATAAAAACAGTAACGTCATCAGCATAAGCCGATACGGACACCATAGAACTTATGTCTCCATTTGGGATTATGACTCCATTGAGATTTCTCCTTAACCTGCACAAAAGAGGTTCAATGACAAGACTATATATATAACTGTCCTGAAAGTGGACACCCTTGTCTAATTCCTCTAGAAACAGGTATTGGTGCACTTAAACCACCGCCAGCTTTTACCAGAACAAATGCATTTGAATACAACAATTGAATATATGAAATAAATTTGTCACCAAAGCCAAAATGCTGTAAAACATTATAGAGATACCCATGGTCAACTCTATCAAAAGCTTTCTCTTGATCTAGAGAAAGAACCCCAACTTCATAATTATTTAATTGACTTAATTCAATAACATCACGTAATAATGAAATATTGTCCATTATAGATCTTTCTGGAACGCAGTATGTCTGATCCTTCTGCACCAATAAACCCAGATAACACTCTAATCTGTTAGCCAAACATTTAGAGAATATTTTGTAGTCAACACACAACAATGACACTGGTCTCCAATGTTTTAAAAGTCCCAGATCTCCTTTTTTTGGAAGTAATGAAAGTACTGCCCGACTACAACTTGTGGGTAGTATCTTACTTTGGCAACATTCAGACAGTACCTCATAAAAGACTTCCCCTAAAATACCCCAAAAACGTTGATAGAATTCGGCAGTCAATCCATCAGTTCCTGGGGATTTATCCGTGGACAACTGCTGCTTTGCCTCTGTAAGCTCTTGAAATGTAATGTTATCATCCAAAGTCTTTCTCTGTTCGCTCTCAATCTTTGGTAGATCACTAAGTAGATCATCAGCGCTTTCCTGGTTACAGTTTTCAGAAGCATATAATTGTGAATAGAAATCCACAGACATCTTCCTTATTTCCGCAGGATCTGTTGTTATAGAACCATCATGATGACGAAGATGGTACATTTGCTTCTGTGTTGTACTTTTCTTTTCAAGTTTGAAAAAGGATGTGCTAGGGGTGTCCATGTCTTTAATCGAGCAAAATCTTGCCCTTATTAGCGCTGTCTTTACTTGCTCTTGTAGAAAAGTCCCAAGCTCTTTATTTTTTCTTTGTAGAGCATCATCATGCACAAGTTCATTATTATTAAAAAGGTCCTGTTCTAAAAGTTCAATGTCTCTTTGTAGTCTTTTCAGTTTCCTTCACCACTGATCCAATATGAGATGAATAATTCTGACATCCTTATGTTAACTTTACCCACATCCCACCACTGATTGAGACTCTCAAATGAATCTTTCCTCGTTTCCCAGTTCTTCCAGAATAAAATAAATGAATCACAAAAATTAATGTCTTGTAGCAATTTAGCATTAAAATGCTAGTAGGTTTTG
>CM042401.1:37926753-37949253 GCA_023634145.1 Thymallus thymallus | reverse complement strand
GTAAGATTCTCCTACACGTCCAGAGGAAAACTACAAACAATGCATGCAGGGCAGAATTAGGCCGATATCCACTAATATTAAAAACTCAAAAAAGAGCAAAGTTTTGGAAACACCTAAAACACAGTGACCCCCTCTCATATCATTACCAAGCCCTGCAATACCAAGAGTTGAGCAAAGATAAGAGTCCCTTCATCCAACTGGTCCGGGGGCTGAGTTCACAAACTTAACACACTGAAGCCTCAGGACCAGAACATCCAATCAATCAGAATGAACCAAATTTCAAAACATCTAAAACAAATCTACATTACCAATTGGAAAACACAAACACAAGCACAAAACAAAATGCAGTGCTATTTGGCCCTAAATCGACAGTACACCACGGCAAATTATCTGACCATGGTGACTGATCAAAACCTCAGGAAAACCTTGACAAAGTACAGGCTCAGCGAGCACAGCCTTGCTATTGAGAAGGGTAGACACAGTAAAACCTGGCTCCCTGTAGAGGAAAGGCTGTATATATATATATATATATATATATATATATATATATACAGTGGGGAGAACAAGTATTTGATACACTGCCGAATCATGGCAGTGAGCAGGTTGAGGAAAATTTATGGTGAAATGATTGTCTTTCCACTTCCGTATTATGGCCCCAACAGTGCTCACTGGAACATTCAGAAGCTTAGAAATGCACCTATAATCAATGCCATCATTATGTTTTGCAACAATTAGGTTGCGAAGGTCTTGAGACAGCTCTTTGCTTTTACCCATCATGAGATGTGTCTTGTGTGACACCTTGGCAATGAGACCTTTTTGTAGGCCATCAGTTGGGACTGAACCAGCTGATATTAATTTGCACTGACAGGGGGCTGGATTGATTTTTAATTACTGATAGTTTTCAGCTGTTGTCTTGGCTTTCCATGCCTTTTTGAACCACCCTTTCTTCATGTGTTCAATACTTTTTCCCTGTGTCATTTCACATTATTACACATAACTTAATTTCTGAACTTATTTGTTTTGGTTTCTTTGTATGTATGGATTACTTGGGTTGTTACCAACATCTGGTGAAACTTTCCTGCCAATAGCACCTTTGGAAATATATTTACTGAGAAAAATGGTGACGTGTTCAATACTTATTTCACCCGCTGTATATATATCAATGATGTCGCTCTTGTTGCTGGTGACTCTCTGATCCATCTCTATACAGACGACACCATTCTGTACACATCTGGCCACTCTTCGGACACTGTGTTAACTAACCTTCAAACAAGCTTCAATGCCATACAACACTCCTTCCGTGGCCTCCAACTGCTCTTAAATGCTAGTAAAACTAAATGCATGCTTTTCTATCGAACGCTGCCTGCACCCGACCACCGGACTATCATCACTACTCTCAACGGGTCTGACTTAGAATACGTGGACACCTACAAATACCTAGGCGTCTGGTTAGACTGTAAACTCTCCTTCCAGACTCACATTAACCATCTCCAATCCAAAATTAAATCTAGAATTGGCTTCCTATTCCGCAACAAAGCCTCCTTGCCAAACATGCCCTCGTAAAACTGACTATCCTACCGATCCTTGACTTTGGCGATGTCATTTACAAAATTGCCTCCAACACTCTCCTCAGCAAATTGGATGTAGTCTATCACAGTGCCATCCGTTTTGTTACCAAAGCCCCATATACTACCCACCACTGCGACCTGTGGCCCTCACTACATATTCGTCTTTGTTAGGTAAATCCCTGCCTTATCTCAGCTCGCTGGTCACCATAGCAACACCCACCCGTAGTATGCGCTCCAGCAGGTATATTTCACTGGTCATCCTCAAAGCCAACACCTCCTTTGGCCGCCATTCCTTCCAGTTCTCTGCTGCCAATGACTGGAACGAATTGCAAAAATCCTTGAAGCTGGAGGTTCCTATCTCCCTCACTAACTTTAAGCATCAGCTGTCAAAGCTGCTTATCGATCACTGCACCTGTATATAGCCCTTCTGTAAATAGCCCACACTACTACCTCATCCCCATATTTATTATTTTAGCTCATTTTGCACTCCAGTATCTCTATTTGCACTTGGAATATCCAGGGCCTATACTCTTGGTTCTGAAACAACAAATCCAGAATTTCTTAAAAACATCAAGGGACAGGACATCATAATCCTACTGGAAACATGTTGTCGTGGAGACATTGATACTCAGTGTTCCTCAGGCTATAGAGACAGTTTACTACCATCAATCAAACATAACATGTTAAACCGGGTCGGGACTCCGGTGGCAGAAGCAGCACTGAATTAAATGAAAAAAGGTTCTAACCACATTTGGCTAAAACTTAACAATCTATTGTGAGAGTGATGGATACATCTGTGCAGCTTATGCTCCTCCTTCAGATTCATCATATTATGATGAGCAGTTTTTTGATAATCTCCATACAGAAATCCTTCAATTTCAGGCAGAGGGTAAAGTGCTTCTTTGTGGACAAAAAACAAAATGTTTCTGAAAAATGGTTTGATAACGAATGGTGGTGGACTTCAGGAGAACCAAGGCCCAACTGACTGCAGTCCCTATACAGGGGATGGATGTGGAAATGGTTGGGTCATACAAGTTCCTGGGAGTCCATATGGACAACAGGCTGGAATGGGCTGGTAACACCGGGGCTCTGTACAAAAAGGGCCAGAGCCGACTCTACTTTCTGAGGAGGCTCAGGTCCTTCAGCGTGTGCAGTAAACTACTGCATACCTTCTACCAATCTGTGGTGGCCAGTGCCATCTTTTTTGCAGTGGTGTGCTGGGGCGCCAACATAAAGGCCGGTGATGCTTCTCTGGTAAATAAGCTAATCAGGAAGGCTAGCTCTGTTCTGGGGATTAGCCTTGAAACTCTAGAGGAGGTGGCGGAGAGACGGATCCTGGCCAAACTGCTGGCCATCATGGACAACGTCACCCACCCTCTGCATGCCATGGTTATGACACAGAGGAGCACCTTCCGTCACAGACTGATCCCACCACGGTGTGCCAGAGAGCGCTACAGGAGGTCCTTCGTGCCGGCGGCTATTAGACTATATAATGCCTCACCGGGGTGTCGTGCCGTCGGCAACATAGACCTGGAACTGTTGGGGTGTTAGGACCTAGTTTTACAATTATGCATCCATCTGTGAGTAACTCTGGTCTGTAATCACTCATTCACTCAGGACTTATTCATTCAGGACTGTATATACATATTCATGTACAGTTGTTATATCATATCACGTGCAATATTGTAAGTAATTCTTGGACCTAACTTACGTAGTCATTCACTCAGGAATGCATATTAGTATCCTGTCAGTTGTACTTTTAGTATATCGAATGTGCAATACGTGCATTTATATGTAATTAAACCCTGCACTAAGGACTGTATTTTAAGGGAATTATTATTATTACCCTAAATTATATCATACGCACATTTAGCTATTTAAATATCTCTTCCTGTCATTTACCTGTACAGTTTATGTAACCATGCAAATATTCACTTACCTGTTCATTTAACCAGACTATATATTAAGTAAACTATTATTACCCTCACTTACATCATACACACATTTAGCTATTTAAGTATTTCTCTGCCATCGACCTGTATAGTATAGTTAACCATGCAAATATTCCTTATTTATCAACTTGCAATGTCTTTTTATAGCTTTTTGCACAGTTTTTCATACTGCCGCACTATGTATCATGTATCTGTCTTTTGTGTATTTTGTTCTGGCATTTTGCACCTGCCCTGTGTTTTTTTGTACCTGCATAAAGTACCTATCTATATTGGATCTCGTTTAGGGGAAGGCCCTTTCCTGTTTCAGCATGACAATGCTCCTGTGCACAAAGTGAGGTCCATACAGAAATGGTTTGTCGAGATCAGTGTGGAAGAACTTGACTGGCCTGTACAGAGCCCTGACCTCAACACCATCGAACACCTTTGGGATGAACTGGAACGCCAACTGCGAGCCAGGCGTAACTGCCCAACATCACCAATGCTCTTGTGGCTGAATGGAAGCAAGTCCCCTCAGCAATGTTTCAACATCTAGTGGAAAGCCTTCCCAGAAGAGTGGAGGCTGTTATAGCAGCAAAGGGGGACCAACTCCATATTAATGCCCATGATTTTGTAATTAGATGTTTGACAAGCAGGTGTCCACATACTTTTGGTCATGTAGTGTAGTGTAGTAAAATCAGGAACATTTCACCAGTCCTCACAAGAACAGAGGCTATTTTAAGTTGAGGGGTTTAGGGTTACAATTAAGGTTAGGGGTTTGGTGTTAAGGTTGATGTTAAGGTTAGGTTTTGAATGGGACTGTTAGTAAAACAAACTTGTGTGTGTGTGTATATATATAGACGTACCCCGATGATAGTGTTGAGTTCAGCCATGGTGACCTGTTTAGCTCTTTCCACCGCTTGGACTACCTGCTGCTGGTGCTGATACACAGGGAGAGAGATAGAGACACACGGAGAGAGAGAGATAGACACACACGGAGAGAGAGAGATAGAGACACACGGAGAGAGAGAGATAGAGACACCCACGGAGAGAGAGAGAGAGGGACACACACGGAGAGAGAGAGATAGAGACACACACGGAGAGAGAGATAGAGACACACACGGAGAGAGAGAGATAGAGACACACGGAGAGAGAGAGATAGAGACACACACGGAGAGAGAGAGAGAGAGAGGGACACACAAGGAGAGAGAGAGATAGAGACACACACGGAGAGAGAGATAGAGACACACACGGAGAGAGAGATAGAGACACACACGGAGAGAGAGAGATAGAGACACACGGAGAGAGATAGAGACACACAGGGAGAGAGAGATAGAGACACACAGGGAGAGAGAGAGATAGAGACACACAGGGAGAGAGAGAGATAGAGACACACAGGGAGAGAGAGATAGAGACACACAGGGAGAGAGAGATAGAGACACACAGGGAGAGAGAGATAGAGACACACAGGGAGAGAGAGATAGAGACACACAGGGAGAGAGAGATAGAGACACACGGAGAGAGATAGAGACACACAGGGAGAGAGAGAGATAGAGACACACAGGGAGAGAGAGAGATAGAGACACACAGGGAGAGAGAGATAGAGACACACGGAGAGAGATAGAGAGACACAGGGAGAGAGAGAGATAGAGACACACGGAGAGAGATAGAGACACACAGGGAGAGAGAGATAGAGACACACAGGGAGAGAGAGATAGAGACACACAGGGAGAGAGAGAGATAGAGACACACGGAGAGAGATAGAGACACACAGGGAGAGAGAGATAGAGACACACAGGGAGAGAGAGATAGAGACACACAGGGAGAGAGAGATAGAGACACACAGGGAGAGAGAGAGATAGAGACACACGGAGAGAGATAGAGACACACGGAGAGAGAGAGATAGAGACACACAGGGAGAGAGAGAGATAGAGACACACGGAGAGAGATAGAGACACACAGGGAGAGAGAGAGAGATAGAGACACACACGGAGAGAGATAGAGACACACACGGAGAGAGAGATAGAGACACACACGGAGAGAGAGATAGAGACACACACGGAGAGAGATAGAGACACACAGGGAGAGAGATAATGTAGTATATGAATAATATGTATACAGAAAAGCAAATATTATGCAAATCCATGAATCCTCAGATCTCCTACATCAGTACCTCTGTCTGACTGATCCCTAGTGTAATCCAGCTAATCCATGTTATAATACAGGTGTAATCTGAGGAGAGGTTTGAAGCCAGTGTGCCTTGCCTTTACTCCCACCCTGCAGAGTCACTTCACTCCCTCCAGAGCAGGGATTAAACACACACGCACCCACACAAACAGGTTCCTGCATAATGGTTTAATAACCTCAGAGTGCCGTGAGCTCAGAGGATTATGGGTAATGTAGTTGTGACAGGAAATACAACACCCTGGGAGAGACAAATGTCTCCAGCCCTCTCAATTCAAATACATTTGTTTTATTGGCATGATGTAACAATGCACTATTGCCAAAGCGTGCTTTAAGTGATTCATTTACAATATTAACATAATTAAAATAATAAATCAATATTGTCAACGGGACAACAGTAACAATACATTGAACAACAATAAGCATAGAGGACATGTTGGTTGTTCTGTCAGACACTGTCCCTCGTCTTATAGCAGGCATTAATGTAGAGTGCTGCCAACCCACAGCTCTCTGCTCCTCCCCCAGCAGGACGGGTAGGGTTAGGGTTAGAGTTAGGGTTAGGATAGTTAATGTAACCCACAGCTCTCTGCTCCTCCCCCAGCAGGACGGGTAGGGTTAGGGTTAGGATAGTTAATGTAACCCACAGCTCTCTGCTCCTCCCCCAGCAGGACGGGTAGGGTTAGGGTTAGAGTTAGGGTTAGGATAGTTAATGTAACCCACAGCTCTCTGCTCCTCCCCCAGCAGGACGGGTAGGGTTAGGGTTAGAGTTAGGGTTAGGATAGTTAATGTAACCCACAGCTCTCTGCTCCTCCCCCAGCAGGACGGGTAGGGTTAGGGTTAGAGTTAGGGTTAGGATAGTTAATGTAACCCACAGCTCTCTGCTCCTCCCCCAGCAGGACGGGTAGCCTATCCTCAGAGAGGGCTTTAAAACCTTAAATAAGGGTTTAACCTTTGGGGAAATTACACGCTGGTTCGAAAACACGAGCTGACAAGATGAAAAACCTGTCGATCTGTCCTTGAAAGAATTTGTTCTTAACTGACTTGCCTAGTTCAATGAAGGTTAAATAAATAAAAAATAAAAACATTTACCATTTGGTCAGGAAATGCAGCTCTGTCTCTGGTTCTGCTGCCTTTCCTCTACAGGGAGACAGGTTTTCCTGTGTCTACCCTTCTCAATAGCAAGGCTGTGCTCGCTGAGCCTGTACTTTGTCAAGGTTTTCCTGAGGTTTTGATCAGTCACCATGGTCAGATAGTTTGCCATGGTGTACTGTCCATTTAGGGCCAAATAGCACTGCATTTTGCTTTGTGCTTATGCTTCCCAATAAGTCATGTAGTTTTGTTTTGACTGTGTTGTAATTTGGTTTATTCTGATTGATTGGATGTTCTGGTCCGGAGGCTTCAGTGTGTTAGTAGAACAGGTTAGTGAACTCAGCCCCAGGACCAGCTGGATGAGGGGACTCTGTTCTTCAGTGTGTTAGTAGAACAGGTTAGTGAACTCAGCCCCAGGACCAGCTGGATGAGGGGTCTCTGTTCTTCAGTGTGTTAGTAGAACAGGTTAGTGAACTCAGCCCCAGGACCAGCTGGATGAAGGGTCTCTGTTCTTCAGTGTGTTAGTAGAACAGGTTAGTGAACTCAGCCCCAGGACCAGCTGGATGAGGGATCTCTGTTCTTCAGTGTGTTAGTAGAACAGGTTAGTGAACTCAGGACCAGGACCAGCTGGATGAGGGGACTCTGTTCTTCAGTGTGTTAGTAGAACAGGATAGTGAACTCAGCCCCAGGACCAGCTGGATGAAAGGACTCTGTTCTTCAGTGTGTTAGTAGAACAGGTTTGTGAACTCAGCCCCAGGACCAGCTGGATGACCAGCTGGATGCTCTATCTCTCCCCCCCCATCTCATTCTCACTCCCCTTCTCCTCAACCCTTTCTTTTGAATGGATCAGAAGACAGTTTTGAGAGAACAGGAGACAGACTAACTGGAGATCAATGTTACACTAACCTCTAGTGAGAGGAAGGGGATGACTTGGGCACAGATAGCATTCAATCGTTTCACCATCTCCGCCTGAGAGAGAGAGAGAGAATTTAACAGGTGACATCATTAAGGGATCATAGCTTTCACCTGCATTTACCTGGTCAGTCTGTAATGGAAAGAGCAGGTGTTCCTAATAGTTTGTGCACTCATTGTATATCAATGCATCTTTTTAACACTATCTTCTAGAAAATATTTCCATGAGTCAGGAATAGGGTTAGAACAGAGTCAGGGTCAGGGTTAGAACAGGGTTAGCATTAGAACAGGATTAGCGTTAGAACAGGGTTAGCATTAGGGCTAGAACAGGGTTAGGGTTAGAACAGAGTCAGGGTTAGAACAGAGTCAGGGTTAGAACAGAGTCAGGGTTAGAACAGAGTCAGGTACCATACATCTATCTCCCAAAGTAGAGCTGTGTATGTATAGCATCAACACACCTAACCACAATTCAATATGCTTAATGGACTGCTACATCTTCTATAATATGTGTGTTCTACGTGTACTAGGGCTGGGCGATGTTAACCTTTGTCCTATCATGATTATGTACCAATAAAACATAGTGATATACCATGCTATCGCTACTATCATGATTATGTACCAATAAAACATAGTGATATACCATGCTATCGCTACTATCATGATTATGTACCAATAAAACATAGTGATATACCATGCTATCGCTACTATCATGATTATGTACTAATAAAACATAGTGAAATACCATGCTATCGCTACTATCATGATTATGTACTAATAAAACATAGTGAAATACCATGCTATCGCTACTATCACGATTATGTACTAATAAAACATAGTGAAATACCATGCTATCGCTACTATCACGATTATGTACTAATAAAACATAGTGAAATACCATGCTATCGCTACTATCATGATTATGTACTAATATAACATAGTGATATACCATGCTATCGCTACTATCATGATTATGTACTAATAAAACAGTGATATACCATGCTATCGCTACTATCATTATTATGTACTAATAAAACAGTGATATACCATGCTATCGCTACTATCATGATTATGTACTAATAAAACAGTGTACTAATAAAACATAGTGAAATACCATGCTATCGCTACTATCACGATTATGTACTAATAAAAGATAGTGAAATACCATGCTATCGCTACTATCATGATTATGTACCAATAAAACAGTGATATACCATGCTATCGCTACTATCATGATTATGTACTAATAAAACATAGTGATATACCATGCTATCGCTACTATCACGATTATGTACTAATAAAAGATAGTGAAATACCATGCTATCGCTACTATCATGATTATGTACTAATAAAACATAGTGATATACCATGCTATCGCTACTATCATGATTATGTACTAATAAAACAGTGATATACCATGCTATCGCTACTATCATGATTATGTACTAATAAAACAGTGATATACCATGCTATCGCTACTATCATGATTATGTACTAATAAAACAGTGATATACCATGCTATCGCTACTATCATGATTATGTACTAATAAAACAGTGATATACCATGCTATCGCTACTATCATGATTATGTACCAATAAAACATAGTGATATACCATGCTATTGCTACTATCATGAATATGTACCAATAAAACATAGTGATATACCATGCTATCACTACTATCATGATTATGTACTAATAAAACAGTGATATACCATGCTATCGCTACTATCATGATTATGTACCAATAAAACATGTGATATACCATGCTATCGCTACTATCATGATTATGTACTAATAAAACAGCGATATACCATGCTATCCCTACTATCACGATTATGTACTATTAAAACATAGTGATATACCATGCTATCGCTACTATCATGATTATGTACTAATAAAACTGTGATATACCATGCTATCGCTACTATCATGATTATGTACTAATAAAACTGTGATATACCATGCTATCGCTACTATCATGATTATGTACCAATAAAACATAGTGATATACCATGCTATAGCTACTATCATGATTATGTACTAATAAAACAGTGATATACCATGCTATCGCTACTATCATGATTATGTACCAATAAAACATAGTGATATACCATGCTATAGCTACTATCATGATTATGTACTAATAAAACAGTGATATACAATGCTATTGCCACTCCCCCATCCCCCCAAAAACATATCATTAAATACTCAGCAATAACGACAGCGTGAAATCAAATGCAACTGGATGAATCATGAAGAAAGATAATGTTGTTTAAAGCCTGGATGAATCATGAAGAAAGATAATGTTGTTTAAAGCCTGGATGAATCATGATGAAAGATCATGTTGAAAGCCTGGATGAATCATGATGAAAGATAATGTTGGTTAAAGCCTGGATGAATCATGATGAAAGATAATGTTGTTTAAAGTCTGGATGAATCATGAAGAAAGATAATGTTGTTGAAAGCCTGGCCTTAGAATATTGCAGGCAATGGAAGATCTTTTTTTCTCCTTTCTGTACACACAACAGAGCAGTGACTGATGAGGAACACGCTGTCTTACCATAGTGAGTTAGGTTATAGCACTAGTGAGTTAGGTTATATGACTTACCATAGTGAGTTAGGTTATAGCACTTAGTGAGTTAGGTTATATGACTTACCATAGTGAGTTAGGTTATAGCACTTACCATAGTGAGTTAGGTTATATGACTTACCATAGTGAGTTAGGTTATATGACTTACCATAGTGAGTTAGGTTATATGACTTACCATAGTGAGTTAGGTTATATGACTTACCATAGTGAGTTAGGTTATATGACTTACCATAGTGAGTTAGGTTATATGACTTACCATAGTGAGTTAGGTTATATGACTTACCATAGTGAGTTAGGTTATATGACTTACCATAGTGAGTTAGGTTATATGACTTACCATAGTGAGTTAGGTTATATGACTTACCATAGTGAGTTAGGTTATATGACTTACCATAGTGAGTTAGGTTATAGCACTTACCATAGTGAGTTAGGTTATATGACTTACCATAGTGAGTTAGGTTATATGACTTACCATAGTGAGTTAGGTTATATGACTTACCATAGTGAGTTAGGTTATATGACTTACCATAGTGAGTTAGGTTATATGACTTACCATAGTGAGTTAGGTTATATGACTTACCATAGTGAGTTAGGTTATATGACTTACCATAGTGAGTTAGGTTATATGACTTACCATAGTGAGTTAGGTTATAGGACTTACCATAGTGAGTTAGGTTATATGACTTACCATAGTGAGTTAGGTTATATGACTTACCATAGTGAGTTAGGTTATATGACTTACCATAGTGAGTTAGGTTATATGACTTACCATAGTGAGTTAGGTTATAGCACTTACCATAGTGAGTTAGGTTATATGACTTACCATAGTGAGTTAGGTTATATGACTTACCATAGTGAGTTAGGTTATATGACTTACCATAGTGAGTTAGGTTATATGACTTACCATAGTGAGTTAGGTTATATGACTTACCATAGTGAGTTAGGTTATATGACTTACCATAGTGAGTTAGGTTATATGACTTACCATAGTGAGTTAGGTTATATGACTTACCATAGTGAGTTAGGTTATAGGACTTACCATAGTGAGTTAGGTTATATGACTTACCATAGTGAGTTAGGTTATATGACTTACCATAGTGAGTTAGGTTATATGACTTACCATAGTGAGTTAGGTTATATGACTTACCATAGTGAGTTAGGTTATATGACTTACCATAGTGAGTTAGGTTATATGACTTACCATAGTGAGTTAGGTTATATGACTTACCATAGTGAGTTAGGTTATAGGACTTAACATAGTGAGTTAGGTTATATGACTTACCATAGTGAGTTAGGTTATATGACTTACCATAGTGAGTTAGGTTATATGACTTACCATAGTGAGTTAGGTTATATGACTTACCATAGTGAGTTAGACCTAGGATATAGACCTAGACCTAGACCTAGGATATAGACCTTAATTCTTGTTGTTTTTGAAAGCCACAACAGGATATTGGCCATTTGGTTCTCAACCTCGCGTGGAGGGATTTTTCCGGCCCGCATAGATTATTTCATTCGTAATAAACTAAAACTAGGTTATTAGTCGTTTGACTACCTTGTGTTTTCAGGCTATTTAAATAACTTTTTAAATGGACAGGGCAGAACTACCGCATTTCAGGAACCGGGGCACCTACAGATATTTTTTTAGGAAAACAGCATTTCAACACATTTTGCCATGGGGCAGAGATTTATTTTCTTTCTGTTTTAAAGCAAATGTTCTCTTATTCTACACATTATGTCATGAGATAAAATGTTCTAGACTTTTTGCAATGAGTCAGAGAGAAAAACATGCTGTTTTATAGATCATATCATGCCATTGTTGACATTTTGTCCTTGAGGTTGAGATAAAAAAAATTGCAGTTTTAAAGAAAATGTCCTGCAATTCTACGTACTTTGGTAAAATAAGCAAAGGGGGGGGGACATCCTGGGGGCCCCAGCATTCGGAAATCTGGCCCTGGAGCTCCTTTACATTCATCCTGGGGGCCCCAGCATTCGGTAATCTGGCCCTGGAGCTTCTTTACATTCCTCCTGGGGGCCCCAGCATTCGGTAATCTGGCCCTGGAGCTCCTTTACATTCATCCTGGGGGCCCCAGCATTCGGTAATCTGGCCCTGGAGCTCCTTTACATTCATCCTGGGGGCCCCAGCATTCGGTAATCTGGCCCTGGAGCTGCTTTACATTCCTCCTGGGGGCCCCAGCATTCGGTAATCTGGCCCTGGAGCTCCTTTACATTCATCCTGGGGGCCCCAGCATTCGGTAATCTGGCCCTGGAGCTTCTTTACATTCATCCTGGGGGCCCCAGCATTCGGTAATCTGGCCCTGGAGCTTCTTTACATTCCTCCTGGGGGCCCCAGCATTCGGTAATCTGACTCTGGAGCTCCTTTACATTCATCCTGGGGGCCCCAGCATTCGGTAATCTGGCCCTGGAGCTTCTTTACATTCATCCTGGGGGCCCCAGCATTCGGTAATATGGCCCTGGAGCTTCTTTACATTCCTCCTGGGGGCCCCAGCATTCGGTAATCTGGCTCTGGAGCTCCTTTACATTCATCCTGGGGGCCCCAGCATTCGGTAATCTGGCTCTGGAGCTCCTTTACATTCATCCTGGGGGCCCCAGCATTCGGTAATCTGGCTCTGGAGCTTCTTTACATTCCTCCTGGGGGCCCCAGCATTCGGTAATCTGGCCCTGGAGCTCCTTTACATTCATCCTGGGGGCCCCAGCATTCGGTAATCTGGCTCTGGAGCTCCTTTACATTCCTCCTGGGGGCCCCAGCATTCGGTAATCTGGCCCTGGAGCTCCTTTACATTCATCCTGGGGGCCCCAGCATTCGGTAATCTGGCCCTGGAGCTCCTTTACATTCCTCCTGGGGGCCCCAGCATTCGGTAATCTGGCCCTGGAGCTCCTTTACATTCATCCTGGGGGCCCCAGCATTCGGTAATCTGGCCCTGGAGCTCCTTTACATTCATCCTGGGGGCCCCAGCATTCGGTAATCTGGCCCTGGAGCTCCTTTACATTCCTCCTGGGGGCCCCAGCATTCGGTAATCTGGCCCTGGAGCTCCTTTACATTCATCCTGGGGGCCCCAGCATTCGGTAATCTGGCCCTGGAGCTCCTTTACATTCATCCTGGGGGCCCCAGCATTCGGTAATCTGGCCCTGGAGCTCCTTTACATTCCTCCTGGGAGCCCCAGCATTCGGTAATCTGGACCTGGAGCTCCTTTACATTGATTGTTTGATCAGGAGAAAGCCATGCAGAAAATCTTGAAGTTTAGCCTTCAGTCATTTTCATAGCCTATGGAATGGAGAGAGAAGGAATTATAAGGTACGTTTTTTACAGCTCTAGAAAAGATAGTTAAGGAGTGTTCATTATAAAAATAAAGAAGAGTTGAGTCTATAGCCTAAATAAAGAATAGTCTATAGCCTGAATAAAGAAGAGTCTATAGCCTAAATAAAGAAGAGTCTATAGCCTGAATAAAGAAGAGTCTATAGCCTAAATAAAGAATAGTCTATAGCCTGAATAAAGAAGAGTCTATAGCCTAAATAAAGAAGAGTCTATAGCCTGAATAAAGAAGAGTCTATAGCCTAAATAAAGAAGAGTCTATAGCCTAAATAAAGAAGAGTCTATAGCCTAAATAAAGAAGAGTCTATAGCCTAAATAAAGAAGAGTCTATAGCCTAAATAAAGAATAGTCTATAGCCTGAATAAAGAAGAGTCTATAGCCTAAATAAAGAAGAGTCTATAGCCTAAATAAAGAAGAGTCTATAGCCTAAATAAAGAAGAGTCTATAGCCTAAATAAAGAAGAGTTGAGTCTATAGCCTAAATAAAGTCCCTCCTCCTGTTTAGTGTTCTGTCACAATGACTTACAGTAGGGGCGGCCAACCCTCCTCCTGTTTAGTGTTCTGTCACAATGACTTACAGTAGGGGCGGCCAACCCTCCTCCTGTTTAGTGTTCTGTCAGATTGACTTACAGTAGGGGCGGCCAACCCTCTTCCTGTTTAGTGTTCTGTCAGAATGACTTACAGTAGGGGCGGCCAACCCTCCTCCTGTTTAGTGTTCTGTCAGAATGACTTACAGTAGGGGCAGCCAACCCTCCTCCTGTTTAGTGTTCTGTCAGAATGACTTACAGTAGGGGCGGCCAACCCTCCTCCTGTTTAGTGTTCTGTCAGAATGATTTACAGTAGGGGTGGCCAACCCTCCTCCTGTTTAGTGTCAGAATGACTTACAGTAGGGGCGGCCAACCCTCCTCCTGTTTAGTGTTCTGTCAGATTGACTTACAGTAGGGGCGGCCAACCCTCCTCCTGTTTAGTGTTCTGTCAGATTGACTTACAGTAGGGGCGGCCAACCCTCCTCCTGTTTAGTGTTCTGTCAGAATGACTTACAGTAGGGGCGGCCAACCCTCCTCCTGTTTAGTGTCAGAATGACTTACAGTAGGGGCGGCCAACCCTCCTCCTGTTTAGTGTCAGAAGGACTTACAGTAGGGGCGGCCAACCCTCTTCCTGTTTAGTGTTCTGTCAGAATGACTTACAGTAGGGGCGGCCAACCCTCCTCCTGTTTAGTGTTCTGTCAGAATTACTTACAGTAGGGGCAGCCAACCCTCCTCCTGTTTAGTGTTCTGTCAGAATGACTTACAGTAGGGGCAGCCAACCCTCCTCCTGTTTAGTGTTCTGTCAGAATGACTTACAGTAGGGGCGGCCAACCCTCCTCCTGTTTAGTGTTCTGTCAGAATGACTTACAGTAGGGGCGGCCAACCCTTCTCCTGTTTAGTGTCAGAATGACTTACAGTAGGGGCGGCCAACCCTCCTCCTGTTTAGTGTTCTGTCAGATTGACTTACAGTAGGGGCGGCCAACCCTCCTCCTGTTTAGTGTTCTGTCAGATTGACTTACAGTAGGGGCGGCCAACCCTCCTCCTGTTTAGTGTTCTGTCAGATTGACTTACAGTAGGGGCGGCCAACCCTCCTCCTGTTTAGTGTTCTGTCAGATTGACTTACAGTAGGGGCGGCCAACCCTCCTCCTGTTTAGTGTTCTGTCAGAATGACTTACAGTAGGGGCGGCCAACCCTCCTCCTGTTTAGTGTTCTGTCAGATTGACTTACAGTAGGGGCAGCCAACCCTCCTCCTGTTTAGTGTTCTGTCAGAATGACTTACAGTAGGGGCGGCCAACCCTCCTCCTGTTTAGTGTTCTGTCAGAATGATTTACAGTAGGGGTGGCCAACCCTCCTCCTGTTTAGTGTCAGAATGACTTACAGTAGGGGCGGCCAACCCTCCTCCTGTTTAGTGTTCTGTCAGATTGACTTACAGTAGGGGCGGCCAACCCTCCTCCTGTTTAGTGTTCTGTCAGATTGACTTACAGTAGGGGCGGCCAACCCTCCTCCTGTTTAGTGTTCTGTCAGAATGACTTACAGTAGGGGCGGCCAACCCTCCTCCTGTTTAGTGTCAGAATGACTTACAGTAGGGGCAGCCAACCCTCCTCCTGTTTAGTGTCAGAATGACTTACAGTAGGGGCGGCCAACCCTCCTCCTGTTTAGTGTCAGAAGGACTTACAGTAGGGGCGGCCAACCCTCTTCCTGTTTAGTGTTCTGTCAGAATGACTTACAGTAGGGGCGGCCAACCCTCCTCCTGTTTAGTGTTCTGTCAGAATGACTTACAGTAGGGGCAGCCAACCCTCCTCCTGTTTAGTGTTCTGTCAGAATGACTTACAGTAGGGGCGGCCAACCCTCCTCCTGTTTAGTGTTCTGTCAGAATGACTTACAGTAGGGGCGGCCAACCCTTCTCCTGTTTAGTGTCAGAATGACTTACAGTAGGGGCGGCCAACCCTCCTCCTGTTTAGTGTTCTGTCAGATTGACTTACAGTAGGGGCGGCCAACCCTCCTCCTGTTTAGTGTTCTGTCAGATTGACTTACAGTAGGGGCGGCCAACCCTCCTCCTGTTTAGTGTTCTGTCAGATTGACTTACAGTAGGGGCAGCCAACCCTCCTCCTGTTTAGTGTCAAAATGACTTACAGTAGGGGCGGCCAACCCTCCTCCTGTTTAGTGTTCTGTCAGATTGACTTACAGTAGGGGCAGCCAACCCTCCTCCTGTTTAGTGTTCTGTCAGATTGACTTACAGTAGGGGCGGCCAACCCTCCTCCTGTTTAGTGTTCTGTCAGATTGACTTACAGTAGGGGCGGCCAACCCTCCTCCTGTTTAGTGTTCTGTCAGATTGACTTACAGTAGGGGCGGCCAACCCTCCTCCTGAGAGCCACTGGGTGGTTCAGGCTTTTGTTCTAGCCATGCTCTAACAGACCTGATCCTACTAATAAAGTGATCGTCAGGAACTGGTTGGAGTTAGCAGAATGGCTAGCTAGCTAGAAGATTAATAGGCTTCTCAAAAGAAAATGATCTCTGATACTCCCTAGGTGTTTTGGCTTTGTAGCTATTTAGCTACGTTAGCCAGCTAGTTAACATAACTCAATGACGGTAGTATATTCTCCCCGGCTGAGAAAACAATAATACGATTAACACTTACTGAACTTCACATCAACCTGGCTGTGACTAGACAAGATAACTTAGTTATGCTAGTTTAACTAGCCGAAATTACAGTAGTTTAGCTGGCTCATACTAACTAGCTAACGTCAGCTAATCTTGTTTGAGTGGACAGTTTGTTTAGTCAATCCAAACTTTATGATAATCAAATTGACTTGAAACTCACCGTAGATTGTTTCAGTCCTCCATGATCAATCCCATGCAGAAAGAACAAGCTACTAGTCTATAACCGACTGATCGAACCAGCACCATCAGGAAGTCAGGAATTCTTCCAAATTAAAGTCATTTTCTGTAAACTGTAAATTAATAATACAGGTAACTATCGTCGGAAATCATACAAAATAATTTAGCCTAAATGGAAACATATTTTTTACACAACATACTGTATGTTAGTGAAACTATATGGGAATATTTACAGACTGTGATTTTTATTTAAAAGTTGAATTCTATATTTGCTCAACACATGTTGACTCACTACTTATTGTTCCAATACTACTTTTTTCATACACATCTCCATACACTTACGTCTTTCATCGCTGTCTTAAACTCTGCAGCCGAGACACACACACGCTGCACACACACACACACACACACACACACACACGCTGCACACACACACACACACAAACACACACACACACGCTGCACACACACACACACACACACACACACACACACACACACACACACAAACACAAAAATGTATTTTAAGATTCACTCAGTGTAGTTTCCTACCTGTTTGTGCATCTCAACGTTGAGTCCATAAGACATCTCATAGTACTGAAAGACAAAGACACAAATTCATCTTCAGCTCTATCTTTTTCTAGTTTCTGTTTCTCACAGACAGTAGAACCTCAGGTCTCTGCATACTGTAATACAGACAGTAGAACCTCAGGTCTCTGCATACTGTAATACAGACAGTAGAACCTCAGGTCTCTGCATACTGTAATACAGACAGTAGAACCTCAGGTCTCTGCATACTGTAATACAGACAGTAGAACCTCAGGTCCCTGCATACTGTAATACAGACAGTAGAACATCAGGTCTTCTCACATACTGTAATACAGACAGTAGAACCTCAGGTCTCTGCATACTGTAATACAGACAGTAGAACCTCAGGTCTTCTCACATACTGTAATACAGACAGTAGAACCTCAGGTCTCTGCATACTGTAATACAGACAGTAGAACATCAGGTCTTCTCACATACTGTAATACAGACAGTAGAACCTCAGGTCTCTGCATACTGTAATACAGACAGTAGAACCTCAGGTCTCTGCATACTGTAATACAGACAGTAGAACCTCAGGTCTCTGCATACTGTAATACAGACAGTAGAACCTCAGGTCTCTGCATACTGTAATACAGACAGTAGAACATCAGGTCTCTGCATACTGTAATACAGACAGTAGAACCTCAGGTCTCTGCATACTGTAATACAGACAGTAGAACCTCAGGTCTCTGCATACTGTAATACAGACAGTAGAACATCAGGTCTCTGCATACTGTAATACAGACAGTAGAACCTCAGGTCTCTGCATACTGTAATACAGACAGTAGAACCTCAGGTCTCTGCATACTGTAATACAGAGAGTAGAACCTCAGGTCTCTGCATACTGTAATACAGACAGTAGAACCTCAGGTCTCTGCATACTGTAATACAGACAGTAGAACCTCAGGTCTCTGCATACTGTAATACAGACAGTAGAACCTCAGGTCTCTGCATACTGTAATACAGACAGTAGAACCTCAGGTCTCTGCATACTGTAATACAGACAGTAGAACCTCAGGTCTCTGCATACTGTAATACAGACAGTAGAACCTCAGGTCTCTGCATACTGTAATACAGACAGTAGAACCTCAGGTCTCTGCATACTGTAATACAGACAGTAGAACCTCAGGTCTCTGCATACTGTAATACAGACAGTAGAACCTCAGGTCTCTGCATACTGTAATACAGACAGTAGAACCTCAGGTCTCTGCATACTGTAATACAGACAGTAGAACCTCAGGTCTCTGCATACTGTAATACAGACAGTAGAACCTCAGGTCTCTGCATACTGTAATACAGACAGTAGAACCTCAGGTCCTCTTTGCTTAAATACTTCCCTATTTCTTGTAAAATAAGTTGAAATAAAATAACACTTTAGGTTTTATCACCACATCTTGTAATTGGATTTTATCACCACATCTTGTAATTGGATTTTATCACCACATCTTGTAATTGGATTTTATCACCACATCTTGTAATTGGATTTTATCACCACATCTTGTAATTGGATTTTATCACCACATCTTGTAATTGGATTTTATCACCACATCTTGTAATTGGATTTTATCACCACATCTTGTAATTGGATTTTATCACCACATCTTGTAATTGGATGTTCAACATTGCAGAAACAATTTTATTTTTGTCAACATAAGTTGTCACCCCAGAGCTAGTACTTGGTTGCACAGCCTTTGGTCAGGATACTGTAACTGTAGACAAACACTTCTTGTAGCCATCAATGAGCTTTCTATGCCTTTCTACTGGAAATGTGGGACACTTTTAAGCAGCAATCTGCTCTATATATTCAATGTTGTAGGGATGCCCTCCACCAACTGCTGTTTTCAGATCTCGCCATAGGTTTTGAATGCGATTCAGATCTGGCCACTTGAGATCAGTCCAGCATCTCTTGAACCATTCATGGGTGTTTTTTGATGTGTGTTTTTGGTCGTTGTCCTGCTGGAAGACCCACAACCTTTAATGGAGACCCAGTTTTTGGACACTGTGTTGAACATTTGACTCAAAAACACCTGATAATCTGCTGATTTCATGATGCCTTGCACATGTTCAAGGCCCCCAGTACCAGAGACAGCAAAGCATTTAATTGAATGTTTCATTTGGTCGTCACAAACAGAGATCTGTTTTACCACAGAACATTTTCCCCAGGATTTAAACAGAGGTTTAATCAACTTGGACAACTGAGTCCATTCAACATGCTTGTCCAAGTTCCCGCCACATAAAGTATTTATAATTTAAATATTTAAGTCCCATAGACAATGAAAAACCAACAATCTGAACAAAATAAGTTGAGATAACTTACGACTTGACTCTGTAGTCCAAGTTAGTTGAACTTCTGTGCCCAAAAGTTGACTGAACTCAATAAAGCTGTGAAGTAAGTTGCCTTAAAATGTTAAGTTGACTGAATTTTTTTTAGGTTGACTTACAAATGACAGTTTAGGTTGTAAACTAAACATTTCAAGTTGAAGCAAAAGTGCAAGGTGTAAAAAATCCAATAAAGAAAATGTCAGTTTGCTTGAGGTTTTTAATTCTACATATACTACATAAGTATTGAAGTGTATAGTGCATATACTACATAAGTATTTAAGTGTATAGTGCAAATACTACATAAACCTCATAAACAATTTTATCAATGGATTTCTGACAGTTTGTAGTGCAAAACAGCCCAAACAGGTAAATGAATGCAGGTGTGAAATCTCTTAACAGCCTGTTGGAAACGAGTTATACATTTATAATGCATGTTAATTAAACATAGTTAATACCATGAACATTAACATCCTTAGTGCTAAAAATAGAAAACTATTTAACATAGTTAATACAATTTTTATTTATATTGGAAAAAGCAAATGCAAGTTTCAGTCAATCTAGACACACTGTGTTGTTGTACTGGAGGCATTATTATGATCATCTGAAGTGTTGGGTCACATGGTACCAAGCTCCTCTGTTTAAATCACTAATTATACCGTCCTTACAAAGTGCTAAAGAGTCCATTTTACAAACAAATCCACTGAAATTAATTTTGGGAAAAATGTAAAAAAATTAGAATGCATGTAAAAGATAAATAAAAAAATATAAATTCTGTATAAAACCTGTGAAATTGTTCAACCAGTAAAACTGTGGTTTAGTAAAAACATGCCAAACAAGGCTTAAACAAACAAAAGATCACTATTCCCTAAAACCTAATGCTGTGATCAAACATCCTGGTCACAGGAAAAGAGACCTTACCCGTGCAGAGCACTGACTGCCCAAGTCCATGAAGACCTTTTCTATAGTCTCAAAGGTGTACTTTAGCTCATTTGGGTACTCAATCTCCAAGGCAAAGAGGAGGCCAAACAGGTAAGCGAATGCCAGAGGCAGGTCTGGAATCTCTCTTAAAACAACAGTCTCCTCCAGCACAACAGCGATGTTCTTGACTGTCGGTGGTGAGGATAAAATGGAGACGTCGTCCTCGACAACCGTCCTCTGGAGAAGTGTCCTGGTTACAAAAATAAAAAACATGCAGGATGACTTTGTAATGAAGTTCGTTTCATGAAATATACTCACTACAGAGGTCTTCAGTAGCTTTGCTGGATTCTCATGAACAAACAAAGGGAGACCTTGCAGGACTGTTGTCTTCCGATGAGCCACAATGTTGGAGGTCTGAAAATCAAACAAAAAAACCATTTACATGACATTTGTTAGTACTTCCTAGCATTTAGAATAACTAAAAGCAGATAAAACATGTTACACAGCTGAAGGATATAGCATTATGAGGTTTATTTTATTATTTATTCTCATTTAGTTTTCAGTAATTTAGCAGACACTTTTATCCAAAACGACTTACAGGAAATACAAGGACATCTGGAGCACCTTAAGGTACAGTGCTTTGGTTCTACCGTCCGATTACAAGTTTGACTGCCTAACCCATGACCTGCTGATGCCCTAACCCATGACCTACTGATGCCCTAACCCATGACCTACTGATGCCCTAACCCATGACCTGCTGATGCCCTAACCCATGACCTACTGATGCCCTAACCCATGACCTACTGATGCCCTAACCCATGACCTACTGATGCCCTAACCCATGACCTACTGATGCCCTAACCCATGACCTGCTGATGCCCTAACCCATGACCTACTGATGCCCTAAGTCCAGTCAATGCTAAAAACAATAGCTTAGTCAAAGAATAAACATATTATATAAGGGACTGCCCGTTCCTAAAAACATAGTTGTGTAAAGCTTTACTAGGTTCTAGTTCTAAATTGGCAAGATTACACTAAGTTCTAAGCAAGGACAGTCAGGTGTATACCGGTAATTAAATAACTTGGGTGTCTTAAAAAATTACCTGTT
Organism: Thymallus thymallus; assembly: GCA_023634145.1. NCBI lineage: Eukaryota > Metazoa > Chordata > Actinopteri > Salmoniformes > Salmonidae > Thymallus > Thymallus thymallus. The sequence goes on along the minus strand of CM042401.1, from coordinate 37,927,349 downwards.
CATCAAGCCTTTCTAGGACATCTTCCATCTCCTGTCCAAGAGCTCCCCTTCTGGCACGGTACAGCTTCAGGAATTGAGGAGAGTGCTGGTCTAAAAACGCTCTGAATATCTCCAGCAGGTCCTTGTTGGTGATGTGCTTGAACTCATCACAGATCTGTTGATAACAACAAAGAATTATGTATTTACATTTTATTCAGGGAAATGGCATTGAAAACTTGCTTTCGTTGCAAACTTCTTTGAAATTACACACTTCTCAAGAAAATGTTGAATTTTCTTGCCTTCTTTTGCCAACTCTTCTGGTATGGGATCGAGAAAGGTGCGGTTTCAATGTACCTGTGGTTTTGAAGGTACAGACACAATCCGGGTAAAGACAGGGCCAGTTTGCTTCTCCTCCGTGACGTATTCTACAGTGTTTAAGTAGGACCTCCTGATTATAGTGGGAAAACTTGCAGAAACGACACTGCATGTGTTCCAGTTGCTGGAAAAACAAATAAACATTGTTTAGGTATAGCTAAGTAGATAAATGGCAAGTAGAATCATATTGCACTGTAGTCTAGTAAATAATGGCCCCTGTTCGTGTAACTAAAGCTTTACTA
>CM042401.1:37886753-37921753 GCA_023634145.1 Thymallus thymallus | reverse complement strand
TAGCCCATGCCAAAATAACTGATATCTCTAACTTAAACAGGCAGATTTTATGTGGAATTTGTATTATGCTAATTTGATTTAAATGGGGGCGCGGACACTCGAAGGTTTTAAAAGCCTCTCTTTGTCAAATTATTCACACACGTGGCTCCCGAGTGGTACAGCGGTCTAAGACACTGCATCTCAGTGCTAGAGGCGTCACTACAGACCCTGGTTTGATTCCAGCCTGTATCACAATCTGGCTGTGATTGAAAGTCCCATAGGGCGGCGCACAATTGGCCCAGCGTCGTCCAGGTATGTCCAGGGTAGGCCGCCATTGTAAATAAGAATATGTTCTTAACTGACTTGCCAGGTTAAATAAAAAATGTACAAAAACTCTCAGCATTCGCTGCTTCTAGTTCAGTAGCCTACCTCTCCTCTCCTAGTTGAGTGTGTGAGATCAAGTGTACCTATATGTCTGGTCTCAATTAAATAAAGTAGGCTGCTTCTGCATGTATGGAGAATCACGTGGCACTTAAAGAATTCTAATAGTTTGCCTAATTTCATTTTATGAGACAAAAGAAACAAGTAAAGCCTAGAGCAGTATTTCCCAGAGTCAGTCCTGGTCCATTCAATGACAGACTACTAGTTTCTCACTTGAGAAATACTGCAGCAAACACCTTTGTTACATGTAAACTTACACAACTAATATGGGATCAGTATCATGCCAGATGTATTGTGAACACACAGCTGTACAAAAAAGTACCAATCCACATATGTAAATCACTTTCCACATATGTAAATCACTTTCCACATATGTAAATCACTTTCCACATATGTAAATCACTTTCCACATATGTAAATCACCAATTGGGGCTGCAGGTAGCCTAGTGTTTAGGGCATTGGGCAAGTATCCGAAAGGTTGCTGGATCGAATCCTAAAGCTGACAAGGCATTTAACCCACTGTTCACTGGGAGGCCGTCATTGTTAATAAGAATTTGTTCTTAACTGACTTGCCGATTTAAATCAAAAAAATATTTTTAAAAATCCACATATGTAAATCACTTTCCACATATGGAGTTACAGAAAGCGATTTCTATAAATCACTAGGAGCCTCTCGGGACCTCTGCTCTTTCCCCTTGTCGGCTCAGCTACCTTTCAGTTACTGGCCCAACGCTCTGACCACTAGGCTACCTGCCGCCCGACGCTAATTTCCACTCCATTCATATGCAAATCCATTTGATTCATACACTGGCTTGTCTGGCTGTCATGGTTTTGTTTTAACGTGTACTTCCCTCATCCACACTGAAATAATATAATTTCAGTAGTGCTCTATTATGATTTAAAATCTCTCACATAGTGCATTAGTAAACCCTTGTGGTTTAATATACATGTATCTATTGTAGGCAAAATGTCACAACGGACTGGAAAATATGTTGAATTTGGGAAAAGTACGCCCACATGCATACCATTCCAGATACACCAGATATGAACCCAGACTCTGAAGGTTCTGTTACATTTCCTGCTGCCATGGCTTTCTGTAGCTCCATATTTGGAAGCTCTTTAGTCACCTGACTTTTGGCAAGGATTCTCACCGTAGAAAGCAATTTGTAGTCGGAGAAAAAAAGCTCTCACGGGTTGAAAGCGATTTGTAGTCACTTTCTACACATGATAACTTTTTTTCTAGGACTACAAAAAACTTTTCTACGCGTGACAACTTAAAATAAGGTGTTTGTTTGTGAAAAGTGATTTATATTTGTGGATTGGTACTTATTTTTACAGATCCTGAAACACGAATACAAAGTGCATGCTGTGTGTTCACAATACATCTGGCATGATATTGATCCCATAGACTAAGACCTCTGCAAAAATGTCAAAATTTTACAGATTTCTTAAATTTTCTCAGATTAAATGTAACTATTTTGAGGAAGTGTACTGGTTTACGCAGTCTCAAGAAAGTCAAATAGTAATATTTCATTTTTTTTCACGGTTTGCTCCTAGCAGAACTTGGCTAGGCGAAGCGAATGTCTGTGCCTGCATATTCCCTTAAAAGACTTCTGGTTGAAAAACAAGAAAAAAGTGTCACATTACTGTTTGTCCCTCTTGAGACGCCGTAGCAACAAATAGCCTCAAAATAGTCTGAATTAATCTAAAATAAATTAAGAAATCTGTAATCAATTTTGAAAAATTAGCTGGAGAGGTCTTATTCACGCAATTTTACATCTAAGTAAAATGTTTGGTGCAGTATTTTTTAAGTGAAAAAAGTATTAAAACAATTAGTCTCTCGTTGAATAACAACAAACACTTCAATGAAGAATCGCTACTGTAGACCAATCGCTGACAAAGGGGCAGAGACTTCAGCTACAGAAGTTCGACTATAACCTCAAGAAAAAAATGTGTGTGCTGAACAGCTGAAAAAAACCTGTCAATCAGTGTCAATTCTGTCATAATACATGCACCGACTGTTTTGACTGGGAAGCACAGGGTAAGCTTTAAAGACTATTAAAGACTATTTATGGTCAATGCGGAGCTATTTATAGCTCCGCATTGATTGGTTGAAGGTAGGTGGGGGCGTGAGGCCCTCTATAAACACAAACTGGCTTCCTTGACAAGTTCTTTCACAACAGCTCTGCGCTGCTCTGCAAAGCGCAACAAGTTAGAATGCCCTGACTTCAGAGGCCATATTACCCTAAATGCTGCACTGCCAATGCTGACATCGGATTGACCAATAAACGCCTACCTGTCCTTTTGGGCGTGCAAGATCAGGTGTGCGTGGTCTCAATTAAATAGAGTAGGCTATATTCTTGGGCGGAGAAGCACAGGGCAGTTTATATTTCCAAGGAAATTAACTTCCTAAATACTGTATAATTAGGCTATAGTTTACTACATTGCCTGGAAATAAATATTGATCAACCATATTTGTCTCCGTCTGAAAATCGTCCCGCTCCTAAAAGGTCGGCTATATGAAAAACGTAGCTCAATAGAAAGCCAAGATTCGTCTCTCTCTCTCCAATTCTGCTCTTTTCAAACTCCGTCTATTCTAATGGCTGATAAAGCCCAGTAATACCGATAGCTTAATATAACAGGCCGTGTGAGAACATGTGGTCATTGAACCTATTTCTAAGGTTATTTCTGCCCATGTTGATATTGCCTATAGGGTGCAACATTGCTGGGACCATGGCAAGTGGAGCTGTGTCACATACGCCTAACATAACATTGCGGGACTGCGTTTGGGTTCTGGACAAGTTCTTGGGGTAGCTGGTGGGAATCGGACAAAAAGTCTGCGGGCGGACAGGTATGGTATGAAAAGATGCGGGAGCGGGATGAATAAATATTGTATTTATTTATTTCTCTCTCTCTCTGTCCCCCTCTGTCACTCTCAAATACACACAAGACATTCACGCACGTTGCTTCAGCGGTTTGAGAATTTGACAGCGATGGCACGGAAACTGATCCAAAGTGAATATTCTTAGCCAGGGTGTTGGTGGCATCACGCGCCCCGCACAACCCTCTGTCTCGGGTGTGGGTCTGTTGTTGGTGTCGTTGTTCTGACAGAGAGACTCACCGGGTGCCGTGCCTGCGGGTACATCTTGCTCAGGTCCCGAATCATTAATAATAGATGTTGAAGTTCATCCACCAACAACCAGGTTGAACTCGGACAGATCCGTCCCGGCTAGGAGCTACCAGAGGGCAGATAGAGGGACAACCGCGGGGAAAACTCCACACCTCCGCTGAAACCAATAAGACATTCTATTAATGAAACAGTCAAATATGATACAACGAGTGACGAGCTCGGGGTTTTCTTGGCTCTCTTCTAGATGTAGAAGATGAGCAACTATGTAGAATGTGTTCAGATGCTGAGCTTGGATAGGTTACAATGCCGTAGGCTATTCTCCTTTCCTAAGAATATATTTTATATCGATAATTGCAGCCTATTCTCTGCTTTCTTTAGATGTATTTTCTTCACGTTCACCAGGTTGCCTTATCACTTTCTCTACCTTATAGCATCGAATTCATCCTGTTCAATCACGCTGCTTCATTCATTTGCAGTTCAAATACAGCATGTCTTGGGAGGATGCTCCGTCTTTCTTTGAATACAGCTGCAGAATATCTGGTTGTTAGCGCATCCTGTCAAAACGTTATGTCTGTTAGTGTAAATCCCTTCCATACATCCCGCTGCCGCGCCAGTCCCGCCGAACACCTCTGTCAAGGTACCACCTTCTGACAACACATTTAGAAGCAACCAGTCATACGAACGCTATTATATATTCATAACAAGGAAAAGCGCTATATCTTGTGTCTGGGATGTGTAGTTCCAATACGCACAGCAGCCAGTGATGAAGACTTTAGGCTATGTAAAAAAACTAATCCGCACACCTCAGACCGGAGGAGGGATGGATGGTCACAAGGAGTAGTAGTCATTATAAGCAGCCAATAAGATCATTGAAGAGCACAGAGCGCGTCCCGTTATGTTGTCAATCATCATCTTATCCAATCACCATATAGAAGAATGAGTTTTACGCATGCTCCCCACGTGGGTAACGAAACTCTAAATCAAGATGCGTCCAATGATCTCTCAATGGACATGCCCCTCCCAGGGAAGGAACGCCCCCTTGTCTGACGTGTTACGGAGGAACGAGAGGACAAGGGAAACGTTAGTTCAGTTGTCAATCAAAATAACGTGGTGTGTGTTGCAGGCTGCTGGTGAACACGTCAAGTAAATGATCTTCCGCTTTGTTCTGCTTGTCTGCGTGCTGCAGAATCACCGCTAATTACTGCTAGATGTCTGCTTAAAGAGATTACTTCACCCTCTTTGATACACACGCCTACGCATACACGTACACGTACACGTACACATTCGCATACACACACACTAACACACACACACACGCCAGTGCCTAATGATGACAGAGATGTCTGTTTTGCTCCAAGTAGCCGCTGTGAGAATTATTTTCTGACTGGGCATCTAGGCCCTTACATTAAAAGATAGATAGATAGATAGATAGATAGATAGATAGATAGATAGATAGATAGATAGATAGATAGATAGATAGATAGATAGATAGATAGATAGATATTCCATGTAGTGAATCTGTTATTCAATGTGTTTGTATGGTCTAATAGCAGTAAGGACTATCTGTTGTTCCATGTAGTGAATCTGTTATTCAATGTGTTTGTATGGTCTAATAGTAGTAAGGACTATCTGTTGTTCCATGTAATGAATCTGTTATTCAATGTGTTTGTATGGTCTAATAGCAGTAAGGACTATCTGTTGTTCCATGTAATGAATCTGTTATTCAATGTGTTTGTATGGTCTAATAGCAGTAAGGACTATCTGTTGTTCCATGTAGTGAATCTGTTATTCAATGTGTTTGTATGGTCTAATAGTAGTAAGGACTATCTGTTGTTCCATGTAGTGAATCTGTTAATCAATGTGTTTGTATGGTCTAATAGTAGTAAGGACTGTCTGTTGTTCCATGTAGTGAATCTGTTATTCAATGTGTTTGTATGGTCTAATCGCAGTTAGGCCAAAAATATTTGTTTTTGATACTTCAAGGGGTCTTATACCTGGGTATTAACATGGTAATTAGGCAGGTACAGTGTTATACCTGGATGTTAACATGGTAATTAGACAGGTACAGTGTTATACCTGGGTATTAACATGGTAATTAGACAGGTACAGTGTTATACCTGGGTATTAACATGGTAATTAGGCAGGTACAGTGTTATACCTGGGTATTAACATGGTAATTATGCAGGTACAGTGTTATACCTGGGTATTAACATGGTAATTAGGCAGGTACAGTGGGTAAGTATTGACCTATCTAGCTCTCTATATGGCTCTATTTAGCTGTTATCAAAAACTCTCTCTAGGCACGGTCCTATCCTTTAGCCCAGAGAAATAAAGAACGAGAGTGCAGAATAGGGTGTCATCATATCTGTCTGTCAATCAGCCCACGGGGGAAATGACTGGTACACTGGCAGACTAGAAGACTGGTACACTGGCAGACTAGAAGAATGGTACACTGGCAGACTAGAAGAATGGTACACTGGCAGACTAGAAGACTGGTACACTGGCAGACTAGAAGAATGGTACACTAGAAGACTGGTACACTGGCAGACTGGTACACTGGTAGACTAGAAGACTGGTACACTGGTAGACTAGAAGAATGGTACACTGGTAGACTAGAAGACTGGTACACTGGTAGACTAGAAGACTGGTACACTGGCAGACTAGAAGACTGGTACACTGGCAGACTAGAAGACTGGTACACTGGCAGACTAGAAGACTGGTACACTGGCAGACTAGAAGACTGGTACACTGGCAGACTAGAAGAATGGTACACTGGCAGACTAGAAGACTGGTACACTGGCAGACTAGAAGACTGTTACACTGGCAGACTAGAAGACTGGTACACTGGCAGACTAGAAGACTGGTACACTGGTAGACTAGAAGAATGGTACACTGGCAGACTAGAAGACTGGTACACTTGTAGACTAGTACACTGGCAGACTAGAAGACTGGTACACTGGCAGACTAGAAGACTGGTACACTGGTAGACTAGAAGACTGGTACACTGGTAGACTAGAAGACTGGTACACTGGCAGACTAGAAGACTGTTACACTGGCAGACTAGAAGACTGGTACACTGGCAGACTAGAAGACTGGTACACTGGCAGACTAGAAGACTAGTACACTGGTAGACTAGAAGACTGGTACACTGGTAGACTAGAAGACTGGTACACTGGTAGCCTAGAAGACTGGTACACTGGCAGACTAGAAGAATGGTACACTGCTAGACTGGAACACTGGTAGACTGGTAGACTGGTAGATTGGTAGACTGGTACAATGGTACACTGGTAGAGTTTTAGTCTGTTACACTGGTAGACTGGTAGTCTAGTACACTGGTAGACTGGTAGACTGGTGGAATGGTGCATTGGTAGACTGGTGCACTGGTAGACTGGTAGACTGGTAGACGGGTACTCTGGTAAACTGGTACAGTGGTAGACTGATAGAATGGGAGACTGGTATACTGATAGACTGGTACAGTGGTAGACTGATAGAATGGGAGACTGGTATACTGGTAGACTGGTACAGTGGTAGACTGATAGAATGGGAGACTGGTAGACTGATAGACTGGTACAGTGGTAGACTGATAGAATGGGAGACTGGTAGACTGATAGACTGGTACAGTGGTAGACTAGTATACTGGTACAGTGGTAGACTGATAGAATGGGAGACTGGTATACTGGTACAGTGGTAGACTGATAGAATGGGAGACTGGTATACTGGTACAGTGGTAGACTGATAGAATGGGAGACTGGTATACTGGTAGACTGGTACAGTGGTAGACTGATAGAATGGGAGACTGGTATACTGGTAGACTGGTACAGTGGTAGACTGATAGAATGGGAGACTGGTGTACTGGTAGACTGGTACAGTGGTAGACTGATAGAATGGGAGACTGGTATACTGGTAGACTGGTACAGTGGTAGACTGATAGAATGGGAGACTGGTATACTGATAGACTGGTACAGTGGTAGACTGGTACACTGGTAGACTAGAAGACTGGTACACTGGTAGACTAGAAGACTGGTACACTGGTAGACTAGCAGACTGGTACACTGGCAGACTAGAAGAATGGTACACTGGCAGACTAGAAGACTGGTACACTGGCAGACTAGAAGACTGTTACACTGGCAGACTAGAAGACTGGTACACTGGCAGACTAGAAGACTGGTACACTGGTAGTCTAGAAGAATGGTACACTGGCAGACTAGAAGACTGGTACACTTGTAGACTAGAAGACTGGTACACTGGCAGACTTGAAGACTGGTACACTGGCAGACTAGAAGACTGGTACACTGGTAGACTAGAAGACTGGTACACTGGTAGACTAGAAGACTGGTACACTGGCAGACTAGAAGACTGGTACACTGGTAGACTAGAAGACTGGTACACTGGCAGACTAGAAGACTAGTACACTGGTAGACTAGAAGACTGGTACACTGGTAGACTAGAAGACTGGTACACTGGTAGCCTAGAAGACTGGTACACTGGCAGACTAGAAGAATGGTACACTGCTAGACTGGAACACTGGTAGACTGGTAGATTGGTAGATTGGTACAATGGTACACTGGTACAGTGGTAGACTGATAGACTGGTGGACTGGTAGATTGGTACACTGATAGACTGGTACAGTGGTAGACTGATAGAATGGGAGACTGGTATACTGATAGACTGGTACAGTGGTAGACTGATAGAATGGGAGACTGGTAGACTGATAGACTGGTACAGTGGTAGACTGATAGAATGGGAGACTGGTATACTGATAGACTGGTACAGTGGTAGACTGATAGAATGGGAGACTGGTGTACTGGTAGACTGGTACAGTGGTAGACTGATAGAATGGGAGACTGGTATACTGGTAGACTGGTACAGTGGTAGACTGATAGAATGGGAGACTGGTATACTGATAGACTGGTACAGTGGTAGACTGATAGAATGGGAGACTGGTACACTAGAAGACTGGTACACTGGCAGACTGGTACACTGGTAGACTAGAAGACTGGTACACTGGCAGACTTGAAGACTGGTACACTGGCAGACTAGAAGACTGGTACACTGGTAGACTAGAAGACTGGTACACTGGTAGACTAGAAGACTGGTACACTGGCAGACTAGAAGACTGGTACACTGGTAGACTAGAAGACTGGTACACTGGCAGACTAGAAGACTAGTACACTGGTAGACTAGAAGACTGGTACACTGGTAGACTAGAAGACTGGTACACTGGTAGCCTAGAAGACTGGTACACTGGCAGACTAGAAGAATGGTACACTGCTAGACTGGAACACTGGTAGACTGGTAGATTGGTAGACTGGTACAATGGTACACTGGTACAGTGGTAGACTGATAGACTGGTGGACTGGTAGATTGGTAGACTGGTACACTGATAGACTGGTACAGTGGTAGACTGATAGAATGGGAGACTGGTATACTGATAGACTGGTACAGTGGTAGACTGATAGAATGGGAGACTGGTAGACTGATAGACTGGTACAGTGGTAGACTGATAGAATGGGAGACTGGTATACTGATAGACTGGTACAGTGGTAGACTGATAGAATGGGAGACTGGTATACTGGTAGACTGGTACAGTGGTAGACTGATAGAATGGGAGACTGGTAGACTGATAGACTGGTACAGTGGTAGACTGATAGAATGGGAGACTGGTAGACTGATAGACTGGTACAGTGGTAGACTGATAGACTGGTACAGTGGTAGACTAGTATACTGGTACAGTGGTAGACTGATAGAATGGGAGACTGGTATACTGGTAGACTGGTACAGTGGTAGACTGATAGAATGGGAGACTGGTATACTGGTAGAGTGGTACAGTGGTAGACTGATAGACTGGTACAGTGGTAGACTAGTATACTGGTACAGTGGTAGACTGATAGAATGGGAGACTGGTAGACTGATAGACTGGTACACTGGTAGACTGATAGACTGGTACAGTGGTAGACTGATAGACTGGTACAGTGGTAGACTAGTATACTGGTACAGTGGTAGACTGATAGAATGGGAGACTGGTATACTGGTACAGTGGTAGACTGATAGAATGGGAGACTGGTATACTGGTACAGTGGTAGACTGATAGAATGGGAGACTGGTATACTGATAGACTAGTACAGTGGTAGACTGATAGAATGGGAGACTGGTATACTGGTAGACTGGTACAGTGGTAGACTGATAGAATGGGAGACTGGTAGACTGATAGACTGGTACAGTGGTAGACTGATAGAATGGGAGACTGGTATACTGGTAGAGTGGTACAGTGGTAGACTGATAGACTGGTACAGTGGTAGACTAGTATACTGGTACAGTGGTAGACTGATAGAATGGGAGACTGGTAGACTGATAGACTGGTACATTGGTAGACTGATAGAATGGGAGACTGGTAGACTGATAGACTGGTACAGTGGTAGACTGATAGACTGGTACAGTGGTAGACTAGTATACTGGTACAGTGGTAGACTGATAGAATGGGAGACTGGTATACTGGTACAGTGGTAGACTGATAGAATGGGAGACTGGTATACTGGTACAGTGGTAGACTGATAGAATGGGAGACTGGTATACTGGTAGACTGGTACAGTGGTAGACTGATAGAATGGGAGACTGGTATACTGGTAGACTGGTACAGTGGTAGACTGATAGAATGGGAGACTGGTATACTGGTAGACTGGTACAGTGGTAGACTGATAGAATGGGAGACTGGTATACTGGTAGACTGGTACAGTGGTAGACTGATAGAATGGGAGACTGATAGACTGGTACAGTGGTAGACTGATAGAATGGGAGACTGGTATACTGGTAGACTGGTACAGTGGTATACTGATAGAATGGGATACTGGTAGACTGGTACAGTGGTAGACTGATAGAATGGGAGACTGGTATACTGGTAGACTGGTACAGTGGTAGACTGATAGAATGGGAGACTGGTATACTGGTAGACTGGTACAGTGGTAGACTGATAGAATGGGAGACTGGTATACTGATAGACTGGTACAGTGGTAGACTGATAGAATGGGAGACTGGTATACTGGTAGACTGGTACAGTGGTAGACTGATAGAATGGGAGACTGGTATACTGGTAGACTGGTACAGTGGTAGACTGATAGACTGGTACAGTGGTAGACTGATAGAATGGGAGACTGGTAGACTGATAGACTGGTACAGTGGTAGACTGATAGAATGGGAGACTGGTACAGTGGTAGACTGATAGAATGGGAGACTGGTATACTGGTAGACTGGTACAGTGGTAGACTGATAGAATGGGAGACTGGTATACTGGTAGACTGGTACAGTAGTAGACTGATAGAATGGGAGACTGGTATACTGGTAGACTGGTACAGTGGTAGACTGATAGAATGGGAGACTGGTATACTGGTAGACTGGTACAGTGGTAGACTGATAGAATGGGAGACTGGTATACTGGTAGACTGGTACAGTGGTAGACTGATAGAATGGGAGACTGGTATACTGATAGACTGGTACAGTGGTAGACTGATAGAATGGGAGACTGGTAGACTGATAGACTGGTACAGTTGTAGACTGATAGAATGTGATACGTACATTTTAATGTTTGTGCTTTTCTTATAACTAATTTCTGTGTTCTATTCATGTGCTGTTCTATAAACCAATTTCTGTGTCCATGCAAGTGGCTGACTGTACAAATCCTCACTATCAGTAGCTGCAATTCGGCAGTACAAATATTTCTCAGTTTCAAGGTCTCAGCTTAGAGAAAGAAGCCTTGTGAGGTGTCTGTCACAAGTAATGAAACAGTATTGGTTAGTCACATGAATGAAACAAAATGGTAATGATTAATTAATTATGTTAAATCATGCAAATATAATTTGTCTGTGTATAGCTGTACATAAGACAACTGCTGGGTCTGCCCAGGCAGAGCTCCTGATTGACATGTGTAATGTACTATGGTGCATTGAGTTGGTTGGAACCTCTCCAGCACGCTGACAATAAACAATGATTCATTTAAGATTTACTTCAAGTGTCCATGTGTAAAAGAATTTCCACAACAATTTGGTGTCACGAATTGGATGATGGATTCTGCAAGTTTTCCAGTGGAGGTCTGCGAGGAGAACCGGTGGTGCATTTGAAGAAGCGTGAGGGAAATTCCCGTCTGACCAAAATAGGACGAGGACCCGCCCAGACCAGACCCGTACTGTGAGCTGCCCAGGAGGAGACACATCATCCACAAACTATTGAGGGATGGCAACTGATTTCAGTAAGTCAATGTAAATGAATCTGTATAATCAAGGCGAGTAATGCATAAAAAAGACCCATAGAGAGAAGACTATTCATTTTTGACATTTTAGTCATTTAGCAGACGTTCTTATCCAGAGCGACTTACAGTAGTGAGTCATACATGTTCATACTGGTCCCCCATTGGAATCAAACCCACAACCCTGGCATTGCAAGTGCCTTGCTCTACCAACTGAGCTACACGGGACACTAGTTTTATGAGAAGACTAGAGCGAGGGCGTAACAGCACCATGGAATGCCCCTCTGACAGCTCTGTAGGGACACCAGTTTTATGAGAAGACTAGAGCGAGGGCGTAACAGCACCATGGAATGCCCCGCTGACAGCTCTGTAGGGACACTAGTTTTATGAGAAGACTAGAGCGAGGGCGTAACAGCACCATGGAATGCCCCTCTGACAGCTCTGTAGGGACACCAGTTTTATGAGAAGACTAGAGCGAGGGCGTAACAGCACCATGGAATGCCCCTCTGACAGCTCTGTAGGGACACTAGTTTTATGAGAAGACTAGAGCGAGGGCGTAACAGCACCATGGAATGCCCCGCTGACAGCTCTGTAGGGACACTCGTTTTATGAGAAGACTAGAGCGAGGGCGTAACAGCACCATGGAATGCCCCTCTGACAGCTCTGTAGGCATTTAGAAGAAATGTCTATGTGGTCTGCAGCCACAAAAAAAATGAATATAATGGTTACTAAAGATACTGTCAGGCTCTGGCCATAGAGAAGCTTTGCTTCTCTATAGTTCTATGGTCAGAGTCTGGCAGATCTAGTATTTCTACTTCTGTGTGGTGTTGTGTGTGGGATCCCTAATTGGAGGCAGCTGCTATGCATTACCTCTAATTAGGGATCCTACTTATATGTCTGTGTTCCACTCCCTTGGCGTGGTTCATTGTTATATGTATGTCCCGTGTTCGTGCTACGTGTGTTTCATCATTATATATAGTATTTGTTATTTTGTATGGTTCGCATCCAGTCTAGTTTATTAGTTTAATAAACGATGTCGAACTATCGCTACGCTGCGCCTTGGTCTCTCTACACACCCGAACGTGACAGATACAGTAATATCATATTGAATATAATGGGTTACTAAAGACACAGTAATATCATATTGAGTATAATGGGTTACTAAAGATACAGTAATATCATATTGAGTATAATGGGTTACTAAAGATACAGTAATATCATATTGAGTATAATGGGTTACTAAAGACACAGTAATATCATATTGAGTATAATGGGTTACTAAAGACACAGTAATATCATATTGAGTATAATGGGTTACTAAAGACACAGTAATATCATATTGAGTATAATGGGTTACTAAAGACACAGTAATATCATATTGAGTATAATGGGTTACTAAAGACACAGTAATATCATATTGAGTATAATGGGTTACTAAAGATACAGTAATATCATATTGAATATAATGGGTTACTAAAGATACAGTAATATCATATTGAGTATAATGGGTTACTAAAGATACAGTAATATCATATTGAATATAATGGGTTACTAAAGATACAGTAATATCATATTGAGTATAATGGGTTACTATAGATACAGTAACATATTGAATATAATGGGTTACTAAAGATACAGTAACATATTGAATATAATGGGTTACTAAAGATACAGTAACATCATATTGAGTATAATGGGTTACTATAGATACAGTAATATTGTTACGTTCTAGCTCCCAAAGGGAGGGGAGCCTGACAACCCACTGCTCGGGCCCACCGATGCCAACAAGGGAGGTACGGAGTCGTGGTGCGATAAAAGGACACAAACACCAAATACCGTACAAAACAGGGTTTATTTAGTCACGGTAATAATAATAACTTTCTGGAAAAAGGGGAGGGCTGGACGGACCAAAGCAAAGAAATAATCAAAATTCCCCCACCCCTAATCTGTACTAACCCGGCCCCAAATAGAATATACAATCCTTACACTGGCACACAGTCGAGGCGCCCTAACCAAATTTACAGTTGGTGGTCCGCCCAGGTCTAACTGGTGTTTCTAGACAAGGAAGTATACCTACGGGTGATGTATACCCCGGGGTAGCTCTAAATCTACTCCCCAACTCCCTGTGAACAAAAGAAGGGGAACAAATAATAATTAACCCAAAATTATTAAGATCCCAAGGATCCACAAACAAACATTTTGGTTACCTGGGTTGCTACCAGTTAAAACCATGGAACAAACTAGTTTTAACACACACACAAAAACAGTTATAGACCATCAAAACATTTGTATCTAACTGTTATATAACATATCCCCACACAGGGTACAAACCAAAACCAGCAGCAACTCTCTAGCTAGTCCCAATCTGGGCTTTTTAAAGAGAGCAGCCAGCTGTAGCCACTGACGAGTGGGCGGAGTTCCAATTCCCAATCAGCCGTTGAACCACCAATCAGCTGCCGGGACAGTCAAACAGCCATCTTGCCTGATAGGGAAAAAACAAACAATACCAGACCAAAAATGACCCTAAAACGAACCCAGAGTTCTGGGGACGTAACACGCCCCCCCAAAAGGTGTGCAAAACCACATTTTGCACACAACTAGTCTTGGTAGACACGGGACAACGCATCTGCAACTACGTTGGATGTTCCTTTAATATGAGTGATACACACATTGTATCCCTGTAGGATCAGAGCCCACCGCATAAGGCGGCGGTTCTGATTGTACATTCTTTGGAGGAATGTAAGAGGATTATGGTCTGTCAATACTCTTACAGGCACAACACTAGAACCGACGTATACCTCAAAGAACTGTAAGGCCAACAATAAAGCAAGAGTTTCTTGTTCAATGGTAGAGTACCGTGACTGGCATGGATTGAACTTTCTGGAGAAAAAGCTGATGGGCCGATCTAATCCTTCCTCATCTTCTTGTAAAAGGACCGCCCCAGCCCCCACCATACTGGCATCTACCTCCAGCTTGAAAGGTTTGTCAAAGTTAGGAGCTGTTAGCACAGGAGCGCTACAAAGCAGTGCTTTTGCTGACTCGAAAGCAGAGCTGCACTCTGCGGACCATTTAAAAGGTACTTTAGGACTGAGCAAGTTGGTAAGGGGTGCTACTACCGTTGAAAAGTTTTTACAAAAGGTTCGGTAGTAACCCACCATTCCAAGAAATCTACGTAACTGACGGCGTGTTTTAGGGGAAGGATAGCTAGCAATAGCGTCCACCTTGCTAGCAATGGGACGCACTTGCCCACGACCCACCTGTTTCCCCAGATATGTAACAGTAGCTTTGCCGAATTCACATTTAGCCAAGTTGAGGGTTAACGAAGCGTTTTCCAAACGCTGGAACGCCAACCTCAACGTGGAGAGGTGTTCAGCCCATGTGTGTGAGTATATTACTACATCGTCAAGGTAAGCTGTACAGTTGGGAACGTCCTCAAACACAACGTTAACTAAACGCTGAAGTGTAGCGGGTGCATTGCACATTCCAAATGGCATAACTGTGTACTGTACAAAGTTATCGGGCGTCACAGAAGCCTTAATGTCAGAAGCCCGTGGGGTTAGAGGCACCTGCCAATAACCTTTAAGCAAGTCGAGTTTACTTACATAAACAGCCGAACCAATCCGGTCAATACAGTCATCTATCCTAGGCAGCGGATAGGAATCTGGCACAGTTACTGCATTTACTCGACGGTAGTCAGTGCATAAACGGGACGTACCGTCCTGTTTTGGAACTACAATACAGGGGGAGCTCCAAGCACTGTGACTGCGTTTTGCCATGTCATGTTTCAACAAGTAGTCAACCTCACCTTTCATTAACTCACGTTTTTTTTGGTTTACCCGATAGGGATGTTGGCGAATAGGAGATGTACTGCCAACATCCACATCGTGCGCCAAAACAGACGTGCTCTTGGGTACATCTTGGAACACAGTAAGAAAAGACTGTATTAGAGACACAAGATCATCTTTTTGGCTGTCATCCAAATGTTCCATTAATGAAGGTAAGTTTTGTAGCATCTCTGAATTACTCAGACGTTTACACTGTTGGAATGAGTGACGCAATTCCAAACCATCATCATGGTTCTCCTCTGGGTCCACAGTGGGCACCGGCACCACCAACGCCATGCCAGAGCCCGCAGACTGAACCGGGGCACTAGAGGGGTTGTCAGAAGAATTGCGCACATGATAAGCTTTAAGCATGTTAACATGACACAAACGAGAAGAGCGCCTGCGATCTGGTGTTTTGATAATGTAATTAGTATCGCTGATCTTGCGCTCCACAACATACGGTCCAGAGAAACTGGCAGACAGTGATGAACCTGGGATTGGTAACAAAACCAGTACTTGATCCCCAGGCAAAAACGCACGGTCTTTTGCTTGTTTATCATACTGTTTTTTCATTCGTGATTGAGAGGAAGAGAGAGACTCCTGAGCTAGCATGCAGGCAGCATGCAGCCTCTCCCGCATCTGACTTACAAAGTGTAACACATTCTTAGGGGTGCTACTAGGCGCATCCGATAGAACATGCTCCTTTAACACCTTTAACGGACCCCTAGGTGTGTGTCCAAACACGAGGTCAGCAGGGCTGAACCCCAACGATTCCTGCACCGTTTCCCTAACAGCAAACAAAACAAAGGGTACCCCCTCATCCCAATCAGCACCTGTTTCCATACAATACTTCCTCAGCATGGTTTTGAGTGTCTGGTGCCAGCGTTCAAGAGCCCCCTGACTCTCTGGGTGGTAAGCGCTGGAGACCTGGTGCGATATGGACAATGTTTTTAATGCAGAAGAAAACAGTTTGGACATGAAATTAGTTCCTTGATCCGATTGGATCACTCTGGGCAGACCAAAGGTAGAAAAGAACTTGATCAGACTCTTAATAATTGTCTTAGCTGTAATATTCCGGAGAGGAATAGCCTCCGGGTACCGAGTGGCGCTGCACATTATGGTAAGCAGAAACTGGTTACCTGCTCGAGTTTTTGGTAATGGACCCACACAGTCAATGATCACCCGTTCAAACGGTTCTCCAATCACGGGAATCGGGTGAAGTGGCACCCGAGGAACAGGTTGGTTCACTTTTCCTGTAAGTTGGCATACATGACAGGTTTTACAGTATTGCACAATGTCCGATTTTAATCCTGGCCAGAAGAAATGTCGGAGGACTCTGTTGTATGTTTTAGTTACCCCTAAATGTCCGGAACAAGCAGGGTTATGAGCCAGTGACAATACTTGCTGTCGTAGTGGTGATGGAACAACTACTTGCCAAACTGTATCCCAGTCCTCACCGGTTTTATGTGCAGTCCATTTACGCATTAGAACACCAGCGTCCACAAGGTAAGCAGTCTCCTGTACTTTTGCCTTTTCAAGAGAGACCACAGAATCAAAACATTTATTAAGACTGACATCCTCTTTTTGCCACTCAATCAACCTCTCTGGTGTGATGGATGACAACACATCACCTAACTGGGGAGCGACTCCACATCCCCCTTTCTCAGCCTGCACAGAAGGTGACCCCTCTGGTTTAGGCTTTACATCTACCGTTTCAACCCGTTCAAAAATAGTATCAGACAAATTCACTATATCTCCCTGCATACGAGCCTGTGCCCTTGTTAAAACACATGCAGGGAACACTTGAGGGTGCTTCTGAACCAAGACAATGTCAGAGACATTAGATTGTGGTTTATCTGTTACTTCTAGTACTGGAGACACCTTACCCCCAGCAATGTCGTTTCCTAGCAATAGTGCTACCCCTTCCACTGCTAGTGTAGGCACCACCCCAACACGGAACCGACCTGAAACCAACTCAGAATGCAAGTGAACCCAGTGTAAAGGCACAGAAATTGGGTTGGCTTCAATACCACACAAAAGTACATGTGAACCACAGTATGTCTGGTCAGACCATGGCAACACATCTGTAAGGATTACTGACTGAGCCGCACCAGTGTCACGTAAGATTTTAATTGCCCTTTGGTCTTCAGTTTTCCCTGTGCAGGAAACACTCCCTACAGACACAAACGGAGCATACACCAGGTCTGGTTTCCCTGTGAGTCCCTCGCTAGCACTTCTAGCTTCCCGGTAAGAAACAGACTGAGTTAAACCAACACTCTTACGGAAAGGCGGAGGTGACTTAGGCTTGTTCTTAAGTAAGAGACAATCTGAGATCAAATGGCCTTTCCGGTGGCAATAAAAACATTCCCTCTCCTCTTTCCTAGGAACAGCAGGAGGGTCTGAAGAGCGTGATGCACCAGCCGCTGGTGAAGTGGATGTCCTGCTCTGACTGGATGCGGTGAACACCGTTTTATGCGTTAAGGCATATTCATCGGCCAGGACCGCTGCCTGACCCAACGTCGCCACCTTGTTTTCACTAAGATGCATCACGATTCTTTCCGGTAGGTTGTTCTTAAAATCCTCCAGCAATATCTGATTTCTCAAATCCTCATAAGTAGATGTTTTATTGGCTGCACACCAGCGGTCAAACAAGGACTCTTTGTCCCTGGCAAACTCAACAAATGTCTTACTAACGCTTTTCTTACAATTTCTAAATCGTTGTCTATAAGCCTCTGGCACCAGCTCATAGGCACGCAACACGGTGGCTTTAACCACATCATAGTGTAAACTGTCTTCTATTGAGAGAGAGGCCACAACCTCCTGGGCCTTCCCAGTTAGTTTACATTGGAGGAGTAGAGGCCAGACCTCTTTTGGCCACTGCAGGGCAGCAGCTACCCGCTCAAAGGCAGAGAAATATGAGTCTACCTCAGACTCACGGAATGGGGGAACCACCGCAATGTTCCTCCCCACATCAAAATGGCCTGGCTTGCCAACTGGGTGAGAAGACACCCCAGCCTCAAGCTCCATTCGCCGAATGTGAATTCGAACTTCCTTGTCTGCCTCTATTTTTCTAATTTCTATCTCAAACCTCCTGTTGTCTTCCCTGTCTTTTAGGTCTGCTTCCAGACGAGCCGTTTTCAGCCTCAGCCGGGCGACCTCTACAGACTCAGGGGACACAGGAGACAACGGACTGTACTTTGGCAGAGTTCGAGGCACCGGAGCTTCCACCTCTCCCACACCGCCCTTCGACTGTGCAGGCGAGGGATTCTCTACGGCGTCCTCGTCCTCATCCTCTGTTTCCAGAGCCATAACTCCTGCCCTTGACAGACTCAACAAATGGCTTTTGATCACCATTACTAAATTTGCTTTACGAGCCTGTCTATCAACTGTAAGGTTGTAGTATTCCGCTAGCGCTAACAAATCCACCTTACGCAGGTTAACTAATGAACCCAATGAGGGCTCCGCAATAAAGCCTGCCACACCTGAAGTAGCCGCCATGCTCACACCTCATGCACTACAACCTTGAACTATTCAGTACTCAACGAACACTACAAATACTAACAAACTACAGGACAGAACAACAACTAGGCAAAAACACAACTAGGCCTTACTCACACCTCAACACCACACCACCGGGTGGTCCGAGCAGCGGGACGCCAAGATCCCGGATGAGCCCCCATTTGTTACGTTCTAGCTCCCAAAGGGAGGGGAGCCTGACAACCCACTGCTCGGGCCCACCGATGCCAACAAGGGAGGTACGGAGTCGTGGTGCGATAAAAGGACACAAACACCAAATACCGTACAAAACAGGGTTTATTTAGTCACGGTAATAATAATAACTTTCTGGGAAAAGGGGAGGGCTGGACGGACCAAAGCAAAGAAATAATCAAAATTCCCCCACCCCTAATCTGTACTAACCCGGCCCCAAATAGAATATACAATCCTTACACTGGCACACAGTCGAGGCGCCCTAACCAAACTTACAGTTGGTGGTCCGCCCAGGTCTAGCTGGTGTTTCTAGACAAGGAAGTATACCTACGGGTGATGTATACCCCGGGGTAGCTCTAAATCTACTCCCCAACTCCCTGTGAACAAAAGAAGGGGAACAAATAATAATTAACCCAAAATTATTAAGATCCCAAGGATCCACAAACAAACATTTTGGTTACCTGGGTTGCTACCAGTTAAAACCATGGAACAAACTAGTTTTAACACACACACAAAAACAGTTAAAGACCATCAAAACATTTGTATCTAACTGTTATATAACATATCCCCACACAGGGTACAAACCAAAACCAGCAGCAACTCTCTAGCTAGTCCCAATCTGGGCTTTTTAAAGAGAGCAGCCAGCTGTAGCCACTGACGAGTGGGCGGAGTTCCAATTCCCAATCAGCCGTTGAACCACCAATCAGCTGCCGGGACAGTCAAACAGCCATCTTGCCTGATAGGGAAAAAACAAACAATACCAGACCAAAAATGACCCTAAAACGAACCCAGAGTTCTGGGGACGTAACAAATATCATATTGAGTATAATGGGTTACTAGAGATACAGTAATATCATATTGAATATAATGGGTTACTAAAGATACAGTAATATCATATTGAGTATAATGGGTTACTAAAGACACAGTAATATCATATTGAGTATAATGGGTTACTAAAGATACAGTAATATCATATTGAGTATAATGGGTTACTAAAGATACAGTAATATCATATTGAATATAATGGGTTACTAAAGATACAGTAATATCATATTGAATATAATGGGTTACTAAAGATACAGTAATATCATATTGAGTATAATGGGTTACTATAGATACAGTAACATATTGAATATAATGGGTTACTAGAGATACAGTAATATCATATTGAGTATAATGGGTTACTAAAGACACAGTAATATCATATTGAGTATAATGGGTTACTAAAGACACAGTAATATCATATTGAGTATAATGGGTTACTAAAGATACAGTAATATCATATTGAGTATAATGGGTTACTAAAGACACAGTAATATCATATTGAGTATAATGGGTTACTAAAGATACAGTAATATCATATTGAATATAATGGGTTACTAAAGATACAGTAATATCATATTGAGTATAATGGGTTACTAAAGATACAGTAATATCATATTGAATATAATGGGTTACTAAAGATACAGTAATATCATATTGAGTATAATGGGTTACTAAAGATACAGTAATATCATATTGAGTATAATGGGTTACTAAAGATACAGTAATATCATATTGAATATAATGGGTTACTAAAGATACAGTAATATCATATTGAATATAATGGGTTACTAAAGATACAGTAATATCATATTGAGTATAATGGGTTACTAAAGATACAGTAATATCATATTGAATATAATGGGTTACTAAAGATACAGTAATATCATATTGAGTATAATGGGTTACTATAGATACAGTAACATATTGAATATAATGGGTTACTAGAGATACAGTAATATCATATTGAATATAATGGGTTACTAAAGATACAGTAATATCATATTGAGTATAATGGGTTACTAAAGACACAGTAATATCATATTGAGTATAATGGGTTACTAAAGATACAGTAATATCATATTGAATATAATGGGTTACTAAAGATACAGTAATATCATATTGAGTATAATGGGTTACTAAAGATACAGTAATATCATATTGAGTATAATGGGTTACTAAAGATACAGTAATATCATATTGAATATAATGGGTTACTAAAGATACAGTAATATCATATTGAGTATAATGGGTTACTATAGATACAGTAACATATTGAATATAATGGGTTACTAGAGATACAGTAATATCATATTGAATATAATGGGTTACTAAAGATACAGTAATAGCATATTGAGTATAATGGGTTACTAAAGATACAGTAATATCATATTGAATATAATGGGTTACTATAGATACAGTAACTTATTGAATATAATGGGTTACTAGAGATACAGTAACATATTGAATATAATGGGTTACTAAAGATACAGTAATATCATATTGAATATAATGGGTTACTAAAGATACAGTAATATCATATTGAATATAATGGGTTACTAAAGATACAGTAATATAATATTGAATATAATGGGTTACTAAAGATACAGTAATATAATATTGAATATAATGGGTTACTAAAGATACAGTAACATCATATTGAGTATAATGGGTTACTATAGATACAGTAATATCATATTGAGTATAATGGGTTACTATAGATACAGTAACATATTGAATATAATGGGTTACTAGAGATACAGTAATATCATATTGAATATAATGGGTTACTAAAGATACAGTAATAGCATTTTGAGTATAATGGGTTACTAAAGATACAGTAATATCATATTGAATATAATGGGTTACTATAGATACAGTAATATCATATTGAATATTATGGGTTACTAAAGAGACAGTAATATAATATTGAATATAATGGGTTACTAAAGATACAGTAACATCATATTGAGTATAATGGGTTACTAAAGATAGAGTAACATCATATTGAGTATAATGGGTTACTATAGATACAGTAATATCATATTGAGTATAATGGGTTACTAGAGATACAGTAATATCATATTGAATATAATGGGTTACTAAAGATACAGTAATATCATATTGAGTATAATGGGTTACTAAAGACACAGTAATATCATATTGAGTATAATGGGTTACTATAGATACAGTAACATATTGAATATAATGGGTTACTAGAGATACAGTAATATCATATTGAATATAATGGGTTACTAAAGATACAGTAATAGCATATTGAGTATAATGGGTTACTAAAGATACAGTAATATCATATTGAATATAATGGGTTACTAAAGATACAGTAATATAATATTGAATATAATGGGTTACTAAAGATACAGTAATATAATATTGAATATAATGGGTTACTAAAGATACAGTAACATCATATTGAGTATAATGGGTTACTATAGATACAGTAATATCATATTGAGTATAATGGGTTACTAGAGATACAGTAATATCATATTGAATATAATGGGTTACTAAAGATACAGTAATATCATATTGAGTATAATGGGTTACTAAAGACACAGTAATATCATATTGAGTATAATGGGTTACTAAAGATACAGTAATATCATATTGAGTATAATGGGTTACTAAAGATACAGTAATATCATATTGAATATAATGGGTTACTAAAGATACAGTAATATCATATTGAGTATAATGGGTTACTAAAGATACAGTAATATCATATTGAATATAATGGGTTACTAAAGATACAGTAATATCATATTGAGTATAATGGGTTACTATAGATACAGTAACATATTGAATATAATGGGTTACTAGAGATACAGTAACATATTGAATATAATGGGTTACTAAAGACACAGTAATATCATATTGAGTATAATGGGTTACTAAAGACACAGTAATATCATATTGAGTATAATGGGTTACTAAAGATACAGTAATATCATATTGAGTATAATGGGTTACTAAAGATACAGTAACATATTGAATATAATGGGTTACTAAAGATACAGTAATATCATATTGAATATAATGGGTTACTAAAGATACAGTAATATCATATTGAGTATAATGGGTTACTAAAGATACAGTAATATCATATGGAGTATAATGGGTTACTAAAGATACAGTAATATCATATTGAGTATAATGGGTTACTAAAGATACAGTAATATCGTATTGAGTATAATGGGTTACTAAAGATACAGTAACATATTGAATATAATGGGTTACTAAAGATACAGTAATATCATATTGAATATAATGGGTTACTAAAGATACAGTAATATCATATTGAGTATAATGGGTTACTAAAGATACAGTAATATCATATTGAGTATAATGGGTTACTATAGATACAGTAACATATTGAATATAATGGGTTACTAGAGATACAGTAATATCATATTGAATATAATGGGTTACTAAAGATACAGTAATAGCATATTGAGTATAATGGGTTACTAAAGATACAGTAATATCATATTGAATATAATGGGTTACTATAGATACAGTAACTTATTGAATATAATGGGTTACTAGAGATACAGTAACATATTGAATATAATGGGTTACTAAAGATACAGTAATATCATATTGAATATAATGGGTTACTAAAGATACAGTAATATCATATTGAATATAATGGGTTACTAAAGATACAGTAATATAATATTGAATATAATGGGTTACTAAAGATACAGTAATATAATATTGAATATAATGGGTTACTAAAGATACAGTAACATCATATTGAGTATAATGGGTTACTATAGATACAGTAATATCATATTGAGTATAATGGGTTACTAGAGATACAGTAATATCATATTGAATATAATGGGTTACTAAAGATACAGTAATATCATATTGAGTATAATGGGTTACTAAAGACACAGTAATATCATATTGAGTATAATGGGTTACTAAAGATACAGTAATATCATATTGAGTATAATGGGTTACTAAAGATACAGTAATATCATATTGAATATAATGGGTTACTAAAGATACAGTAATATCATATTGAATATAATGGGTTACTAAAGATACAGTAATATCATATTGAGTATAATGGGTTACTAAAGATACAGTAATATCATATTGAATACAATGGGTTACTAAAGATACAGTAATATCATATTGAGTATAATGGGTTACTATAGATACAGTAACATATTGAATATAATGGGTTACTAGAGATACAGTAATATCATATTGAATATAATGGGTTACTAAAGATACAGTAATAGCATATTGAGTATAATGGGTTACTAAAGATACAGTAATATCATATTGAGTATAATGGGTTACTAAAGATACAGTAATATCATATTGAATATAATGGGTTACTATAGATACAGTAACTTATTGAATATAATGGGTTACTAGAGATACAGTAACATATTGAATATAATGGGTTACTAAAGATACAGTAATATCATATTGAATATAATGGGTTACTAAAGATACAGTAATATCATATTGAATATAATGGGTTACTAAAGATACAGTAATATAATATTGAATATAATGGGTTACTAAAGATACAGTAACATATTGAATATAATGGGTTACTAAAGATACAGTAACATCATATTGAGTATAATGGGTTACTATAGATACAGTAATATCATATTGAGTATAATGGGTTACTAGAGATACAGTAATATCATATTGAATATAATGGGTTACTAAAGATACAGTAATATCATATTGAATATAATGGGTTACTATAGATACAGTAACATATTGAATATAATGGTTTACTAAAGATACAGTAATATTATATTGAGTATAATGGGTTACTAAAGATACAGTAACATCATATTGAATATAATGGGTTACTAAAGATACAGAAACATCATATTGAGTATAATGGGTTACTAGAGATACAGTAATATCATATTGAATATAATGGGTTACTAAAGATACAGTAACATATTGAATATAATGGGTTACTAGAGATACAGTAACATCATATTGAATATAATGGGTTACTAAAGATACAGTAATATCATATTGAATATAATGGGTTACTAAAGATACAGTAATATCATATGGAGTATAATGGGTTACTAAAGATAAAGTAATATCATATTGAATACAATGGGTTACTAAAGATACAGTAATATCATATTGAGTATAATGGGTTACTATAGATACAGTAACATATTGAATATAATGGGTTACTAGAGATACAGTAATATCATATTGAATATAATGGGTTACTAAAGATACAGTAATAGCATTTTGAGTATAATGGGTTACTAAAGATACAGTAATATCATATTGAATATAATGGGTTACTATAGATACAGTAACTTATTGAATGTAATGGGTTACTAGAGATACAGTAACATATTGAATATAATGGGTTACTTAAGATACAGTAATATCATATTGAATATAATGGGTTACTAAAGATACAGTAATATCATATTGAATATAATGGGTTACTATAGATACAGTAACATATTGAATATAATGGTTTACTAAAGATACAGTAATATTATATTGAGTATAATGGGTTACTAAAGATACAGTAACATCATATTGAATATAA
This sequence comes from Thymallus thymallus, assembly GCA_023634145.1. Lineage (NCBI taxonomy): Eukaryota > Metazoa > Chordata > Actinopteri > Salmoniformes > Salmonidae > Thymallus > Thymallus thymallus. The sequence continues at coordinate 37,896,023 of CM042401.1, read as the reverse complement.
TGGGTTACTAAAGATACAGAAACATCATATTGAGTATAATGGGTTACTAGAGATACAGTAATATCATATTGAATATAATGGGTTACTAAAGATACAGTAATATAATATTGAATATAATGGGTTACTAAAGATACAGTAACATATTGAATATAATGGGTTACTAAAGATACAGTAACATCATATTGAGTATAATGGGTTACTATAGATACAGTAATATCATATTGAGTATAATGGGTTACTAGAGATACAGTAATATCATATTGAATATAATGGGTTACTAAAGATACAGTAATATCATATTGAATATAATGGGTTACTATAGATACAGTAACATATTGAATATAATGGTTTACTAAAGATACAGTAATATTATATTGAGTATAATGGGTTACTAAAGATACAGTAACATCATATTGAATATAATGGGTTACTAAAGATACAGAAACATCATATTGAGTATAATGGGTTACTAGAGATACAGTAATATCATATTGAATATAATGGGTTACTAAAGATACAGTAACATATTGAATATAATGGGTTACTAGAGATACAGTAACATCATATTGAATATAATGGGTTACTAAAGATACAGTAATATCATATTGAATATAATGGGTTACTAAAGATACAGTAATATCATATGGAGTATAATGGGTTACTAAAGATAAAGTAATATCATATTGAATACAATGGGTTACTAAAGATACAGTAATATCATATTCAGTATAATGGGTTACTATAGATACAGTAACATATTGAATATAATGGGTTACTATAGATACAGTAACATATTGAATATAATGGTTTACTAAAGATACAGTAATATTATATTGAGTATAATGGGTTACTAAAGATACAGTAACATCATATTGAATATAATGGGTTACTAAAGATACAGAAACATCATATTGAGTATAATGGGTTACTAGAGATACAGTAATATCATATTGAATATAATGGGTTACTAAAGATACAGAAACATCATATTGAGTATAATGGGTTACTAGAGATACAGTAATATCATATTGAATATAATGGGTTTCTAGAGATACAGTAACATATTGAATATAATGGGTTACTAAAGATACAGTAACATATTGAATATAATGGGTTACTAGAGATACAGTAACATCATATTGAATATAATGGGTTACTAAAGATACAGAAACATCATATTGAGTATAATGGGTTACTAAAGATACAGAAACATCATATTGAGTATAATGGGTTACTATAGATAAAGTAACATCCTGGGACACTGATGTGGAAATTCAGCGTCCGGGGAGACTGGATCCCACCCCAGCTACATGCCCCCCATAGGAGCCACACAGTCCTCCCCATCCCAGGCCACCAATATGTCTCTCGGAGCACCTCCAGGGTCCGGCTGGTGCCTGGGTGGCCAGTAGCCAGTGTTGTGTGGGCCCAGGTCACCGACCTTCCCCGCACTCTCCATGGTACATACATCTTCCCCGGGGGGCATGTAGCTGGGGTGGGATCCTGTCTCCCCGCCCTCTGAATCTCCACATCAATGTCCCAGGAGACGGTGCAGGACGGAGGTAGGATGGGCGTGTCTTTAGCCAGATCAGCCCCCCGGTCGTGGATACGGGAGAGTGCGTCCCCGGGCGATAGGTCAGGGTGAACCGGAAGTGCTCGAAAAAGAGAGTCCATCTTTACTGACGGGGGTCAAAGCGCTGGGCTGCACTGACGTACTCCAGGTTCCGATGATCCGTCAGGACAGTGAACGGCTCATGAGCAACCTCCAGCCAATGTAAAAGTTGGCAAACCCGAGAAAGCTCTGTAGTGCCTTGATGGTCTTCGGGACCGGCCATGACCTCACCGCCTCCACTTTCAGTTCCTCCATCTTGACCCCCTTCGGAGCAATGCGGTACCCAAGGAAGGAGACGGTCGTTTGGTGGAAGGCATATTTTTCCTCCTTGACATACAGATGGTTCTTTAGTCGGAGGACAGCGCAAACCGTGTGTTCTGGGAATGTTGGGGAATAGATCAAAATGTCGTCAATATAGACCACCACATACCTCCCCAACATATCCCGAAATACGTCATTCAGAAATGACTGGAATACCGCTGGGGCATTGGTGAGTCCATATGGCATCACGAGGTATTCATAGTGACCCGACGCCGTGCTGAATGCGGTCTTCCACTCGTCTCTTCGTCGTTGCCTCATTTAGTCCCCGGTAGTCAATGGACGTCCCAGGATGACCGGATGTATAGAGGATGAGATCACCAACAGTTACCTTCTCTCTCGATGACAGCCGTAGATGGTGAGAGTAATCGGACGGGTCACGTGAGTAATGGAGCCAGACCCCACCGGTCGACCATCCAGGGCTTGGATGGGCATAGAGGACCTCAAACGGCGCAACGGCAGTCGGAGAGCGTCTACTAAGGACCGGTCAATTAAATTCCCTGCAGCCCCGGAGTCGATCAGGGCTGTGGACACATGGTTGGGGAAGTTACCAGACAGCACAACGTAACAACAGAAAGGGTTAGCTATACTATCAAAAGGCTAGCTTTTTCAAACAGAAATTTGCATCCTGTAGCACTAATTCCAAAAGGTTCTGGGACACTGTAAAGTCCATGGAGAATAAGAGCATCTCCTCCCAGTTGCCCACTGCACTGAGGCTAGGAAACACTGTCACCACCGATACATTTCAATAAGCATTTTGCTATGGCTGGTCATGCTTTCCACCTGGCTACCCCTACCCCGGCCAACAGCTCTGCAGTATATTAGTAAATACTGAAGTAGAAAGTGAATATCCAACAGATATTGGTAATAAAAATATAGAGTACCTTTTTGAAGGTAAACTAAAATGAAAACAATGCCTTCCAATATGGAGAAAGTTATCATGTTTGTTTTGCTTTGTTTTAAACATTGCAACAGAGGAAAAGATAAATGTGGTTTGTGAGTGATCTGTATGTTTAAGCAGTAGTGATCTGTATGTTTAAGCAGTAGTGATCTGTATGTTTAAGCAGTAGTGATCTGTATGTTTAAGCAGTAGTGATCTGTATGTTTAAGCAGTAGTGATCTGTATGTTTAAGCAGTAGTGAGTCCTAGTTGAAGGAAACACATGTGCATATGCAGACTAGTGAAAGTAACAAAGAATGGTAATTGGCTTTCAGATAGAAATCCAATAATGCATTTTCTTAGTAATTTGAAGGAGTGAAACAGAGGGATTGAGCATTGGGACTGATATTAAATTAGAGGCTGCTCCTCTTCAAGGCCTGGTCCACTGCTCTCATGTTTAAGTCATCTGTTGTTTGGGTTAGAGATAAGCTTCCTGTGGAACAATAGCCAGCCGCAATAGACACAATAGACACATTTGGTACAGTTTGTACATAATTGTATGTCAATGCAACAGGTCAAAAAGATTAAGATTACAAGAGAGTAGTTTACTTTAGAAGGTGTTGATTCAGCTTTACGAGACACTGTATCATCTGATGTGTCTGAAGTATAATTCTGTGTATGCATGGGTTTATTGAGACTTCCTGCCCAAGATGTGTAAGGGCTGGATTGTGGTAACCTTTATGTCCATTCAGGGGAAGCCACAACCCAGTCCTTACATCAGGGAGGGAAGGTGAATGATCCCCAATCAGAGACAGCTGTCTAGCGTTGTCTCTGATTGGGAATGGTATTTAGCCTTCTCTCCCATCCACCTGCATGTGGATCATTGTTTGTGTCTGCATGTTGCGCTAGAGACCGTAAGTCACTTTGCATTTGTTCAAACGTTTGTTTGTTTCACTTTCCTGGTTTATTCATATGCTTCGTGAGAACAACTCATATAATAAAAAGGATGTCACTCCACGAGCGCTCCGTCTATCGTCCCTTATATCCACAGCATCGTGACAGAATGATCCACCAACCAGGGACGCAACGGAGCCTGACATTGGGAGATCTCCTCCTCGGTATGGGGAAAATTACCGAGGAGGAATACTCCCATTATCGTGCGGTGGAGGAAGGCTGGGGTCCGGAGCAGCGGCGCCGACGTCGGGGAAAGAGTCGGCGAGCCAAAAAGGCAAAGGACCAGCCTGGAGCCCAGAAAAACCCCCAAACGGATTTTGGGGGGGGGGCTATGGGGGTGGTCGGGGATCGAGGAGGGGTTCCCGGAGGAGCCCCTACAGCCATGGGAGCGGAAGTACAGAGAGGAGTCGGAGGAAGACGACGACGATGTGCTTCTGTTCCCTCACTCGTGGGGGTTCCCGGAGGAACCCTCACAGGATGGGGATTGGCGCTGGAGAGACTACGACAGCAACAGTCTTAATCCAGCGCCAGTTCCCAGCCCGGTGCCTTCAGCGCCGGTCCAGAGTCGGAGGAGGAGGAAACCGACTCAGCGCACCCAAACATCGGTGCGCAACAAAAGCCCGGTGCGACCCGTGCCAGCTCAGCGCACCAGCCAAACGGTGCGTCTGCCCAGTCCGGTACGCCCAGTGCCGGCTCCTCGCACCCGACCTCCAGTGAAGGTCTGCAACCCTGAGCCTCCAGTGAAGGTCTGCAACCCTGAGCCTCCAGTGAAGGTCTGCAACCCTGAGCCTCCAGTGAAGGTCTGCAACCCTGAGCCTCCAGTGAAGGTCTGCAACCCTGAGCCTCCAGTGAAGGTCTGCAACCCTGAGCCTCCAGTGAAGGTATGCAACCCTGAGCCTCCAGTGAAGGTCAGCAACCCTGAGCCTCCAGTGAAGGTCAGCAACCCTGAGCCTCCAGTGAAGGTCAGCAACCCTGAGCCTCCAGTGAAGGTCAGCAACCCTGAGCCTCCAGTGAAGGTCAGCAACCCTGAGCCTCCAGTGAAGGTCAGCAACCCTGAGCCTCCAGTGAAGGTCAGCAACCCTGAGCCTCCAGTGAAGGTCAGCAACCCTGAGCCTCCAGTGAAGGTCAGCAACCCTGAGCCTCCAGTGAAGGTCTGCAACCCTGAGCCTCCAGTGAAGGTCAGCAACCCTGAGCCTCCAGTGAAGGTCAGCAACCCTGAGCCTCCAGTGAAGGTCTGCAACCCTGAGCCTGCAGTGAACGTCTGCAGCCCGAGGCCTGCAGCGAAGGTCTGCAGCCCGAGGCCTGCAGCGAAGGTCAGCAGCCCGAGGCCTGCAGCGAAGGTCAGCAGCCCGAGGCCTGCAGCGAAGGTCAGCAGCCCGAGGCCTGCAGCGAAGGTCAGCAGCCCGAGGCCTGCAGCGAAGGTCAGCGTCCCGAGGCCTGCAGCGAAGGTCAGCGTCCCGAGGCCTGCAGCGAAGGTCAGCGTCCCGAGGCCTGCAGCGAAGGTCAGCGTCCCGAGGCCTGCAGCGAAGGTCAGCGTCCCGAGGCCTGCAGCGAAGGTCAGCGTCCCGAGGCCTGCAGCGAAGGTCAGCGTCCCGAGGCCTGCAGCGAAGGTCAGCGTCCCGAGGCCTGCAGCGAAGGTCAGCGTCCCGAGGCCTGCAGCGAAGGTCAGCGTCCCGAGGCCTGCAGCGAAGGTCAGCGTCCCGAGGCCTGCAGCGAAGGTCAGCGTCCCGAGGCCTGCAGCGAAGGTCAGCGTCCCGAGGCCTGCAGCGAAGGTCAGCGTCCCGCCACCTCCAGCGAAGGTCAGCGTCCCTCCAGCGAAGGTCAGCGTCCCGAGGCCTGCAGCGAAGGTCAGCGTCCCGAGGCCTGCAGCGAAGGTCAGCGTCCCGAGGCCTGCAGCGAAGGTCAGCGTCCCGAGGCCTGCAGCGAAGGTCAGCGTCCCGAGGCCTGCAGCGAAGGTCAGCGTCCCGAGGCCTGCAGCGAAGGTCAGCGTCCCGCCACCTCCAGCGAAGGTCAGCGTCCCTCCAGCGAAGGTCAGCGTCCCGAGGCCTGCAGCGAAGGTCAGCGTCCCGAGGCCTGCAGCGAAGGTCAGCGTCCCGAGGCCTGCAGCGAAGGTCAGCGTCCCGAGGCCTGCAGCGAAGGTCAGCGTCCCGCCACCTCCAGCGAAGGTCAGCGTCCCTCCAGCGAAGGTCAGCGTCCCTCCAGCGAAGGTCAGCGTCCCTCCAGCGAAGGTCAGCGTCCCTCCAGCGAAGGTCAGCGTCCCTCCAGCGAAGGTCAGCGTCCCGCCACCTCGAGCGAAGGTCAACAGCCCGGAGCCTCCAGCCACAGCTCAAGGCCTGGAGCCTCCTCCACCGGTGCCCAGTCCGGGGCCGGTCGGCTGCGTCGCTCCAGCGCCGGAGCAGTCCGCTCCACCGGTGCCCAGTCCGGGGCCGGTCGGCTGCGTCGCTCCAGCGCCGGAGCAGTCCGCTCCACCGGTGCCCAGTCTGGGGCCGGTCGTCTGCGTCGCTCCAGCGCCGGAGCAGTCCGCTCCACCGGTGCCCAGTCCGGGGCCGGTCGTCTGCGTCGCTCCAGCGCCGGAGCAGTCCGCTCCACTGTTGCCCAGTACGGGGCCGGTCGTCTGCGTCGCTCCAGCGCCGGAGCAGTCCGCTCCACCGGTGCCCAGTCCGGGGCCGGTCGTCTGCGTCGCTCCAGCGCCGGAGCAGTCCGCTCCACCGGTGCCCAGTCCGGGGCCGGTCGTCTGCGTCGCTCCAGCGCCGGAGCAGTCCGCTCCACCGGTGCCCAGTACGGGGCCGGTCGTCTGCGTCGCTCCAGCGCCGGAGCAGTCCGCTCCACCGGTGCCCAGTCCGGGGCCGGTCGTCTGCCCAGCTCCAGTGCCGGAGCAGTCCGCTCCACCGGTGCCCAGTCCGGGGCCGGTCGTCTACTTCGCTCCAGTGCCGGAGCAGTCCGCTCCACCGGTGCCCGAGCCGGGGAGGGACATCAGCCCCTCTCCAGGGTCGAGGCCTCCCACACCAGGGTCCAGACAGGACTTGGTGAATCGCGGGAGTACTGGGGGGGGAACCATCGCGCCGGGGTCCGGACCGGACCAGGCGTGCAACAGGGAGGTAGGAGGAGAGCAGCTTTCACGGCCTGCGTCACGCCCGAGGCCGGAACCGGAACCCCCACCAACAACCACCTCAGTACCCCGCCATTTCCCCTCCTGTTTTTGTGTATTTTTTTTGGGAGAGGGGGAGATATCGCGGTCGGGAGCCCGCGCCTTGGGGGGGGGGTACTGTAAGGGCTGGATTGTGGTAACCTTTATGTCCATTCAGGGGAAGCCACAACCCAGTCCTTACATCAGGGAGGGAAGGTGAATGATCCCCAATCAGAGACAGCTGTCTAGCGTTGTCTCTGTTTGGGAGCCTTCTCTCCCATCCACCTGCATGTGGATCATTGTTCGTGTCTGCATGTTGCGCTAGACCGTAAGTCACTTTGCATTTGTTCAAACGTTTGTTTGTTTCACTTTCCTGGTTTATTCATATGCTTCGTGAGAACAACTCATATAATAAAAAGGATGTCACTCCACGAGCGCTCCGTCTATCGTCCCTTATATCCACAGCATCGTGACAAGATGCAGTAAACTCGATTAATGATTAAGAATTTTTAGGGCTGATTAAAAATGTAGCATAGTGAAAACTAAGGACATGTTTATTTTATTTCTTCCAGGACTGATGGAATGTCCGCTACCATGTTTATCAATGATTCTGTATCTCTCCCTTTGAAAGGCTTCCTGAGGCAAAGTGCCCGGATCCAGCTGCTAAAGGAACTCCCAAATCAAGCAAGGCCTGGCCATTTTACCCTACATGCCAGCACCCACACACAACCCACCTGTTAATGAATACTTGTTAGTGGTTAATACTCTGTTTGATTTAGAAGTATGGGGTCTTTTTATTTAGTTTAAATGTGTTTTTCATTAGAAATTATGCTGTACACAAATGAAAGTTTCTATTGTCAGAGTTTTGGTTCCACACATTCTCTTAATCAGAAGAAATGCACTGAAAAACCCAATACAACCTGATACACAAAATGTTTGAAATGTTTGGAATATCTTTAAATAATGTCTGAGGTACAGGAAAACACTTAATATGGCTGACTGACCTCTGACCTCTCTTCTGACTTCCTGGTGAGGCCTGATCACCCTTACTAGGAAGACACCAGAAATTGTTTTTGCTTTTTTTATGGGCTTTGTAAAAACAAATAATCAAGAAGTTTATAATTCATGAATAGTTGCCACGTCTTCTCCTGCTCCTCTTGTTCTGTATATCTTTATATATCACTCTCCCATGTTGTCTCACCAGTTGGTATTGTTCTGTATATCTGTATATATCACTCTCCCATGTTGTCTCACCAGTTGGTATTGTTCTGTATATCTGTATATATCACTCTCCCATGTTGTCTCACCAGTTGGTATTGTTCTGTATATCTGTATATATCACTCTCCCATGTTGTCTCACCAGTTGGTATTGTTCTGTATATCTTTATATATCACTCTCCCATGTTGTCTCACCAGTTGGTATTGTTCTGTATATCTTTATATATCACTCTCCCATGTTGTCTCACCAGTTGGTATTGTTCTGTATATCTTTATATATCACTCTCCCATGTTGTCTCACCAGTTGGTATTGTTCTGTATATCTTTATATATCACTCTCCCATGTTGTCTCACCAGTTGGTATTGTTCTGTATATCTTTATATATCACTCTCCCATGTTGTCTCACCAGTTGGTATTGTTCTGTATATCTTTATATATCACTCTCCCATGTTGTCTCACCAGTTGGTATAGTTCTTGTGTATCAGCGTTCTGTCTCATGTTTTCACCTGCTCCCGACTCACCGACCGTTCACTACAGAATAACAGCTCTAAAATATGACTCAGCAGGACGACCTCCCACCACTGAGAGGTCCAAGGTTGCATCAGATGGGAGCTTGCACCACTGAGAGGTCCAAGGTTGCATCAGATGGGAGCTCCCACCACTGAGAGGTCCAAGGTTGCATTAGATGGGAGGTTTGAGCACAGTGGAGTCTCTCTCTGTCTCTCTCTTGTTTGGAGCTGTCCACCTGAAGAGGTGAAGTATAACTGTTGACTTGCACGGGGTAAAATGTGTTGCATGGTCAATCCGACGTCAGCATTGGCAGTGCAGTTTTACAGTGATATGGTCAGGGCATTCATACTTTTTGCACTTCGCCGAGCAGTGCAGAGCTGTCAAGGAAGTGAGTTTGTGTTTATACAGGACCTCCCACCCCCACCTACCGTCAACGAATCATGTCAATGCGGAGCTCTACAGAGCCCTCCGTATTGTTACAACATTTGAGAGGCACACAGCGATGAGGTACGGAGCTCAATTTGTCCTGTGCATTCCTCCGGAGGCTCAGCAATTGTGTCACACCATCCATACGACGCCTCTGACCACATCTGTCCAGGGTAGTGAGGTGCTGAAGGTGTTTGTACATATACGCAATATCCATATAGTATATTC
>CM042401.1:37754253-37881753 GCA_023634145.1 Thymallus thymallus | reverse complement strand
TGAGACAGTCTGATTCCAGTGCTAGGATCGGTACCTCTGATCTCAGAGTGGGTGTTTAAAATCTCTGATCCTTACTGCAGCATTACACCTAATCCACACAGCCACCCCGTTTACATCTAACAACAACTACCTAATCCACACAGCCACCCCGTTTACAGCTAACAACAACTACCTAATCCACACAGCCACCCCGTTTACATCTAACAACAACTACCTAATCCACACAGCCACCCCGTTTACAGCTAACAACAACTACCTAATCCACACAGCCACCCCGTTTACATCTAACAACAACTACCTAATCCACACAGCCACCCCGTTTACATCTAACAACAACTACCTAATCCACACAGCCACCCCGTTTACATCTAACAACAACTACCTAATCCACACAGCCACCCCGTTTACAGCTAACAACAACTACCTAATCCACACAGCCACCCCGTTTACATCTAACAACAACTACCTAATCCACACAGCCACCCCGTTTACATCTAACAACATGGTGTATTAGTATGAATATGGTGTATTAGTATAAACATGGTGTATTAGTATGAACATGGTGTATCAGTATGATAATGGTGTATTAGTATGAATATGGTGTATTAGTTGATCTGGAGGTGGGTCTATACACACATTGATCTGGAGGTGGGACTATACACATTGATCTGGAGGTGGGACTATACACACATTGATCTGGAGGTGGGACTATACACACATTGATCTGGAGGTGGGACTATACACACATTGATCTGGAGGTGGGACTATACACATTGATCTGGAGGTGGGACTATACACATTGATCTGGAGGTGAGACTATACACACATTGATCTGGAGGTGAGACTATACACATTGATCTGGAGGTGGGACTATACACATTGATCTGGAGGTGGGACTATACACATTGATCTGGAGGTGAGACTATACACACATTGATCTGGAGGTGAGACTATACACACATTGATCTGGAGGTGGGACTATACACATTGATCTGGAGGTGAGACTATACACACATTGATCTGGAGGTGAGACTATACACACATTGATCTGGAGGTGGGACTATACACATTGATCTGGAGGTGAGACTATACACACATTGATCTGGAGGTGAGACTATACACACATTGATCTGGAGATGGGTCTATATACACATTGTCTTGTTTTCCAATGAGGTTGGAAGTGCATCATCAGCCGTGTTGCAGTGTCCTTAGCTCAGTTTTAGTGGTTGAGTGCCTTACTCAAGGGCACAAAGGCAGTATTTATTCCTGTTGGACCTGGGATTCGAACCAGCGATCCTCTGGTTATTGGCCCACGCACTGTACAGACAGACAAATTATGTTAACAATACAGAATGCAGATTTTAGCGAAGACAACAATAAGATGATTCAATTCGAAATGCATGTATTTATATGTGGAAAACACAGCAGATAGAACACATAATAATATTGTTTTAATAATAATAGTCTTGACAGATATAAAAAAAACCCAGTGGTGATGTTACTGCTGCAATAAGAAGATGTCTCTGTCTCTGTAGATGTACCAGCGGGACTCCCACTATAATAACATCTGATTAAAGAATGATCACATTTATTTCATATATATATCAGAGCTCTGAGATTACGCTGTGGGTGTTCAGTATATGTGTGTTTGTGTGTTCAGTGTGTTTGTGTTCGTGTGTGGTGTGTGTGTGTGTGTGTCTGTGTGTGTCTGTGGACGTGTGCAGACGTGTGCAGAGTGTGTGTGATGTGTATATCTGGAGTTGATTCCACGCTATATGTTTAAGGTAAGGGACAGAGAAGTTTCCCATCCAATAAAAGTGATAGTTAAGAAGATGATGAACCGTACTAGCTGTTAAATCATTCCTCTGACCTGGTTTCCTCAGACCTGGTTTCCTCAGACACGGTTTCCTCAGACCTGGTTTCCTCAGACCTGGTTTCCTCAGACCTGGTTTCCTCTGACACGGTTTCCTCAGACACGGTTTCCTCAGACCTGGTTTCCTCAGACACGGTTTCCTCAGACACGGTTTCCTCAGACCTGGTTTCCTCAGACACGGTTTCCTCAGACACGGTTTCCTCAGACACGGTTTCCTCAGACACGGTTTCCTCAGACCTGGTACTCTAACGGCCCCAACGTTGAGTTATCACATCATTATAAACACTTGTTCAAACGGCCCCAACGTTGAGTTATCACATCATTATAAACACTTGTTCAAACGGCCCCAACGTTGAGTTATCACATCATCATAAACACTTGCTCAAACGGCCCCAACGTTGAGTTATCACATCATTATAAACACTTGTTCAAACGGCCCCAACGTTGAGTTATCACATCATTATAAACACTTGTTCTAACGGCCCCAACGTTGAGTTATCACATCATTATAAACACTTGTTCAAACGGCCCCAACGTTGAGTTATCACATCATTATAAACACTTGTTCAAACGGCCCCAACGTTGAGTTATCACATCATTATAAACACTTGTTCAAACGGCCCCAACGTTGAGTTATCACATCATTATAAACACTTGTTCAAACGGCCCCAACGTTGAGTTATCACATCATTATAAACACTTGTTCAAACGGCCCCAACGTTGAGTTATCACATCATTATAAACACTTGTTCAAACGGCCCCAACGTTGAGTTATCACATCATTATAAACACTTGTTCAAACGGCCCCAACGTTGAGTTATCACATCATTATAAACACTTGTTCAAACGGCCCCAACGTTGAGTTATCACATCATTATAAACACTTGTTCAAACGGCCCCAACGTTGAGTTATCACATCATTATAAACACTTGTTCTAACGGCCCCAACGTTGAGTTATCACATCATTATAAACACTTGTTCTAACGGCCCCAATGTTGAGTTATCACATCATTATAAACACATTTGCTCCAGGGTCTGACCCTGTAGGTAGGCTGTCATTGTAAATAAGACTTGCCTAGTTAAATAAAGTTTAAAAAAATGTAAAAAACATTTTCCTGACACACAAATGTATTCATTACATTTGAATGCTTAGCAAGACAGGAAAATGGTCTAATTCACGCACTTAAAGAGTAAATCCCTGGTCATCCCTACAGCCTCTGATCTGGCGGACTCACTAAACACAAATGCTTTGTTTGTAAATTCTGTGTTGTAGTGTGCCCCTGGCTATCCAAAAATCATGCTTAAGTATATTTAAAAAAACAAATACTTTTTTACTTTTACTCCAGTAGTATTTTACTGGGTGACTTTCACTTTTACTTGAGTCATTTTCTATTAAGGTATATTTACTTTTACTCAAGTATGATATTTGGGTACTTTTTCCACCACTGTTAATAAATTGCTTTATGTTGTACATGTTAACAGCCAAAACCCCGGACGACAGAGCAAAAAGGTACAACAAGGTCCTGGCGACCTATAAGAAGAAGGGAAGCATGTCTGCTGCTTTCCACATCATTGGTGTGGATCTCAACACTGTGGAAGTAGGTGCCCTTCTGGCAGAGATCATGCTAGGAGCGCCGGAGTTCCTTCGTTCACAGCCATTGTTTGACAGCTCTAAAGAGACGCTCAACCAATATGCAAGAAAGATCACCAACAATACAACAGCAGAGGCATAGTTAACTGCTCCCTGTCACTTATATGTTCAAATAAAACACTGATCATGCACACACACACTCACACTCACACTCACACACACACTCACACACACACTCACACACACACTCACACACACACACTCACACACACACTCACACACACCAGGTAGAGATAATGTGAGATAATGTATCACTGTAAGATACAGTGTGTTCCCGCTGTAAAAAAAATAAAAAGGTTTTGAAAATGAGGCGCATAGAACTGCTCCATATCCCCAATAAACGACAATTCTGTTAACTGTTAAGGATACAGCAGGTTAGAAAGAAACAAAATATTGTGAGTGGTTGATAATATCTCCAGATGTGCAGTGGAGAGAGCTATCTGTTGTGAGTGGTTGATAATATCTCCAGATGTGCAGTGGAGAGAGCTGTCTGTTGTGAGTGGTTGATAATATCTCCAGATGTGCAGTGGAGAGAGCTGTCTGTTGTGAGTGGTTGATAATATCTCCAGATGTGCAGTGGAGAGAGCTGTCTGTTGTGAGTGGTTGATAATATCTCCAGATGTGCAGTGGAGAGAGCTGTCTGTTGTGAGTGGTTGATAATATCTCCAGATGTGCAGTGGAGAGAGCTGTCTGTTGTGAGTGGTTGATAATATCTCCAGATGTGCAGTGGAGAGAGCTGTCTGTTGTGAGTGGTTGATAATATCTCCAGATGTGCAGTGGAGAGAGCTGTCTGTTGTGAGTGGTTGATAATATCTCCAGATGTGCAGTGGAGAGAGCTGTCTGTTGTGAGTGGTTGATAATATCTCCAGATGTGCAGTGGAGAGAGCTGTCTGTTGTGAGTGGTTGATAATATCTCCAGATGTGCAGTGGAGAGAGCTGTCTGTTGTGAGTGGTTGATAATATCTCCAGATGTGCAGTGGAGAGAGCTGTCTGTTGTGAGTGGTTGATAATATCTCCAGATGTGCAGTGGAGAGAGCTGTCTGTTGTGAGTGGTTGATAATATCTCCAGATGTGCAGTGGAGAGAGCTGTCTGTTGTGAGTGGTTGATAATATCTCCAGATGTGCAGTGGAGAGAGCTGTCTGTTGTGAGTGGTTGATAATATCTCCAGATGTGCAGTGGAGAGAGCTGTCTGTTGTGAGTGGTTGATAATATCTCCAGATGTGCAGTGGAGAGAGCTGTCTGTTGTGAGTGGTTGATAATATCTCCAGATGTGCAGTGGAGAGAGCTGTCTGTTGTGAGTGGTTGATAATATCTCCAGATGTGCAGTGGAGAGAGCTGTCTGTTGTGAGTGATTGATAATATCTCCAGATGTGCAGTGGAGAGAGCTGTCTGTTGTGAGTGGTTGATAATATCTCCAGATGTGCAGTGGAGAGAGCTGTCTGTTGTGAGTGGTTGATAATATCTCCAGATGTGCAGTGGAGAGAGCTGTCTGTTGTGAGTGGTTGATAATATCTCCAGATGTGCAGTGGAGAGAGCTGTCTGTTGTGAGTGGTTGATAATATCTCCAGATGTGCAGTGGAGAGAGCTGTCTGTTGTGAGTGGTTGATAATATCTCCAGATGTGCAGTGGAGAGAGCTGTCTGTTGTGAGTGGTTGATAATATCTCCAGATGTGCAGTGGAGAGAGCTGTCTGTTGTGAGTGGTTGATAATATCTCCAGATGTGCAGTGGAGAGAGCTGTCTGTTGTGAGTGGTTGATAATATCTCCAGATGTGCAGTGGAGAGAGCTGTCTGTTGTGAGTGGTTGATAATATCTCCAGATGTGCAGTGGAGAGAGCTGTCTGTTGTGAGTGGTTGATAATATCTCCAGATGTGCAGTGGAGAGAGCTGTCTGTTGTGAGTGGTTGATAATATCTCCAGATGTGCAGTGGAGAGAGCTGTCTGTTGTGAGTGGTTGATAATATCTCCAGATGTGCAGTGGAGAGAGCTGTCTGTTGTGAGTGATTGATAATATCTCCAGATGTGCAGTGGAGAGAGCTGTCTGTTGTGAGTGGTTGATAATATCTCCAGATGTGCAGTGGAGAGAGCTGTCTGTTCACGTTCCACAAAAGATAATCACAGAATTTACATTAAATTGCTTATTCCTGCATAGAAAGATTGTAATTACAATAGTTTTTTTTAATATCAACATTGTAATAACTAAACGTTTGATATACCCTGCAAAATATTTTATAATATTGGAAGTACATAGTAATTACACTTAAAGGTGCCGTAACAACATTCTTTCTAGATTAACATGGATTTCCATCAATCACAACTAAAAGTACTGTACTGGGTGTCTGATGTAACATAGTATCTACATAGTACTGTACTGGGTGTCTGATGTAACATAGTATCTACATAGTACTGTACTGGGTGTCTGATGTAACATAGTATCTACATAGTACTGTACTGGGTGTCTGATGTAACATAGTATCTACATAGTACTGTACTGGGTGTCTGATGTAACATAGTATCTACATAGTACTGTACTGGGTGTCTGATGTAACATAGTATCTACATAGTACTGTACTGGGTGTCTGATGTAACATAGTATCTACATAGTACTGTACTGGGTGTCTGATGTAACATAGTATCTACATAGTACTGTACTGGGTGTCTGATGTAACATAGTATCTACATAGTACTGTAAATACATAAGTAGTTCATTATGTTACTTGTACATTATAGTCCCATGCATATCCATTTTAAACACATCTTACATTTAATTCAGTACATCCTTTAAGCTAAATAATATTGACATAAGATAGCTGAAGCTGTAGTTAATGATGCATTGTCACAACAGTTGAAGGAGTCCTAAGGTAGTGACTTGTGTAGAGGTTACATAACAGGATGCATTGTTAACATGGTGCTACACAGGAGACTGCAAAAGTGTAATTACAGAACATGTTACATTTGGAACAAGACATCTTGTAATTGCATATGTGGAATAACGTCCAACAAGCTGATTTGTAATTACATATCATAATAAACTATACCAAACTATTCCACTAAATCCATAGTACAGTTAAATTACATAGTAATTACATAGTATTTACATAGTATTTACATAGTAATTACATAGTATTTACATAGTATTTACATAGTAATTACATGTAATTATGGACGAATCAAATGCTTGATTATATAAATATTGAAAAGAATCTGGCTACAGAAAGAAACAAGCATTAGAAACAACGTTGGGTGTGGATACAGTGGGAACATATGCTTTTTCCTTTTTTTATCCTTTATTTAACTAGGCAAGTAGGTTAAGAACAAATTCATATTTACAATGATGGCCTTATTATTGTAAAAAAAAAAAAAAAAGAAGTAAAATTAAATATTACAAAAAATAAATATACTGTATCTACTCCCATATATTTAAAATGGGAGATGATTAGGATTCTGTCAGCAGAGATGGAGTCCTCCATCGGGGTCTTGACAGGTAGAAGGGCTGATTTGGTTCGATACATTTTATAGCTTGAGATGAAGCTGAATTGATCTATTGTTTGGGAGCGATAGAGATACATTGTCTAGACATAGTAAAATATCATCTGCGTATAATGAGAAGAAGTGATCAGTAGATTTGAGGGAAATGAGTGTTATTTCCTTGGATTGATGAATTGCCTGGGCCAGGGGTTCCATGGATAAAAAGAATAGCAGAGGTGAAACTGGATCACCTTGTCTACTGCTTCTAGTGATTCTGAAGGGAACAGAGCAGTTATTGCCTGTTATAACTATGGCTGAGGGATTGGCATATAGTATTTTAATCATATTAATGAAATTGGAGCAAATTCCCATATGTTCCAAGACAGACCAGAGATATGACCATTCTAGTCTATCAAAATCTGTTTCTGATGGAGAGATAAAACAGACCAAGGAGATGTTGTTACCGATGAAGTATTTCAGATAGAGTATTTCTATATGAAAACTGAAATGGTCTATTCATTTATTTTTAGTAAACACTCTTCTCCACAGCAACTTAGTGAGTGCATACATTTTCATATTTTTTTATATTCTCCCTCCCCCCTCTCTCTCCCCCCTCTCCCTCTCTCCCCCCTCTCCCTCTCCCCCCTCTCTCACCCCTCTCCCTCTCCCCCCTCTCCCTCTCCCCCCTCTCTCACCCCTCTCCCTCTCCCTCTCTACCCCCTCTCCCCACCCATCCTCTCTCTCTCCCCCCTCCCACTCTCTTCCCCCTTCTCTATCTCTTTCTCTCTCTCTCTCTCTCCCCACTCTCTCTCTCCCCCCTCCCCCCTCTCCCCCCCCCCCTCTCCCCCCCCTTCTCTCTCCCTCCCCCTCCCCCCTCTCCCTCCTTCTCTCTCTCTCTCCTCAGTGGCCTTATCTCCCGCTAAATGCCACCCCATAATGAGTGTCTGTATGTGGGTGGGGGGGCTAGGAGGGGCGTGGTGGTGGGTCTTGAGGAAGTGTGTGTCTGTGAAGGGCTTAGTGATGGTAGTGAATGTAGGAGCTGACTTGTTTATTCGTCCCCCCACTCCGCCCACCTCTCACTGGTCGCCGGTCTCCTCTCGCCTGCTAAATGCCATGCAAATGCTGCCGCGGCCACCCCAGCTGCCAATCAACCGGCGTTGGCATTCACCGCACGCTACCCGGCGAAGCATTTAGAACCACCACGTACTTTACTAAATGAGAAATGTCTCCCTCCTCCCTCCTCCCCTCTTGTTCAGACAGACGTGCTGTGGCCAGGTGTTCAAACAACACACAAACACAACTCCCTCAGGTGGATAGAAAGAGGAGGAAACATGGAGAGAGGGAGAGATTGACAAGGGAGGAAGTGGAGAAAGCAGAGGAGGGGAAGGGAGAAAGAGAGAAGAGGAAAGAGAGAGGTGGGAGAACGAGAGAGAAAGCGAGAAGAGGAGGTGAGAGGAGAGGAATAGGAAAGGAGGAGAGAGGAGGAGGAAGTGAAGAGCTGAGTGAAGATGGAGGGAGGAGGAGGGAGTATTAGTATTTATTATGGATCCCATTAGTTCCTGCCAAGGCAGCAGCTACTCTTCCTGGGGTTTATTATGGATCCCCATGAGTTCCTGCCAAGGCAGCAGCTACTCTTCCTGGGGTTTATTATGGATCCCCATTAGTTCCTGCCAAGGCAGCAGCTACTCTTCCTGGGGTTTATTATGGATCCCCATTAGTTCCTGCCAAGGCAGCAGCTACTCTTCCTGGGGTTTATTATGTATCCATTAGTTCCTGTCAAGGCAGCAGCTACTCTTCCTGGGGTTTATTATGGATCCCCATGAGTTCCTGCCAAGGCAGCAGCTACTCTTCCTGGGGTTTATTATGGATCCCCATTAGTTCCTGCCAAGGCAGCAGCTACTCTTCCTGGGGTTTATTATGGATCCCCATTAGTTCCTGCCAAGGCAGCAGCTACTCTTCCTGGGGTTTATTATGGATCCCCATTAGTTCCTGCCAAGGCAGCAGCTACTGTTCCTGGGGTCCACCAACATTAAGGCAGTTATACATTTTTTAAAACATTACAATACATTCACAGATTTCACAGCACACTGTGTGCCCTCAGGCCCATACTCCACCACTACCACATATCAACAATACAAAATCTATGTCTACATGTGTGTATAGCGCGCATGTTATCATGTGTGTGTATGCATGTGTCTGTGCCTATGTACAGTGGGGAGAACAAGTATTTGATACACTGCCGATTTTGCAGGTTTTCTCACTTACAAAGCATGTAGAAGTCTGTAATTTTTATCATAGGTACTCTTCAACTGTGAGTGACTGAATCTAAAACAAAAATCCAGAAAATCACATTGTATGATTTTTAAGTAATTAATTTGCATTTTATTGCATGACATAAGTATTTGATACATCAGAAAAGCAGAACTTAATATTTGGTACAGAAACCTTTGTTTGCAATTACAGAGATCATACGTTTCCTGTAGTTCTTGACCAGGTTTGCACACACTGTAGCAGGGATTTTGGCCCACTCCTCCATACAGATCCTTCAGGTTTCGTGGCTGTCGCTGGGCAATACGGACTTTCAGCTCCCTCCAAAGATTTTCTATTGGGTTCAGGTCTGGAGACTGGCTAGGCCACTCCAGGACCTTGAGATGCTTCTTACGGAGCCACTCCTTAGTTGCCCTGGCTGTGTGTTTCGGGTCGTTGTCATGCTGGAAGAGCCAGCCACGACCCATCTTCAATGCTCTTACTGAGGGAAGGAGGTTGTTGGCCAAGATCTCGCGATACATGGCCCCATCCATCCTCCCCTCAATACGGTGCAGTCGTCCTGTCCCCTTTGCAGAAAAGCATCCCCAAAGAATGATGTTTCCACCTCCTCTGGATCATCCAGATGGTCATTGGCAAACTTCAGACGGGCCTGGACATGCGCTGGCTTGAGCAGGGGGACCTTGCGTGCGCTGCAGGATTTTAATCCATGACGGCGTAGTGTGTTACAAATGGTTTTCTTTGAGACTGTGGTCCCAGCTCTCTTCAGGTCATTGACCAGGTCCTGCCATGTAGTTCTGGGCTGATCCCTCATCTTCCTCATGATCATTGATGCCCCACGAGGTAAGATCTTGCATGGTGCCCCAGACCGAGGGAGATTGACCGTCATCTTGAACTTCTTCCATTTTCTAATAATTGCGCCAACAGTTGTTGCCTTCTCACCAAGCTGCTTGCCTATTGTCCTGTAGCCCATCGCAGCCTTGTGCAGGTCTACAATTTTATCCCTGATGTCCTTACACAGCTCTTTGGTCTTGGCCATTGTGGAGAGGTTGGAGTCTGTTTGATTGAGTGTGTGGACAGGTGTCTTTTATACAGGTAACGAGTTCAAACAGGTGCAGTTAATACAGGTAATGAGTGGAGAACAGGAGGGCTTCTTAAAGAAAAACTAACAGGTCTGTGAGAGCCGGAATTCTTACTGGTCGGTAGGTGATCAAATACTTATGTCATGCAATAAAATGCAAATTAATTATTTAAAAATCATACAATGTGATTTTCTGTATTTTTGTTTTATATTCCATCACTCACAGTTGAAGTGTACCTATGATAAAAATTACAGCCATCTACATGCTTTGTAAGTAGGAAAACCTGCAAAATCGGTAGTGTATCAAATACTTGTTCTCCCCACTGTATGTGTTGTTTCACAGTCCCCGCTGTTCCATAAGGTGTTTTTCATCAGTTTTTTTTTAATCAAATTTTACTGCTAGCATCAGTTACTTGATGTGGAATAGAGTTCCATGTAGTCATGGCTCTATGTAGTACTGTGTTCCTCCCATAGTCTGTTCTGGACTTGGAGACTGTGAAGAGACATCTTGTGGCATATCTGTTGAAAAAAGTAAGGTGCCTAAACACCTGGGGAACTCCTGATTCTACCTGGATTATGTTGGAGAGACTTCCATTAAAGAACACTGTTAGACAGGTAACTCTTTATCCACATTATAGCAGGGGGTGTAAAGACATAACACATACATTTGTACAGCAGCAGACTGATTGATAATTATTGATTGTCAAAAGCCGGACTGAAGTCTAACAAAACAGCCCCCACTATCTTTTTTATCATCAATTTATCTCAGCCAATCAGACATTTGTGTAAGTGCTGTGCTTGTTGAGTGTCCTTCCCTATAAGCTGCTGAAAGTACGTTGTCAATTTGTTTACTGTGAAATAGCATTGTATCTGGTGGAACACATTTTTTCCAGAGGTTCACTAAGGGTTGGTAGCAGGCTGATTGGTCGGCTGATTGAGCAGGTAAAGGGGGGCTTTACTGTTCTTAGGTAGTGGAATGACTTTATCTTCCCTCCAGACCTGAGGGTTTAAAATGAGGATATGGTAAAAAGGAGTGGTAATATCTTCCACTATTATCCTCAGTCATTTTCTATCCAGGTTGTCAGATGGACAATAGACAACAATAATTTTTTCACCTCTTCAACACTCACTTTACGGAATTCAAAATTACCATGCTTGCGAAGAGCTGAGTGGAGATGGAGGGAGTGAAGAGCTGAGAGGAGATGGAGGGAGGAGGATGGAGTGAAGAGCTGAGTGGAGATGGAGGGAGGAGGAGGGAGTGAAGAGCTGAGTGGAGATGGAGGGAGTGAATAGCTGAGAGGAGATGGAGGGAGTGAATAGCTGAGAGGAGATGGAGGGAGGAGGAGGGAGTGAAGAGCTGAGAGGAGATGGAGGGAGTGAAGAGCTGAGTGGAGATGGAGGGAGGAGGAGGGAGTGAAGAGCTGAGAGGAGATGGAGGGAGGAGGATGGAGTGAAGAGCTGAGTGGAGATGGAGGGAGGAGGAGGGAGTGAAGAGCTGAGTGGAGATGGAGGGAGTGAAGAGCTGAGTGGAGATGGAGGGAGTGAATAGCTGAGAGGAGATGGAGGGAGGAGGAGGGAGTGAAGAGCTGAGAAGAGATGGAGGGAGGAGTAGGGAGTGAAGAGCTGAGTGGAGATGGAGGGAGGAGGAGGGAGTGAAGAGCTGAGTGGAGATGGAGGGAGGAGGAGGGAGTGAAGAGCTGAGAGGAGATGGAGGGAGTGAAGAGCTGAGTGGAGATGGAGGGAGAAGGAGGGAGTGAAGAGCTGAGTGGAGATGGAGGGAGGAGGATGGAGTGAAGAGCTGAGTGGAGATGGATGGAGGAGGAGGGAGTGAAGTGCTGAGTGGAGATGGAGGGAGTGAAGAGCTGAGTGGAGATGGAGGGAGGAGGAGGGAGTGAAGAGCTGAGTGGAGATGGAGGGAGGAGGAGGGAGTGAAGAGCTGAGTGGAGATGGAGGGAGTGAAGTGCTGAGTGGAGATGGAGGGAGTGAAGAGCTGAGTGGAGATGGAGGGAGGAGGAGGGAGTGAAGAGCTGAGTGGAGATGGAGGGAGGAGGAGGGAGTGAAGAGCTGAGTGGAGATGGAGGGAGTGAAGAGCTAAGTGGAGATGGAGGGAGTGAAGAGCTAAGTGGAGATGGATGGAGGAGGAGGGAGTGAAGAGCTGAGTGGAGATGGGCTCCCAAGTGCTAGAGGCGTCACTACAGACAACCTGGTTAAAATCCAGACTGTATCACAACCAGCTGTGACTGGGAGTCCCATAAGGCGGTGCACAATTGGCCCAGCGTTTGGCTGGTGTAGGACGTCATTGTAAATAAGAATTTGTTCTTAACGGACTTGCCTAGTTAAATAAAAAAGAGGGAGTGAAGAGCTGAGTGGAGATGGAGGGAGGAGGAGTGAATGTGGAGATGGAGGGAGTGAAGAGTTGAGTGTGGAGGGAGTGAAGAGTTGAGTGTAGAGGGAGTGAAGAGTTGAGTGGAGATGGAGGAGAGAGTGAAGAGTTGAGTGTGGAGGGAGTGTAGAGCTGAGTGGAGATGGAGGAGGGAGTGTAGAGCTGAGAGGAGGGAGTGTAGAGCTGAGTGGAGATGGAGGGAGGAGTGGAAGGTGTCGTACAACAACCTCATTATGTTGATGTGATTCGTAGAAACAGCGGCAGCTCGCGTCGTGGCTAATACCAGCTCCCCTGGGCAATGGTGGTGCTTTATTAAACTTCATGAACGGCTTAGCCTTCCAATTTATGAGGCCGCCTGGCGAGGAGAGAAGAGACACAGAGAGACAGGAGACTCTCCAGAACAGAACTACATCAAATTAGATGATCAGGAACACGTTTTAGCCCCATGGCAGAGGTACTTGGGACTGCAGTTTTATAACCCAGAATGCTAATATGAGAGACGTGATGTCAGGTGTCTGAGAACAAAGGAACATGAGGAGCAGTGGCTTAACACCGTGAAAGAGAAGAGGAGAGACAGGCTGTTCCACAGTCACATAAGAGAACCTGCAGATTAGAATCAGATTCAGAGCCTTCAGAAAGTCTTCATACCCTTTGACTTAGCCACATTTTGTTGTGTTACAGCCTGAATTCAAAATGGATTCAATTTCTCACCCGTCTACAAACAATACCCCATGATGACAAAGTGAAAACAAGCTTTAAGAAATGTTTGCAAATGTATTACAAATTAAATTGAGAAATATCAAATTTACATAAATACTCACTCCCCTGAGTAAATACAATCACCTTTGGTAGAGATCATGTTGCTGTGAGTGTTTCTGGGTAAGTCTCTCAGAGCTTTGCACATCTGGATTGTACAATATTTGCACATAATTATTTATGTAGTGTTATTTAAAAAATAATAATGTGCAAATATTGTACAATCCGGGTGTGTAAAGTTCTAAGAGACTAGAAACACTCACAGCAACATGAGCCAGCAACATACCACCCTGAATCCCACTATTGGCTTGCCTCTGAAGCTAAGCAGGGTTGGTCCTGGTCGGTCCTTGGATGGGAATTCAAAATTAAACAGGGCAGTGATTGGGGACATTGCCCTGTTAAACAGGCGTCCTGACTCTTTGTAGTCCCTAAAGACAGTTGCTTCACAAAATGTAATGTCATCTCTACATTCTTGCCCTTTGTACTGTTGTCTGGGCCCAATAATGTTTGTATCATGTTGTGTTGCTACCATGTTGTTGTCATGTTGTGTTGCTACCATGTTGTGTTGTCATGTGTTGCTACCATGCTGTGTTGTTGTCTTAGGTCTCTCTTTATGTAGTGTTGTGGTGTCTCTCTTTATGTAGTGTTGTGGTGTCTCTCTTTTTGTAGTGTTGTTTTGTCTCTCTTTATGTAGTGTTGTGTTGTCTCTCTTTATGTAGTGTTGTGGTGTATGTCTTTATGTAGTGTTGTGGTGTCTCTCTTTATGTAGTGTTGTGGTGTATCTCTTTATGTAGTGTTGTGTTGTCTCTCTTTATGTAGTGTTGTGGTGTCTCTCTTTATGTAGTGTTGTGGTGTCTCTCTTTATGTAGTGTTGTCTCTCTTTATGTAGTGTTGTCTCTCTTTATGTAGTGTTGTCTCTCTTTATGTAGTGTTGTGGTGTCTCTCTTTATGTAGTGTTGTGTTGTCTCTCGTTATGTAGTGTTGTGTTGTCTCTCTTTATGTAGTGTTGTCTCTCTTTATGTAGTGTTGTGGTGTCTCTCTTTATGTAGTGTTGTGTTGTCTCTCGTTATGTAGTGTTGTGTTGTCTCTCTTTATGTAGTGTTGTCTCTCTTTATGTAGTGTTGTGGTGTCTCTCTTTATGTAGTGTTGTGTTGTCTCTCTTTATGTAGTGTTGTGGTGTCTCTCTTTATGTAGTGTTGTGGTGTCTCTCTTTATGTAGTGTTGTGGTGTCTCTCGTTATGTAGTGTTGTGTTGTCTCTCTTTATGTAGTGTTGTGGTGTCTCTCTTTATGTAGTGTTGTGGTGTCTCTCTTTATGTAGTATTGTGGTGTCTCTCTTTATGTGTGTTGTGGTGTCTCTATGTAGTGTTGTGGTGTCTCTCTTTATGTAGTGTTGTGGTGTCTCTCTTTATGTAGTGTTGTGGTGTCTCTTTTTATGTAGTGTTGTGGTGTCTCTCTTTATGTAGTGTTGTGGTGTCTCTCTTTATGTAGTGTTGTGGTGTCTCTCTTTATGTAGTGTTGTGTTGTCTCTCTTTATGTAGTGTTGTGGTGTCTCTCTTTATGTAGTGTTGTGCTGTCTCTCTTTATGTAGTGTTGTGGTGTCTCTCTTTATGTAGTGTTGTGGTGTCTCTCTTTATGTAGTGTTGTGGTGTCTCTCTTTATGTAGTGTTGTGGTGTCTCTCTGTATGTAGTGTTGTGCTGTCTCTCTTTATGTAGTGTTGTGGTGTCTCTCTTTATGTAGTGTTGTGGTGTCTCTCTTTATGTAGTGTTGTGTTGTCTATGTAGTGTTGTGGTGTCTCTCTTTATGTAGTGTTGTGGTGTCTCTCTTTATGTAGTGTTGTGGTGTCTCTCTTTATGTAGTGTTGTGGTGTCTCTTTATGTAGTGTTGTGGTGTCTCTCTTTATGTAGTGTTGTGTTGTCTATGTAGTGTTGTGGTGTCTCTCTTTATGTAGTGTTGTGGTGTCTCTCTTTATGTAGTGTTGTAGTGTCTCTCTTTATGTAGTGTTGTGGTGTCTCTCTTTATGTAGTGTTGTGGTGTCTCTCTTTATGTAGTGTTGTGGTGTCTCTTTATGTAGTGTTGTGGTGTCTCTCTTTATGTAGTGTTGTGGTGTCTCTCTTTATGTAGTGTTGTTGTGTCTCTCTGTATGTAGTGTTGTGGTGTCTCTATGTAGTGTTATGTTGTCTCTCTTTATGTAGTGTTGTGGTGTCTCTCTTTATGTAGTGTTGTGGTGTCTCTCTTTTTGTAGTGTTGTTTTGTCTCTCTTTATGTAGTGTTGTGTTGTCTCTCTTTATGTAGTGTTGTGGTGTATCTCTTTATGTAGTGTTGTGGTGTCTCTCTTTATGTAGTGTTGTGGTGTCTCTCTTTATGTAGTGTTGTGGTGTCTCTCTTTTTGTAGTGTTGTTTTGTCTCTCTTTATGTAGTGTTGTGTTGTCTCTCTTTATGTAGTGTTGTGGTGTATCTCTTTATGTAGTGTTGTGGTGTCTCTCTTTATGTAGTGTTGTGGTGTATCTCTTTATGTAGTGTTGTGTTGTCTCTCTTTATGTAGTGTTGTGGTGTCTCTCTTTATGTAGTGTTGTGGTGTCTCTCTTTATGTAGTGTTGTCTCTCTTTATGTAGTGTTGTCTCTCTTTATGTAGTGTTGTCTCTCTTTATGTAGTGTTGTGGTGTCTCTCTTTATGTAGTGTTGTGTTGTCTCTCGTTATGTAGTGTTGTGTTGTCTCTCTTTATGTAGTGTTGTCTCTCTTTATGTAGTGTTGTGGTGTCTCTCTTTATGTAGTGTTGTGTTGTCTCTCGTTATGTAGTGTTGTGTTGTCTCTCTTTATGTAGTGTTGTCTCTCTTTATGTAGTGTTGTGGTGTCTCTCTTTATGTAGTGTTGTGTTGTCTCTCTTTATGTAGTGTTGTGGTGTCTCTCTTTATGTAGTGTTGTGGTGTCTCTCTTTATGTAGTGTTGTGGTGTCTCTCGTTATGTAGTGTTGTGTTGTCTCTCTTTATGTAGTGTTGTGGTGTCTCTCTTTATGTAGTGTTGTGGTGTCTCTCTTTATGTAGTATTGTGGTGTCTCTCTTTATGTGTGTTGTGGTGTCTCTATGTAGTGTTGTGGTGTCTCTCTTTATGTAGTGTTGTGGTGTCTCTCTTTATGTAGTGTTGTGGTGTCTCTTTTTATGTAGTGTTGTGGTGTCTCTCTTTATGTAGTGTTGTGGTGTCTCTCTTTATGTAGTGTTGTGGTGTCTCTCTTTATGTAGTGTTGTAGTGTTGTGTTGTCTCTCTTTATGTAGTGTTGTGGTGTCTCTCTTTATGTAGTGTTGTGTTGTCTCTCTTTATGTAGTGTTGTGGTGTCTCTCTTTATGTAGTGTTGTGCTGTCTCTCTTTATGTAGTGTTGTGGTGTCTCTCTTTATGTAGTGTTGTGGTGTCTCTCTTTATGTAGTGTTGTGGTGTCTCTCTTTATGTAGTGTTGTGGTGTCTCTCTGTATGTAGTGTTGTGCTGTCTCTCTTTATGTAGTGTTGTGGTGTCTCTCTTTATGTAGTGTTGTGGTGTCTCTCTTTATGTAGTGTTGTGTTGTCTATGTAGTGTTGTGGTGTCTCTCTTTATGTAGTGTTGTGGTGTCTCTCTTTATGTAGTGTTGTGGTGTCTCTCTTTATGTAGTGTTGTGGTGTCTCTTTATGTAGTGTTGTGGTGTCTCTCTTTATGTAGTGTTGTGTTGTCTATGTAGTGTTGTGGTGTTTCTCTTTATGTAGTGTTGTGGTGTCTCTCTTTATGTAGTGTTGTAGTGTCTCTCTTTATGTAGTGTTGTGGTGTCTCTCTTTATGTAGTGTTGTGGTGTCTCTCTTTATGTAGTGTTGTGGTGTCTCTTTATGTAGTGTTGTGGTGTCTCTCTTTATGTAGTGTTGTGGTGTCTCTCTTTATGTAGTGTTGTTGTGTCTCTCTGTATGTAGTGTTGTGGTGTCTCTATGTAGTGTTATGTTGTCTCTCTTTATGTAGTGTTGTGGTGTCTCTCTTTATGTAGTGTTGTGGTGTCTCTTTATGTAGTGTTGTTTTGTCTCTCTTTATGTAGTGTTGTGGTGTCTCTCTTTATGTAGTGTTGTGGTGTCTCTCTTTATGTAGTGTTGTGGTCTCTCTTTATGTAGTGTTGTGGTGTCTCTCTTTATGTAGTGTTGTGGTGTCTCTCTTGTCATGATGTGTTTTGTCCTATATTTTTATTTAAATGTATTTGATCTGTAATCCCCCGTCACCGCGGGAGGTCTTTTGCCTTTTGGTAGGCCGTCATT
Source organism: Thymallus thymallus (assembly GCA_023634145.1). Taxonomy (NCBI): domain Eukaryota; kingdom Metazoa; phylum Chordata; class Actinopteri; order Salmoniformes; family Salmonidae; genus Thymallus; species Thymallus thymallus. The sequence goes on along the minus strand of CM042401.1, from coordinate 37,864,012 downwards.
GTAAATAAGAATTTGTTCTTAACTGACTTGCCTGGTTAAATAAAGGTTAAATAAAAAAGATTCCATGGCACTTATTGTATGAGTAGGGGTGTTAACCCCGGTGTCCTGGCTAAATGTTATGGCCACCTAATCATCCCCTGCTTCCAATTGGTTCATTCATCCACCCTCCCCTCCCCTGTAACGGTTCCCCAGGTCGTTGCTGTAAATGAGAATGTGTTGTCAGTCAACTTACCTGGTTAAATTGGAAAGCTAACTTAACCAGTTTTTCCTCAAGGATTGTGCCTGTTCTTAGCTCTATTCCGTTTATTTTGATCCTAAATAGTCCTTGCTGATGACAAGCATACCCATAACATGATGCAGCACCACCATACCATAACATGATGCAGCACCACCATACCCATAACATGATGCAGCCACCACCATACCCATAACATGATGCAGCCACCACCATACCCATAACATGATGCAGCACCACCATACCCATAACATGATGCAGCACCACCATACCCATAACATGATGCAGCCTCCACCATACCATAACATGATGCAGCACCACCATACCCATAACATGATGCAGCCTCCACCATACCATAACATGATGCAGCACCACCATACCCATAACATGATGCAGCACCACCATACCATAACATGATGCAGCCACCACCATACCCATAACATGATGCAGCCACCACCATACCCATAACATGATGCAGCCACCACCATACCATAACATGATGCAGCCTCCACCATACCCATAACATGATGCAGCACCACCATACCCATAACATGATGCAGCCTCCACCATACCCATAACATGATGCAGCACCACCATACCCATAACATGATGCAGCACCACCATACCCATAACATGATGCAGCACCACCATACCCATAACATGATGCAGCACCACCATACCCATAACATGATGCAGCACCACCATACCATAACATGATGCAGCCACCACCATACCCATAACATGATGCAGCCTCCACCATACCCATAACATGATGCAGCCTCCAACATACCCATAACATGATGCAGCCACCACCATACCCATAACATGATGCAGCCTCCAACATACCCATAACATGATGCAGCACCACCATACCATAACATGATGCAGCCTCCAACATACCCATAACATGATGTAGCACCACCATACCATAACATGATGCAGCCTCCAACATACCCATAACATGATGCAGCACCACCATACCATAACATGATGCAGCCTCCAACATACCCATAACATGATGTAGCACCACCATACCCATAACATGATGCAGCCACCACCATACCCATAACATGATGCAGCCACCACCATACCCATAACATGATGCAGCACCACCATACCCATAACATGATGCAGCCACCACCATACCCATAACATGATGCAGCCTCCACCATACCCATAACATGATGCAGCCACCACCATACCTAAAACATGATGCAGCCACCACCATACCCATAACATGATGCAGCACCACCATACCCATAACATGATGCAGCCACCATACCCATAACATGATGCAGCACCACCATACCCATAACATGATGCAGCACCACCATACCCATAACATGATGCAGCCACCATACCCATAACATGATGCAGCCACCACCATACCCATAACATGATGCAGCCACCATACCCATAACATGATGCAGCCACCACCATACCCATAACATGATGCAGCACCACCATACCCATAACATGGTGCAGCACCACCATACCCATAACATGATGCAGCACCACCATACCCATAACATGATGCAGCCACCACCATACCCATAACATGATGCAGCCTCCACCATACCCATAACATGATGCAGCACCACCATACCCATAACATGATGCAGCCACCACCATACCCATAACATGATGCAGCCTCCACCATACCCATAACATGATGCAGCCACCACCATACCCATAACATGATGCAGCACCACCATACCCATAACATGATGTAGCACCACCATACCCATAACATGATGCAGCCACCACCATACCATAACATGATGCAGCCACCACCATACCATAACATGATGCAGCCTCCACCATACCATAACATGATGCAGCACCACCATACCATAACATGATGCAGCCACCACCATACCCATAACATGATGTAGCACCACCATACCATAACATGATGCAGCACCACCATACCCATAACATGATGTAGCACCACCATACCCATAACATGATGCAGCCACCACCATACCATAACATGATGCAGCACCACCATACCATAACATGATGCAGCCACCACCATACCCATAACATGATGCAGCCACCACCATACCCATAACATGATGCAGCCACCACCATACCCATAACATGATGCAGCCTCCACCATACCCATAACATGATGCAGCCTCCACCATACCATACCATGATGCAGCACCACCATACCATAACATGATGCAGCCACCACCATACCATAACATGATGCAGCCACCACCATACCATAACATGATGCAGCCACCACCATACCCATAACATGATGCAGCACCACCATGGTTGAACATATGGAGAGTGGTACTCTGTAATGTGTTGTATTGGATCTGACCCAAACATAACACTTTGTATTCAGGACATAAAGTTAACTTCTTTGCAACATTTATTGCAGTATAACTTTAGTGCCTTGTTGCAAACAGGATGCGTGTTTTGTAATATTTTCTGAAGGCACTACTGTAGATTCACTGTAGAATGATCACATCTTTCTTTAAACAGAAACCCCAGCTAATCTGAATGTGCTGCCCCATGTGAGGTCATCAGAAATACACGCAGAATTCTCCACAATAATCCATCTTGCCCCAAGAGGTCTCCCTCCTAAATCTCACTTAGCTGAAAGTGCAAATCAAATCTGTTGTAATTACTACACCTGTCTGTCTTCATCCGGAGGGAATCCGACCGGAGTTATGGAACAAAATTCCCTTTTTATTCTGACCATGACTTAATTCCCTGATAATTCCACCACCATTACGTGCAATGAAACAATGAATTAGGTTGAGCGACCTGTCGGTTCCAAATGGAACAACATCAACTTTATTGTTTCTGATAGAAATAACATCATTTACATTTGATTCAAGTACACTCAGAGCTTGTTGTAAAACTACAGTTGAGGAAAAGGGAAAGTAATTATGATAAACTTGTAACCCCACTTTATAGAAAATGTTTTGTCCCTACTGGAGTCTTCTTTGTCTCCACCCATTCAGCATTGTTCACACCCTCTTAAGCCTTAGCCCCACCCATCTCATTAAGGATTGACATGTGAGGCCATGTGCTGAACAGAGTGAGCAGGTAGTGGTAGTAAACAACCACAGATTAAGACTAAAGGCTGGTTTATACTACGTCTAGTCACATGTCTGTAGACAGTTGTTGCAGTGACTTCATGAACATTCTATTTTCGTCCAACATCAATCTTGTTGTTGTCTTTATGAAAAAGACAAGAACTACAGTCTGCATGACATCAGCAGCCTGCTGGTCCAAAATAGCATAACTGGTGTATTTTAACACCAATAAACCCATCCATTTAAAAAAGAATTTACTATACAGTGCATTGAGAAAGTATTCAGACCCCTTGACTTTTTCCACACTTACATTACAGCCTTATTCTAAAAAGTATTTTTTTTAAATACTCATATCTAGTCCTTGGCCTATATCCTAATCTGATTTTATCTAGTCCTTGGGTTATATCCTAATCTGATTTTATCTAGTCCTTGGCCTATATCCTAATCTGATTTTATCTAGTCCTTGGGTTATATCCTAATCTGATTTTATCTAGTCCTTGGCCTATATCCTAATCTGACTTTATCTAGTCCTTGGCCTATATCCTAATCTGATTTTATCTAGTCCTTGGCCTATATCCTAATCTGACTTTATCTAGTCCTTGGCCTATATCCTAATCTGATTTGATCTAGTCCTTGGGTTATATCCTAATCTGATTTTATCTAGTCCTTGGCCTATATCCTAATCTGACTTTATCTAGTCCTTGGCCTATATCCTAATCTGATTTTATCTAGTCCTTGGCCTATATCCTAATCTGATTTTATCTAGTCCTTGGCCTATATCCTAATCGGACTTTGGTGCAAGTCATGTTGTTCTTCACAGTATACATGGATGAACGCTTCAGATGGAGTCTCTTGACCCTGTGGTGATGACACACTCCAGATGGAGTATCTTGACCCTGTGGTGATAACACACTCCATATGGAGTATCTTGACCCTGTGGTGATAACACACTCCATATGGAGTATCTTGACCCTGTGGTGATAACACACTCCATATGGAGTATCTTGACCCTGTGGTGATAACACACTCCAGATGGAGTATCTTGACCCTGTGGTGATAACACACTCCAGATGGAGTATCTTGACCCTGTGGTGATAACACACTCCGTATGGAGTCTCTTGACCCTGTGGTGATGACACACTCCATATGGAGTACCTTGACCCTGTGGTGATAACACACTCCATATGGAGTCTCTTGACCCTGTGGTGATGACACACTCCACACTCCACAGTCCGTGTGAACTGCTAATTTGCTTAAGTAGTGATTCATTCCCATTCAGAGTGGGTGCAGGTCCATCCACTCTGCAGATTACAACTTAATAGGAGGGGGAGTGGCTACACCTGTGCTAGGCAATTAGCTTAGTGTTATTAGCACAGGCTCCTTGTTCAGGGCAGCTGTTTGATAGATAGATAGATAGATAGATAGATAGATAGATAGATAGATAGATAGATAGATAGATAGATAGATAGATAGATAGATAGATAGATAGATAGATAGATAGATAGATAGATAGATAGATAGATAGATAGATAGATAGATAGATAGATAGATAGATAGATACTTTATTGATCCCCCGGGGGGGAAATTTCATTGTCAAGCAGCTACAACAAAACAGGGCAGGTGCAAAATGCCACAACGAAAGTACACAAAAGACAGATACACGGTACATGATACATAGAGCGGCAGTATGAAAAAGTATAGAAATACAAGATATCTGGAGTGCAAAAAAAAAGCTATAAAAGGACATTTCATAGTATGAGTGGTTGGCTGAATATGTACACTATACATTGCTGCAGACGTCCCCAAAACGAAGACAGTTCTGCTGAGTTGATCTGAAGGAGTTAGTCGAGGAAGGTAAGTGAGGGAGGCCCCGCTCTCTCGCTTGCCCATATGTTTAGTTAATTTTATTATTGTAGTCTTTTCTGTAGCCTGTCAACTATGTGTCTGTCTATCCCTGTTCACGCACGACCCACGTGGAGTTCCAGGTCTCCAGCAGCCTCTGGAACTGCCGTTCTGCGGCCAACAAGGCAGAGTTCATCTCAGCCTATGCTGCCCTCCAGTCCCTTGACTTCTTGCGCGCTGACAGAAACATGGATTACCACAGAAAACACTGCTACTCCTACTGCTCTTTCCTCATCTGATCATGTGTTCTCTCATACCCCGAGAGCATCTGGTCAGCGTGGCGGTGGAACAGGAATTCTAATCTCTCCCAAGTGGACATTCTCTCTTTTCCCCCTGACCCATCTGTCTATCTCCTCATTTGAATTCCATGCTGTCACAGTCACTAGCCCATTCAAACTTAACATCCTGGTCATTTATCTCCCTCCAGGTTCCCTTGGAGAGTTCATCAATGAGCTTGACACCTTGATAAATTTATTTCCTGATGATGGCTCACCCCTCACAGTTCTGGGTGACTTTAACCTCCTGACGTCTGCCTTTGACTCATTTCTCTCTGCCTCCTTCTTTCCACTCCTTTCCTCTTTTGACCTCACCCTCTCACCGTCCCCCTCTACTCACAAGGCAGACAATACGCTTGACCTCATCTTTACTAGATGCTGTTCTTCTACTAATCTCACTGTAACTCCCCTCCAAGTCTCCGATCACTACTTTGTATCCTTTTCTCTCTTGTTCTCCTCCAACACTACTCACTCTGTCCCTACTCAGATAGTAATGCTCTCCTCCAACACTACTCACTCTGCCCCTACTCAGATAGTAATGCTCTCCTCCAACACTACTCACTCTGTCCCTACTCAGATGGTAATGCTCTCCTCCAACACTACTCACTCTGCCCCTACTCAGATGGTAATGCTCTCCTCCAACACTACTCACTCTGCCCCTACTCAGATAGTAATGCGCTCTCTCTCTCTCCCGCTCCTCTCTCCTCTTCCATCCTATCATCTCTTCCCTCTGCTAAATCCTTCTCCCTCCTGTCTACTGATTGTGCCTCCTCGACCCTCCTCTCCTCCCTTTCTGCATCTTTTGACTCTCTATGTCCCCTATCCTCCCGGCCGGCTCGGTCCTCCCCTCCTGCTCCGTGTCTAGACGACTCATTGTGAGCTCACAGAACAAGGCTCCGGGCAGCCGAGTGGAAATGGAGGAAAACTAAACTCCCTGTGGACCGGTCATCTTTTCACTCTCTCCTCTCTACTTTTTCTTCCTCTGTTTCTGCTGCTAAAGACACTTTCTACCGCTCTACATGTCAAGCCTTGGCCTCTAACCCTAGGAAGCTCTTTGCTACCTTCTCCTCCCTGCTGAATCCTCCTCCTCCTCCCTCTCTGTGGATGACTTTGTCAACCATTTTGAAAAGAAGGTTGACGACATCCGATCCTCATTTACTAAGCCTATTGACACCACTGGTCCTGCTCACACTGCCCTACCCTATGCTTTGACTTCTTTCTCCCGTCTCTCTCCAGATGAAATCTTGCGACTTGTGACGACTGGCAGCCCAACAACCTGCCCACTTGACCCTATCCTCTCTTCTCCAGACAATTTCCGGAGACTTTCTCCCTTACCTCACCTCGCTCATCAACTCATCCTTGACCGCTGGCTGTGTCCCTTCCGTCTTCAAGGGGGCGAGAGTTGTACCCCTCCTCAAAAAACCTACACTCGATTCCTCTGACGTCAACAACTACAGACCAGTATCCCTTCTTTCTTTTCTCTCCAGAACTCTTGAGCGTTGCGTCTCTAACCAACTCTCCTGCTATCTCTCTCAGAATAACCTTCTTGATCCTAACCAGTCAGGTTTCAAGACTGGTCATTCAACTGAGACTGCTCTCTCTGTGTCACGGAGGCTCTTGGCAAGATGAATGGAGAAATCCTTGATGAAAACCAGTTCCAGAGCGCTCAGGACCTCAGACTGGGGCGAAGGTTCACCTTCCAACAGGACAATAACCTTAAGCACACAACCAAGACAACGCAGGAGTGGCTTCGGGACAAGTCTCTGAATGTCGGACGTGAACCAGATCTAACATCTCTGGAGAAACCTGAAAATAGCTGTGCAGAAACGCTCCCCATCCAACCTGATAGAGCTTGAAAGCATCTGCAGAGAAGAATGGGAGAAACTCCCCAAATACAGGTGTGCCAAGCTTGTAGTGTCATACCCAAGAAGACTCAATACTGTAATCGCTGCCAAAGGTGCTTCAACAAAGTACTGAGTAAAGAGTCTGAATTCCTATGTAAATGTCATATTTCAGTTTTTATTTGTAATAATTTTGCAAACATTTATAAAAACCTGTTTTTCTTTGTCATTATGAGGTATTGTGTGGGAAAAAAAACAATTTAATCAATTTTAGAACAAGGCTGTGTCGTGACGTGACTTGCATTAATGTTTTTAATTATTACGTGATTAAATGAATTATGTAACAATGAACTCATTAGGAATTTGGGGCACCACGGGAAAAGTTGTTTAAAGAGTTACTATCTCCCGAATTAAACTCTTAGGAGATATTTTCATATCTATCGATAACAGTCACTTATTAATGTATTATTACCTCATGTCAGTCTCATTCTGAACGTTGTATTTTCTTGATATCTGCAAGAACCCTAACTTAATTGATGAATCAGCAATACACAACTTGATTAATTATTTACTTACTAACTAAATAATTACAGAATACATAAACACACACTAACGCAATACAATGAATACCGGCCCCTAGTGGACTAACCAAGTATGACACTTGATTATGGTAGGAAAGGGAGGGGCAAGAAGATACAAAGAGATTCTTCTATTCTAACTATCGGGAGATTTGTAAGCTACGTAAATATGAATACTGCTCATTTGGATTAGAAATGCAGTGTAAGAACAGACACTTCAGATGTCCCAATGGTTGTCTGTAGATTGGATCCTCCTCGTGTCTTTAGCCAACAGTACTAGACTATTTCACATACCAGCTGCAGACTGGGAATGCTACGGTCTAGTGTTTCTTCTTCTTGTGTAGAGTTTCAGAGTTTCACCATTTAAAACGTATTCAGCTCGTGCTGCACTGGTCTGTAGAGTTTAACCATTTGTAACGTCCGGCTTACACAGTCCGTCTGCTTGGTCTAATGTACATTTTGTTACGAAGGGTTTTATACTCTGTTAGAAAGGGGGCGTTCCCTCATGCCGACACTGTCTGTGTTCACTTGGGCGTGGTTACTGACTAAATAAAAAATGTATATGACACACAATTATTTAATTTAGAAGGCTCAAATCACATTGCTGTCTTTACAAAAGTATTATAATTTTCAATCATATTTTATACAACATTTAGATGCAAACCTGATAACTAGAACGTGTACCCCCTCAGAGATACAGTTATGTTGTTATACCATCCTTAATGATGATTATTGTTTGGATCCCCACCGACCATTCTAAACACCTGGATTTCACAAATAATGTTCCAATGTCCAATCTTTTGATGTTAGAGTTCTTAGGCAAGAGTCTCTCTCTACACCCAGAGTTTCATACTGCATGGCAGAGAGAAAGTTAGAAGGTATTTACCACCTGCTGTTAAGTCATAAAACTTCTCTCTCTCCCCTCTCCTCTCCTGTGGGAGAGAGAGAAGGGGGGTCTGGCTATTTGCCAGTCATTTGCCAAGCTGGCACCTTTGATCCTCAGCAAGGAGAGAGAGTCTTGACAGTTGTAATGTAACAAAATGTGGAAAAAGTCAAGGGGTCTGAATACTTTCCGAAGGCACTGTATTCTGCATTCTACCTCTTGGTGATGTCATTCAGAAACACAATGTTAACTTTAACACAGCTGTGCATTTCGATGAAACATAGTGAAGCCCCAAAATTGCCTTCCCTGGAAGCCTGTGTCTCGGATATAAGGAAGTGGATGGCGGCAAATGTTTTACTTTTAAACTCTGACAAAACAGAGATGCTAGTTCTAGGTCCAAAGAAACAATGAGATCTGGTGTTTGATCTGATGATTAATGTTGATGGTTGTACAGTCGTCTCAAATAAAACTTGGAAGGACCTCGCCGTTACTCTGGACCCTGGTCTCTCAAGAATATCTCAATGGCATCTTTTTTCCATCTTTGTAATATTAAAAAAATCTAAAAAATGTTGTACTAAAATGATGTAGAAAAGCTAATCCATGCTTTTGTCACTTCTAGATTAGATTACTGCAATGCTCTACTCTCCGGCTACCTGGATAAAGCACTAAATAAACTTCAATTAGTGATAAATTTAAAGTACCTATCAATAAAGTATCTATCTATCTATCTATCTATCTATCTATCTATCTAGCTATCTAAATTTAGCTGCTAGAATCTTGACTAGAACCAGTGCTAGCCTCTCTCTCACTTCTTTTGATCGGTTGACTTTATACCCAGAAGACATAGTCAGGGTTCTACAGACCTTATACCCAGAAGACAGTCAGGGTTCTACAGACCTTATACCCAGAAGACATAGTCAGGGTTCTACAGACCTTATACCCAGAAGACAGTCAGGGTTCTACAGACCTTATACCCAGAAGACATTCAGGGTTCTACAGACCTTATACCCAGAAGACAGTCAGGGTTCTACAGACCTTATACCCAGAAGACATAGTCAGGGTTCTACAGACCTTATACCCAGAAGACAGTCAGGGTTCTACAGACCTTATACCCAGAAGACAGTCAGGGTTCTACAGACCTTATACCCAGAAGACATAGGGTTCTACAGACCTTATACCCAGAAGACAGTCAGGGTTCTACAGACCTTATACCCAGAAGACATAGTCAGGGTTCTACAGACCTTATACCCAGAAGACAGTCAGGGTTCTACAGACCTTATACCCAGAAGACATAGTCAGGGTTCTACAGACCTTATACCCAGAAGACAGTCAGGGTTCTACAGACCTTATACCCAGAAGACATAGTCAGGGTTCTACAGACCTTATACCCAGTTTCTGCCCACCCTCTCTCTCACCCCTCCTCCCTCCCTCTTATCTAAATCCAACCACTCCAGGTGATCTGGTGGTAAGTGGTCTTTAGAAAACACCTCACACAGCAATCATATAGCTTCTCTTTTCCTATTCACACACACACACACACACACTCTCAGAGTCACTAAAGCTAAGCTAACATATGGAATTATTTGATTTAGAATTTTAGGACCCCTTAAGGTGTGTATATACAGTGGGGCAAAAACATATTTAGTCAGCCACCAATTGTGCAAGTTCTCCCACTTAAGAAGATGAGAGAGGCCTGTAAGTTTCATCATAGGTACACTTCAACTATGAGAGACAAAATGAGAAAAATAAATCCAGAAAATCACATTGTAGGATTTTTTATGAATTTATTTGCAAATTATGGTGGAAAATAAGTATTTGGTCACCTACAAACAAGAAGGATTTCTGGCTCTCTTCTTTAAGAGGCTCCTCTGTCCTCCACTCGTTACCTGTATTAATGGCACCTGTTTGAACTTGTTATCAGTATAAAAGACACCTGTCCACAACCTCAAACAGTCACACTCCAAACTCCACTATGGCCAAGACCAAAGAGCTGTCAAAGGACACCAGAAACAAAATTGTAGACCTGCACCAGGCTGGGAAGACTGAATCTGCAATAGGTAAGCAGCTTGGTGTGAAGAAATCAACTGTGGGAGCAATTATTAGGAAATGGAAGACATACAAGACCACTGATAATCTCCCTCGATCTGGGGCTCCACGCAAGATCTCACCCCGTGGGGTCAAAATGATCACAAGAACGGTGAGCAAAAATCCCAGAACCACACGGGGGGACCTAGTGAATGACCTGCAGAGAGCTGGGACCAAAGTAACAAAGGCTACCATCAGTAACACACTACGCCGCCAGTGACTCAAATCCTGCAGTGCCAGACGTGTCCCCCTGCTTAAGCCAGTACATGTCCAGGCCCGTCTGAAGTTTGCTAGAGAGCTTTTGGATGATCCAGAAGAGGATTGGGAGAATGTCATATGGTCAGATGAAACCAAAATATATATTTGGTAAAAACTCAACTCGTCGTGTTTGGAGGAGAAAGAATGCTGAGTTGCATCCAAAGAACACCATACCTACTGTGAAGCATGGGGGTGGAAACATCATGCTTTGGGGCTGTTTTTCTGCAAAGGGACCAGGACGACTGCTCCGTGCCAAAAAGCTCCAGTTTTGACTCTTCTGTCCAAAGGACATTCTCCCAGAAGGATTTTGGCTTGTCAATATGTATTTTAGCAAATTCCAGTCTGGCTTTTTAATGTTTTTCTTTCAAAAGTGGAGTGCTCCTGGGTCTTCTTCCATGGAGCCCACTTTCACTCAAAACGCAACGGATGGTGCGATCAGAAACTGACGTACCTTCACCTTGGAGTTCAGCTGTATCTCTTTGGCAGTTATCCTTGGTTCTTTTTCTACCATTCACACTGTCCTTCTGTTCAATCTGGGGTCCATTTTCCTCTTGGAGCCGCGAATAGAGAGGTTGGCTACAGTTCCATGGACCTTAAACTTCTTAATAATATTTGCAACTGAAAAATTTGAGCATGTTTGTATATATACCAACTAACTCTGAGAGTTAACCCCTGGGTTATCTTAAACCTCACCACTATACCAACTAACCCTGAGAGTTAACCCCTGGGTTATCTTAAACCTCACCGGTGAGGTTATCTTAAACCTCACCAGTATACCAACTAACCCTGAGAGTTAACCCCTGGGTTATCTTAAACCTCACCAGTATACCAACTAACCCTGAGAGTTAAACCCTGGGTTATCTTAAACCTCACCAGTATACCAACTAACCCTGAGAGTTAACCCCTGGGTTATCTTAAACCTCACCACTATACCAACTAACTCTGAGAGTTAACCCCTGGGTTATCTTAAACCTCACCACTATACCAACTAACCCTGAGAGTTAACCCCTGGGTTATCTTAAACCTCACCAGTATACCAACTAACCCTGAGAGTTAAACCCTGGGTTATCTTAAACCTCACCAGTATACCAACTAACCCTGAGAGTTAACCCCTGGGTTATCTTAAACCTCACCAGTATACCAACTAACCCTGAGAGTTAACCCCTGGGTGCTGCTGTGCTGTTTTAACACATTTACCAACATTTAGTTTTTTCCTCCTCATTAACACTTTGCCATCTAATTCCAGTCGCTGTACTCATAATATACAGGAGAACTATTTTCTCAAGGCTTCTGGAATGAAATGCTGTCGGCATGCTTGTTCAGTGGAGGGGGTATCGTCGGAAAATGGCCACAGTGTCCCCCCCACCCCTAGCTGCACACAAGCCTAAGATCACCATGTACAATGCCAAGCATCGGCAGGAGTGGTATAAAGCTCGCCACCATTGGACTCTGGAGCCGTGGAAACGCATAGTGCCCACTGTAAAGTTTGGTGGAGGAGGAATAAGGGTATTTGGGATGAATTGGAACACAGACTACGAGCCAGGCCTAATCGCCCAACATCAGTGCCCGACCTCACTAATGCTCTTGTGGCTGAAGGGAAGCAAGTCCCCTCAGCAATGTTCCAACATCTAGTGGAAAACCTTCCCAGAAGAGTGGAGGCTGTTGTAGCAGCAATGGAGGGACCAACTCCATATTAATGCCCATGATTTTGGAATGAGATGTTCGACAAGCAGGTGTCCACATACTTTAGGTCACCTAGTGTATGATGTGTTCTATACAGTAGGTACCTCTGTTAGCACAGTGGGTCATAAGAGGTCAGTAGGAAGCTGTCACTGATTTACAACTAAATTAAACACAACAAGTAACAGTTTCAACATTCTCTTACTTAAAAACTCTGGAGGCGAAACCTATTTCAGAGTTAGAGATGAATTAAAATCTCAACGCATGCACATTGCCCTGCACATTCCCCTGTGGATGACTTCCGTCACCCACTTTCTCCATCTAAAGGACATCTCTCTGACTGCGTTGTGTCGTGCTGCTACAGAGCACTTCACCTGAGCCTCATGGAGCGCAGAGCAGAGTGCTAGGATTCCAATCAGATACACTAAAGCCTTGCCTCCCCCTCAGTCCCAGTGTCAGCCACCCTGCTAGCATCGAGGCTAATCTACCAGTCTCTACTGGTAGCGCTAAATCTAATCTCTACCTCACTTCCCTAGCGAGAAGGCTAATCTCTACCTGAAAATTCACTCCCCCTGCTAGCGCTGATGCTAATCTCAACCCTGCTATACGGAGGAGCCCTCTGATAGAGTCTCTCCTGGTGTTTTTCATTACAGCGGTCTTACCGGCCTGCTGCCAGTATTAACCTGACATTAGTCGCTTGGTGGAGCGGGGATCACCAGGCAATCTACCCACAACCCCAAAGCCTGCCTGCGGTTCCTTCGCTCACTCACTCCATCCCTCAATCAATCATTCTCTCCCTCCCTCACTCAATCTTCATGTCACTCACTCACCCTATTCTCCCTCCCTCTCTCTAGCTAAGGGAAGATCTTTCCATCTTCCCATCCATTTCAGATAACATTGCCATTCTGTTCCCTGCTTACCTAATCTCACCACTTTTTAACAACCAAATAAGTCCACCATTTCAAACGTTTGTCACGACTCAAGGACATTCATGTCTCCGTTAAAAAGGATGATATGATAACTGACAGCGACAGTGCAGTACAGCTTGGCTCTGTAGTGTGAAAGAGACGTAGAGGGACAGTTCTTTGGCTTCTGGTAGGATTGCAAAATTCCAGTAACTTTCTCAACATTTTTGGGGTTTTCAGAAATTCCAGTCCTAGAATCAGGAGGGAAGCAGGAAATCTGTAAACCTTCAACCAAGATTTCTGGAAAATCGGGGAAAGTTACCAGAGTCCTTCTGCAGTTTGTTTGGTCCTGTTTGGTCCTGTTTGGTCCTGTTTGGTCCTGTTTGGTCCTGTTTGGTCCTGTTTGGCTGAGGCGGAATGTGACTAATGACCCCTGAACTTCAGATGTGAACCAAAGCAGCAAGTGACACATTTTATAAATCCCATTTAGAAATGTACTGTATTCAGAACAGAGGTGACGTCATCAACAGTCTGTCTCCTACCAGGCAGCACAGCAGTTACTCTCAAGGTTTTGATATGCAGGTCATATAAGAGCCCGGATTGGCAGCATCCTGTAAAGGCTCCACCCTGTGGCATTCTGCTGTAAAGGCTCCATCCTGTGGCAGCCTCCTGTAAAGGCTCCATCCTGTGGCAGCCTCCTGTAAAGGCTCCACCCTGTGGCAGCCTGCTTAAAGGCTCCATCCTGTGGCAGCCTGCTGTAAAGGCTCCATCCTGTGGCAGCCTCCTGTAAAGGCTCCACCCTGTGGCAGCCTGCTGTAAAGGCTCCATCCACTACGGTCTGCGTCCCAAATGTCACCCTTACCCCCATGGGGCTCTGGTCAAAGGTAATACACTTTATAGGGAATAGGGTGCCATTTGGGACGCACCCATGGATTCCACACTAGTGATACAGAGACAGGTTAACCGTGTGGTTGATTCCATTCCAGACATCATTATGAGCCATCCTCCCCTCAGCAGCCTCCACTGGTAAACATAGAATAGGGAAGTGTAAAATACTCATGTAAACGCTGAACAGTTGTGTGAACGTTTCAACTGGTCCCATAGACCCAGCAGCATGTCCTGCTCTGATTGGTCCAGCATGCTGTTTGGTCTGCTCCTACTGGTGCTCCTTGAGGAACTCCTTCAGGTAATTGGCCAGAGCCTCAGCATCCTCCACCGTCACAGCATTGTACAGAGACGCACGTATTCCTCCCACTGACCTGTATGGGGAGACACAAACACCATGATCAGATGCAAAGGCAGAGACAGGCATACTCACTCCTGTAGATATTAAAGGGAGCCCAGAATAGTGTCCCTTCAGTGAGATCATGCCGTTTGGAGGCTCCATCCAGGAACTCTTTCTCCAGAGTTTCATCTCCCCGTTTCTTCCCCACACGGAAGGGAACATTCATACATCCGACACGCCATGTCCACTGGACAATCATAGAAGTGGTGGGAGGAGTTAATGGTATCATAGATCATTCTGGACTTCTTCATGTTGAGTGTTCCCATGGCAACACCACCACTATTCTTTATCCACTCCAGAACCAGACTCATGATTTAAATACTAGGTTTACCTGAATGGTGTTCTGTATCAATACCATGGGAATCAGCTTATTTGGGGGAACTTCACTAAAGTTTATGAAACAACCAACAGGTAGGCTCTCTCCCACTCAGTTGCCTACAAATGCACACAAGAACATGTAGCCAGGGACTTGGTTGGTGAGAGGGGAAGGGGGGGCCATGGACAGTAGATGGACTGGGGCTGGGGAGCGAACCATGATCCATTAACTTCACTAAGCAGGATCCAGCACCAATCTGAGAGTTATATTAACTTCACTAAGCAGGATCCAGCACCAATCTGGGAGTTATATTAACTTCACTAAGCAGGATCCAGCACCAATCTGGGAGTTATATTAACTTCACTAAGAAGGATCCAGCACCAATCTGGGAGTTATATTAACTTCACTAAGCAGGATCCAGCACCAATCTGGGAGTTATATTAACTTCACTAAGCAGGATCCAGCACCAATCTGGGAGTTATATTAACTTCACTAAGCAGGATCCAGCACCAATCTGGGAGTTATATTAGCAGGTTGTCCATCATGTGGTACCTGTCATCTTACCTTGGACACGTCGATGGGTCAGGACAGGAAGTTAGAGGACATATCAGAGACCAGGACGGCTCCGTGGGTGTCGGGTGTAAAGTGGTACTCCACGCCGTGCACAGTCTCGTTACAGCAGTAATACACGTAGGATGCTCCAGGGGTCAACGCCCAGCTGCTGGGGTCAGGGATCTCTGAAGAGCCACAGGAGGACCGTACAGTCAGACAACACTAGACCATACAGTCAGACAACACTAGACCATACAGTCAGAATCACTAGACCATACAGTCAGACAACACTAGACCATACAGTCAGACAACACTAGACCATACAGTCAGACAACACTAGACCATACAGTCAGAATCACTAGACCATACAGTCAGACAACACTAGACCATACAGTCAGACAACACTAGACCATACAGTCAGACAACACTAGACCATACAGTCAGACAACACTAGACCATACAGTCAGGCAACACTAGACCATACAGTCAGAATCACTAGACCACACAGTCAGAATCACTAGACCATACAGTCAGAATCACTAGACCATACAGTCAGACAACACTAGACCATACAGTCAGACAACACTAGACCATACAGTCAGACAACACTAGACCATACAGTCAGACAACACTAGACCATACAGTCAGAATCACTAGACCATACAGTCAGACAACACTAGACCATACAGTCAGACAACACTAGACCATACAGTCAGACAACACTAGACCATACAGTCAGAATCACTAGACCATACAGTCAGACAACACTAGACCATACAGTCAGACAACACTAGACCATACAGTCAGAATCACTAGACCATACAGTCAGAATCACTAGACCATACAGTCAGACAACACTAGACCATACAGTCAGAATCACTAGACCATACAGTCAGACAACACTAGACCATACAGTCAGAATCACTAGACCATACAGTCAGAATCACTAGACCATACAGTCAGACAACACTAGACCATACAGTCAGAATCACTAGACCATACAGTCAGACAACACTAGACCATACAGTCAGAATCACTAGACCATACAGTCAGAATCACTAGACCATACAGTCAGAATCACTAGACCATACAGTCAGACAACAGTAGACCATACAGTCAGACAACACTAGACCATACAGTCAGACAACACTAGACCATACAGTCAGAATCACTAGACCATACAGTCAGACAACACTAGACCATACAGTCAGAATCACTAGACCATACAGTCAGAATCACTAGACCATACAGTCAGAATCACTAGACCATACAGTCAGACAACACTAGACCATACAGTCAGAATCACTAGACCATACAGTCAGAATCACTAGACCATACAGTCAGACAACACTAGACCATACAGTCAGAATCACTAGACCATACAGTCAGACAACACTAGACCATACAGTCAGAATCACTAGACCATACAGTCAGAATCACTAGACCATACAGTCAGAATCACTAGACCATACAGTCAGACAACAGTAGACCATACAGTCAGACAACACTAGACCATACAGTCAGACAACACTAGACCATACAGTCAGAATCACTAGACCATACAGTCAGACAACACTAGACCATACAGTCAGAATCACTAGACCATACAGTCAGAATCACTAGACCATACAGTCAGAATCACTAGACCATACAGTCAGAATCACTAGACCATACAGTCAGAATCACTAGACCATACAGTCAGAATCACTAGACCATACAGATAACACACTAGAATCACAACTACAGAAGGACCACAAGGTCAGAATACACAACCCCAAAAGAAACACACGGTCAAACATCATTACCACAGGAGGACAGACCAGTCAGAACAACACTAAAATCACAACCACAGTTGGATTATTACATGGTCAGAACCGGGCCGGGACCATACCAGCATCGCAATATGTTTTCCACGCCAAAACTGAAAACATGAAGCAGATCAAACTCTTTGGTCCTTTAAAACCCTGCTGGATGTCAATGTTGTGTTGCTGTAGCTTGGAGAATACATACCTGTGACTCTGGATTCAACATTAAGCCTGTTTTCCTAAAGAAGTTAAATTCACTTTGTGTTTTGTTTCCTTGCCAGGACTCTAATGAGTTTGGTGATACTGGTATCGTCTCGGCCCTAGTCAGAACACAAGAACTACAGCAATACTGCATGGTCAAAGCAACCCTAGAATCACCAGTCTGCAGTAGAACCATATAGTTCATCTCTGGGATGAAGTATAGCTTTTGGACATGAATTGAGTTAAATTTGCTCCTTGAAAGAACCTTAATCTACCATGAAGCCTAGGAACACTGTCAGATCTACCCAGTCAACAGTCCAGAGCTGTGCAGTCCAAACACCCAGCCAAAACTGATGCCCAACCTACTGGAAACATAGCCTGCGCACCAGACAGGATACAGAGGGTCTGTTTGAGGTGACCAGCTCTAATGCAGTTCATCTTGTGTAACTGTCTAGATTGAGCCACTGCCAGCTGATTAATGTTTCAGACTGGTAGTGGCCTGCTGATTGGACACCATGCACTGTGTTAGTGTGACTATGGACTGCACTAGAGAGCTGTCTAAAACACTGTAGTGGTACAACGCTCATCTTTTAATACCAAAACTAGGGTCTGTAACATTCCCAAAATGTCCAGGTTACCCAGAAATCCTGGTCAGAGGATTCCACATTTCATGCATATTCCCCCGATTCTGGGAATCTTCCAGCTAGGATTTCTCGAAAACCTGTTTTTCAACTAAAGACACATGCATCTTCTCTTCTGTCATAACTTGTTGCCCCAGAAGACTAAATTAAGTAGTGACCAGAAAAACGTCTTACATCGATAGAATGAATACATTAGTAATCTAGTTAACACAGTAAAGTTTCATTCAGGCACCGGGTAGAAAACCCAATCACTCAAAACAGTGGAAAGATTGGTCCTCAGTATGACCGGTTTTAAGGAAATGAAAGGCTGAGAAAACTATTAAACACGTTTATGATAAGACTTCAGTTGGTCTTGGGTGTATATTCTCTGTGGTTGAAGACCCGTCTGCTTGCATTACACAGTACCAAGATGACTACATGCACATTCACATTTCTCAAGAGATGCTGAAAGAAAGATATCATATTTCTCAACTCCTGTTCACAAGACAAATATACATTTGTATCATTTTACTTAAAGAAAAGCATAATTCTGCAGGAGTTAATATTATATTAGACTACATGTGAGAGGTTATAGTCCTACAGTCAGTTTAATATTATATTAGACTACATGTGAGAGGTTATAGTCCTACGGTCAGTTTAATATTATATTAGACTACATGTGAGAGGTTATAGTCCTACAGTCTGTTTAATATGATATTAGACTACATGTGAGAGGTTATAGTCCTACGGTCAGTTTAATATTATATTAGACTACATGTGAGAGGTTATAGTCCTACGGTCAGTTTAATATTATATTAGACTACATGTGAGAGGTTATAGTCCTACAGTCTGTTTAATATGATATTAGACTACATGTGAGAGGTTATAGTCCTACAGTCTGTTTAATATGATATATTGATATATATATATACTTTTGCTAAAATTGATTTCTGTGCAAATAGGTTTTCGGGATTCAATGCATAGTTCTGCAGGTCCATCACCGAAGCTGTTCCTTTTCCATTTTTAAAGTAGTTGTATTCTGTAAAGGTGGCTGTTGCTTCTTGCTCCGTCCAAGTCTGATTCCGAGTGATGCAGAATATTGTGGATAAAGTTATTTTTGGGGGTTGTCACTAGTTACAACAGCCATAAATCCCGCCTGTTTCTACAATGTATCTCCTTAAAGTCAGATTTTAAACCTAACGTTAAGCACACTGCTAAACGTATGCCTAACCTTAAATTAAGACCAACAAGTGAATTTTGTTTAGACAAATAAAAAATAGTAACACTAGAGTTGTGTTTGAATACCCATACTAACATACTGCATGCTACATACTTAATGAGTATATACTACATACTATTAGTTAATTTGAGTATACTGTAAACGAACGGTATCCTTTCAGTTGCGCGTACTAGACCTCACAACGGCAGTCAAACACCCAAGCTAACTGGCTGACCTTGGCTTCTACTTCTAGTAGAAATGAGAGAACATCTCAATCTATTTTACTCACCCTAGCAGAGCTGGTTAGTCTGTTTTCATGTTATCCAGAGCGTTGTGACTCTAACTGTGCTGCTGGTAACAATATAATGACATCTACTGACACCGGCCGTATTCAACTAGTGTTGAGCGTTCTTAAACTCCTCATTTATTCTGAGCACTCAGACCATAGTGCTCTGAAATCACAGTGAATTAACAATGTTCATTGAAACGCACAACGACTATAACACTTAGCCAAGTCAATAAACGTTGGGTAGTTAGTTAGATAGTAGTTAATATACTAGCAAGTTCTATGTATTAGTAGCTAAGGTAGTTAACGTTAGTTAACATACCAGTACACATACTGCTGTAATGATATGCGGTTCGTAAGGACAGCTAACAAATTGTCAGACAACATAATGTGTAACTTATTTCAAAAGTCATTACTTCATTACATCGCTCAACATTCTCTTAACATTTGTCATAATTAGTTAAAGCAATGAATTTGTATTCGCTCTTGTCGGACTTTGGAAGCATGTTTTATGCAATTTTCTTTTCATATCTGAAAACGTTGTGAAGCCAGGACCATTTTCTGAAGAATTGCATTGTGGGCCTTAAAAGTGCTTAAATAGTGTCCACTTCTTCTGTGGATTTTATGGTGGACTACATATGGTGGACTACATTCAAAAGGTGTATTGCCGCCACCAACTGGACGGTTTGAAACAACCCGATTAAAAAATAAATCCATAGGTAATAGTGATACTAACTTAATCCACCCTAATATAAATAGTACATTGCCAGAACAAACAAAACTCCCACTTCCTCCTTCTTTCAGTTCTCCATATCTCCCTTCTCAGTCTCTAGGACCTGAGAGGGTGGTACGGCTTTTGCCAATATTCCATGTAACTCGTTTGCTGTGTAATCTTTCAGCCCCAGGAACCACTCAGCCACAATCACAATGATTTCTATCTTCCTTGATCTTTTCTCCACCTTGGCAGTGCCATTAATCACCATTACAATAAAGACAGCAAAATCCACCTTTTTAACCTTTATAATGTCAGGATCCTCTTGGTGTAAGACAACCCCTGCAGCCTGCAGTGAAGGCCTGTCCTCTACCACGGACTCTTCTGGTGCAACGTTCACACCCTCAACCTTTTTCACAGCTTCTGCATATGAAATGTTCTGTACAACCCTGACTTGGGCCTCCTCATTCTCTTTTAGCCTTGTGGGGCATTCGGACGACATGGCTTCATGGTTCCCACCGCAATTACAACATGTCACATTTTCTTCACTTTTATAACACATAATATGATCCTTTCCACAACTTGGACATTAGGGAGAGACTCCTAATGAAGTACGATTCAGCCGACGTGCTTCAATCACTCCAGGAATATGTTTAATCTCTTCCAAATCAACTTCCCACGAAGCGCCAGATATAACCCCCTTGAGGGGAGCCCTGTTCCCGAAGCGACACACACAGCACTTCAAACTTTTCAAATCGTTTAAGCCTCATCACACGTTCCTTCTGTTCCGCTGAATCACAAAACATCATAACAAGCCCACCTCTCGTGACCCTCACATCCTTCACTTTGCCTAGCACCCTCTGACACCAGATCTTTTAAGATTATCTAGAGATTCTACCCATGTAACACTTATTTTGTAAATGTTTACATAGCGAGGTGTTCAGGATGGATGTTAAACTATATCTTGGCAACAAAATACATACAACCATTGAAATATCTAAGTTTGACATTATTTAACTACACTGATTCCACAATTGAATGTCAGTATGTCATAAATCTCTTTATTTCATTTGGAAAAATGTTCAAACACAAATCTACATTTATGAAGAAAAAGACCCTTTTAAATTTGTTAAAATCTGATTTCGAAAATTATTTAGAATCATTAAAACGTAAACAAAACAAAATGTTTAAAAAATGTAAAATGTGGATTTGTATTATTATTATTATTATTATTATTTGTGTTTTACTTGTTTCTGTTTAATAAAAAACTTAAATAAATAAATAATAATAATAAAAACTATTTAAAAAATAAAATAAGTACAACATACTAACTATCCATACTATGACCAATAAGCATACTACATACTCAATTTACGTCACATATAGTATGGTTAGTGCGGTTAGTATGAGTATTCGAACACAGTTTAGGAATAAAATAAAATACACAAGAATGGAGCTATATACAGGAAGTACCAGTACTATATCAATGTGGAGCTACAGTTGAAGTTGGAAGTTTACATACATCTTAGCCAAATACATTTAATACTCACAATTCCTGACATTTAATCCTAGTAAACACTGTCTTAGGTCAGTTAGGATCACCACTTTATTTTAAGAATAATAGTAGAGAGAATGATTTAATTTCAGCTTTTATTTCTTTCATCACATTCCCAGTGGGTCAGAAGTTTACATACACTCAATTAGTATTTGGTAGCATTGCCTTTAAATTGTTTAACTTGGGTCTAACATGTTGGGTAGCCACTTTCAGTTCTGCCCACAAATGTTCTATAGGATTAAGGTCAGGGCTTTGTGATGCCACTCCAATACCTTGACTTTGTTGTCCTTTAGCCATCTTGACACAACTTTGGAAGTATTCTTGGGGTCATTGTGTCAGGCTCTGACCAAAGGGAAGCCTCTGGCTTTGTTTATGGTTGTCATGGTCAGGGCCTGACAGGAGAACTCTATGTATGTCTATGGTGGTTTTGTGTTGGTCCCCAATTAGAGGCAGCTGCTAGGCATTGTCTCTAATTGGAGGCCATATTTAAGTTGTATTGTTTCCCACTGTTGGTGTGGATTATTGTTTGTGTTTGTGCCAACTCCTGCCATTACGTTTGTGGCCTATTTTTGTAATTCAAGCTCGCCGATAATAAAAGTATGTCGAACTACTATTGCGCTGTGCCTTGGCCCGCTCCTACTCCACACCGTGACAGAATAATACACCAAAACAGAACCAAGCAGCGCATTCCCGGGGAGAGGGAATCACCACCGAAGCACGGGCAGCAGGGACGGCGTCAGGGTCCACGGCGGGGAGCAGCCTCTAAGCAACCCTGTCAGCCTCTGACCATAGGGAAACCTTTGTTTATGGTTGTCATGGTCCTCTAAGCAAACGCAAATACATGTTGGGGGGGGAGTGGTCGGGCCGAGAGGACGATGCACCGATACCACTATCTGCGTGGGATGTAACGATGCCGGAGTTGAAGTGGGGGGCAATCTGCAGAGCCTGGAGCCGTCCTCTCCACCGGTGCCCACCCAGGGACCGGTCGTCAGCCACGCTCCAGTGCCTGAGTCACCTGCCACACCGGTGCCCACCCAGGGACTGGTCGTCAGCCACGCTCCAGTGCCTGAGTCACCTGCCACACCGGTGCCCAGCCCGGGACCGGTCGTCAGCCACGCTCCAGTGCCTGAGTCACCTGCCACACCGGTGCCCACCCAGGGACCGGTCGTCAGCCACGCTCCAGTGCCTGAGTCACCTGCCACACCGGTGCCCAGCCCGGGACCGGTCGTCAGCCACGCTCCAGTGCCTGAGTCACCTGCCACACCGGTGCCCAGCCCGGGACCGGTCGTCAGCCACGCTCCAGTGCCTGAGTCACCTGCCACACCGGTGCCCACCCAGGGACCGGTCGTCAGCCACGCTCCAGTGCCTGAGTCACCTGCCACACCGGTGCCCAGCCCGGGACCGGTCGTCAGCCACGCTCCAGTGCCTGAGTCACCTGCCACACCGGTGCCCACCCAGGGACCGGTCGTCAGCCACGCTCCAGTGCCTGAGTCACCTGCCACACCGGTGCCCAGCCCGGGACCGGTCGTCAGCCACGCTCCAGTGCCTGAGTCACCTGCCACACCGGTGCCCAGCCCGGGACCGGTCGTCAGCCACGCTCCAGTGCCTGAGTCACCTGCCACACCGGTGCCCACCCAGGGACCGGTCGTCAGCCACGCTCCAGTGCCTGAGTCACCTGCCACACCGGTGCCCAGCCCGGGACCGGTCGTCAGCCACGCTCCAGTGCCTGAGTCACCTGCCACACCGGTGCCCAGCCCGGGACCGGTACCCAGCTCCGCTCCAGTCCTTGGTATGCCGATTAGGGGGAAAGAGACTGAGAAATCGGAGAGGCTCCTATGTGGAGGCTGTCAAAAGGGTAGAACATAGGCCTACACTGCAGCCTCTCAATTCAATTCAATAAACTTTATTGACATGGCAAATTAAATGACTTACATTGTGAAAGTATACATATAACAACAATGGTGGGACCAACATCAATAATAATAATAGAAATGTGATTACCATTAACAGCAACAACACTATTAATGAGAATAACAATACATTAAAGCAATAGTAGAATCTGTCTATGGGGTTGGTTTGGGTTAGTGAACTGAGCCTCAGAACCAGCTGGCTGAACCAGCTGGCCGAGGGGACTCTTCTGGCTGAACCAGCTGGCCGAGGGGACTCTTCTGGCTGAACCAGCTGGCCGAGGGGACTCTTCTGGCTGATCCAGCTGGCCGAGGGGACTCTTCTGGCTGATCCAGCTGGCCGAGGGGACTCTTCTGGCTGAACCAGCTGGCCGAGGGGACTCTTCTGGCTGAACCAGCTGGCCGAGGGGACTCTTCTGGCTGAACCAGCTGGCCGAGGGGACTCTTCTGGCTGAACCAGCTGGCCGAGGGGACTCTTCTGGCTGAACCAGCTGGCCGAGGGGACTCTTCTCCTGTTTCATCTCTTGACATTGTAGAGCTGTGTGATGGAATGTTTTGGGGTCTCTTGTTTTTAGATGCTTGTAAAATGTGATGTCTCTTTTTTCTATTAGAATAAGGAGGAGGTTTTGGCCAAATCCTGCTCTACATGCGTTATTTGGAGGTTTTCTTTTCACTTGCAATACAGTCTAGCAAAACTCTGCATGCAGTGTTTAGATTGGATGTTTGTCCCATTTGGTGAATTCATTATTAGAGAGCGGACCCAACACTCCACTGACATATAGAGCAATCGGTTCTATAACTGATAACTTTTTTAGCCATATTCTAATTTGAATTTTAATGACAAAGAATGGTCTTGGTTTGTCTCTCAGCTAGTTCACAGCCATGTGAAAGCTGAGAAAAATAAAAAGTGCCTCAGTGATAAAAAGGACCGTTAAAACCTTCATAAAACAGTAGCACTCCATAATCCTGAACTATATAGTTCAACTGTTGCAAAAAAACTGACTAAAAACTGATGAAAAACATACTAAAACAACTAATGCACAAACAATGGGACCTGCTCAACAGGCGACCAGCAGGGCGGCGCCAAACACAGGAGGGAAAATACATATTTACATGGTGTTTGTTCTTCACTGGTTGTCCTTTTCTTGTGACAACAGGTCACACATCTTGCTGCTGTGATGAACACTGTGGTATTTCACCCAGTAGATATGGGAGGTTATCAACATGGGGTTTGTTTTCTAATTCTTTGTGGATCTGTGTAATCTGAGGGAAATATGTATCTCTAATATGGTCCTACATTTGTCAGGAGGTTAGGAAGTGCAGCTCAGTTTCCACCTCATAATGTGGGCAGTGTGCACATAGCCTGTCTTCTCTTGAGAGCCAGGTCTGCCTACGGCGGCCTTTCTCAATAGCAAGGCTATGATCACTGAGTCTATACATAGTCAAAGCTTTCCTTAAGTGTGGGTCAGTCTCAGTGGTCAGGTATTCTCTGTTTAGGGCCAAATAGCATTCTAGTTTGCTCTGTTTTTTATAGCAGCATGGGCCGGCTTCCTATTGGCCAATCTCAAATTGTTTTTTCTAACACACACACACACACACACACACACACACACACACACACACACACACACACACACACACACACACACACACACACACACACACACTAACACTTCTCTTAGTAAAATATCTTCAATAGTTATAGTTTAATAAAACTACAGCACATACAAAAATAACATCTCTACAACATCTAAGTCACTCTGGATGAGAGTCTGCTAAATGACTGAAATTGAAATGTACTACATGCAGGTCAAAACGGTGTAGACTAGGGAGAGAAATACAGATTAATATAATGAATAGGAAGATAAATTAATACAAATTTATATTATTAATAGTAGTATCAGACAGTAAAAACATGATATAAATGCATTTTCTCAGCGTTACAGAAGTCACATGACACATTGGGACCTCAATCTCAGAGATCACGACAGGCATTAGCTAACGGACGCACAACTGTAAATAAATAATGGAACGTTTGCCCTGCTGGCCTTCAGGTCCCAGATGAAAGAAAGTGCATCTCTGTGTCCACGTTGGGGGCCTGGCCCTCTGTCTCCGCCCCCCCCCCATGCCTCCCTGCCTCCCTCACCATCCCTCTCCCTTCTCTCCCTTGGCCATGTGGGCTGAAGACAGAGGGGAAGGCATGTTTAAAGGCCTTTCTGAAGTTGTTGCCCATGAATGCGTATATCAGAGGGTTGACAGAAGAGTTGGAATAGGACATGCAGTGGGCCCAGATCTTCACCTGGCAATCAAAACAAAACCAATCAAACCAACACTTTATTTAGACGTGCATTGAAGGTGCAGAGCTCCACCATCTCTGTTCAGTGCCTGCCAGGGTTTGGGTCAATTCAATTTAAATTCCAATGTATTCACCAAATTCTAATTCCAACTCCACATGTTCTGTCATTGAAAAGCATTTAAAATAATTAGAATTTAAGTGTACTTCCTGAATTGAGGAGAAGTTAAATGGCCTGCTGTTGGTCCACTGAGACGATGGCTGGTTTGTTACCACAGAATAGATCTAGAACCCGATGGTACAGGATGACTCTAGTGGGAACTAGTGAGGTTGACTAAAGGCCAAGGGACTAATACAAGAATGGTGTAGATTACATTTGGAATATGGCTGATAAATGTGGTACCTTGTAGAGGGCAGACAGACAGACAGACAGACAGACAGACAGACAGACAGACAGACAGACAGACAGACAGACAGACAGACAGACAGACAGACAGACAGACAGACAGACAGACAGACAGACAGACAGACAGACAGAGTTACCTTGTAGAGTGCAGACAGCCAGACAGACAGACAGACAGACAGACAGACAGACAGACAGACAGACAGACAGACAGAGACAGACAGACAGACAGACAGAGTTACCTTGTAGAGTGCATAGGGCAGGCAGGCAGGCAGACAGACAGACAGACAGACAGACAGACAGACAGACAGACAGACAGACAGACAGACAGACTTACCTTGTTGAGTGCGTAGGGCAGACAGACAGACAGACAGACAGACAGACAGACAGAGTTACCTTGTAGAGTGCATAGGGCAGACAGACAGACAGACAGACAGACAGACAGACAGACAGACAGACAGACAGACAGACAGACAGACAGACAGACAGACAGACAGACAGACAGACAGACAGACAGACAGACAGACAGACAGACAGACAGACAGAGTTACCTTGTAGAGTGTGTAGGAGCGCAGGTGTGGTCCGAAGACCTGGAGCAGGATGCAGATCTGTATGGGCCCCCAGCACACAGTGAACAGAACCACCATCACCACCACCATCCTAGAGACACGAGCCCTGACTGCTGCACCACGTTCTGCTTGGGCTGTTACCTAGAGGGGGTAGGGGCTAAGGTAAGGGTAAGGTTAGGGATGGGATTGGGGTAAGGAGTAGACAGGGTGTGTCTAACTACCTGGAAGTTGCTGTCGGTGGGCTGTACCGAGGGCTGTCCCATGCGTTTGATCATGAAGGCATAACAGAAGCAGATGGTGAGGAGTGGTAACAGGTAGACAGCCAGGAAGCTGTAAAGGATAAACGCTCTCTGGAGGCGGGCTGAAGGAAACACTTCGCTGCAATAGGTCTGAGGACCGAACCAACAGCCCTCCTCTAAACGCTGGTACAGAGCTATAGGTACTGACAGCAGGAGAGAACCTGGGGGTAGGATGGAGATGGAGAGATGGAGATGGAGAGATGGACATGGAGATGGAGAGATGGAGAAGGAGAAATGGAAAGATTGAGTTGGAGAGATAAATAGTTAGAGAAATCAAATCATATTGTATTTGTCACATGCTCCGTAAACAACAGGTTTAGACCTTACAGTGAAATGCTTACTAACAAGACCTTAACCAACAATACAACAGGTGTAGACCTTACAGTGAAATGCTTACTAACAAGCCCTTAACCAACAATACAACAGGTGTAGACCTTACAGTGAAATGCTTACTAACAAGCCCTTAACCAACAATACAACAGGTGTAGACCTTACAGTGAAATGCTTATTAACAAGCCCTTAACCAACAATACAACAGGTGTAGACCTTACAGTGAAATGCTTACTAACAAGCCCTTAACCAACAATACAACAGGTGTAGACCTTACAGTGAAATGCTTACTAACAAGCCCTTAACCAACAATACAACAGGTGTAGACCTTACAGTGAAATGCTTACTAACAAGCCCTTAACCAACAATACAACAGGTGTAGACCTTACAGTGAAATGCTTACTAACAAGCCCTTAACCAACAATACAACAGGTGTAGACCTTACAGTGAAATGCTTACTAACAAGCCCTTAACCAACAATACAACAGGTGTAGACCTTACAGTGAAATGCTTACTAACAAGCCCTTAACCAACAATACAACAGGTGTAGACCTTACAGTGAAATGCTTACTAACAAGCCCTTAACCAACAATACAACAGGTGTAGACCTTACAGTGAAATGCTTACTAACAAGCCCTTAACCAACAATACAACAGGTGTAGACCTTACAGTGAAATGCTTACTAACAAGCCCTTAACCAACAATACAGTTCAAGAAATAGTTCATTTACTAAATAAAAGTTAAACATTTAATTAAAAGTAACACAATAAAATAACAATAACGAGGTTATATACAGGTTAGTTATATACAGGGGGTACCGGTACCAAGTCAATGTGTGGGGGTACAGGTTAGTTATATACAGGGGGTACCGGTACCAAGTCAATGTGTGGGGGTACAGGTTAGTTATATACAGGGGGTACCGGTACCAAGTCAATGTGTGGGGGTACAGGTTAGTTATATACAGGGGGTACCGGTACCAAGTCAATGTGTCGGGGTACAGGTTAGTTATATACAGGGGGTACCGGTACCAAGTCAATGTGTGGGGGTACAGGTTAGTTATATACAGGGGGTACCGGTACCAAGTCAATGTGTGGGGGTACAGGTTAGTTATATACAGGGGGTACCGGTACCAAGTCAATGTGTGGGGGTACAGGTTAGTTATATACAGGGGGTACCGGTACAGAGTTAATGTGTGGGGGTACAGGTTAGTTATATACAGGGGGTACCGGTACCAAGTCAATGTGTGGGGGTACAGGTTAGTTATATACAGGGGGTACCGGTACCAAGTCAATGTGTCGGGGTACATGTTAGTTATATACAGGGGGTACCGGTACCAAGTCAATGTGTGGGGGTACATGTAGGTAGGTGTAAAGTAACTACGCATAGATAATAAACAGGAAGTAGCAGCAGTGTAAAAACAAGGGAGGGGGGGGTCAATGTAAATAGTCCAGGTGGCCATTTGATTAATTGTTCAGCAGTCTTATGGCTTGGGGGTAGAAGATGCCTTTTGGACCTAGACTCGGCGCTTTGGTAGCGCTTGCCGTGCAGGTGACTGGAGTCTTTGACAATTTTTTGGGCCTTCCTCTGACACCGCCTAGTATAGAGGTCCTTGATCGTAGGAAGCTTGTCCCCAGTGATGTACTGGGCCGTACGCACTACCCTCTGTTGCCTCTCTTGGTCGGATGCCGAGCAGTTGCCATACCAGGCGGTGATGCAACCGGTCAGGATGCTCTCGATGGTGCAGCTGTAGAACTTTTTGAAGATCTGGGGACCCGTGCCAAATATTTTCAGTCTCCTTATGGGAAAGAGGTGTTGTTGTGCCTTCTTCACAACTGTCTTTGTGATGTGGACACTAAGGAACTTACCCGCCTGCCAGGTCTCTGACCTCCTCCCTATAGGCTGTCTCATCGTTGTCGGTGATCAGGCCTACTGTTGTGTTGTCAGCAAACTTATCTGTGGATCTGTTGGGGTGGTATGCGAATTGGAGTGAGTCTACAGCTTCTTTGATGGTGCTCTTGATGTGAGTCATGACCAGCCTTTCAAAGCACTTCATGGCTACCGACGTGAGTGCTATGGGGCGGTAATCATTTAGGCAGGTTACCTTCACTTCCTTGGGCACAGGGACTATGGTGGTCTGCTTGAAATATGTATTACAGACTCGGTCAGGAAGGGGTTGAAAATGTCAATAAAGACGTGCTAGTTGGTCCGCGCATGCTCTGAGTACACGTCCTGGTAATTCGTCTGTCCCCACGGCCTTGTGAATGTTGACCTTTTTAAAGGTCTTTCTCACATCGGCTATGGAGAGCGTGATCACACAGTCGTCCGGAACAGCTGGTGCTCTCATGCATGCTTCAGTGTTGGTAGCTAAATAGATAGATACATATGTATCGCATAGATCTGGAAATGTTACAGAATAAATGTGACAGTGTGTGTGGTGTGTGTGTGTGTATGGGTTTGTGTGTGTACCTATCCAGATGGAAACAGAGACCGTGATGGCCATACGAGGGGTGCGGTGGCGTAGAGACTGGAGAGGGTAGACGGTCACGTAGCAACGGTCAACACTCATAGCAGACAGAGTTATACAGGTTGCCTGGGCTGTCACCTGGAACACAGAGTTATACAGGTTGCCTGGGCTGTCACCTGGAACACAGAGTTATACAGGTCGCCTGGGCTGTCACCTGGAACACAGAGTTATACAGGTCGCCACACTAATCACTAGTTAAAAATATCACCTTTGACCCCTTTGTGTGTGTCTTCCAGGTGTCTGACCTGTTGTAGGTAGTCGACCAGCCGACAGTCTGTGTGTGTGTGTGTGTGCGTGTGTGTGTGTGTGTGTGTGTGTGAGTGTTCCACCTGTTGTAGGTAGCTGACCAGACGACACATGAAGTCTCCGAACACCCAGCTTGGCAGGGGGTAGAGGGTAGCGGTGAAGGGGACACAACACACCAGGAACATTATGTCTGTGGTGGCCAG
This sequence comes from Thymallus thymallus, assembly GCA_023634145.1. Taxonomy (NCBI): domain Eukaryota; kingdom Metazoa; phylum Chordata; class Actinopteri; order Salmoniformes; family Salmonidae; genus Thymallus; species Thymallus thymallus. The sequence continues at coordinate 37,832,986 of CM042401.1, read as the reverse complement.
GTTCACTGCAGCAACACAGGACAGAGAGGTTAGAGGTTAGCCAGGAACACAGGACAGAGGCTAGAGGTTAACCAGGAACACAGGACAGAGAGGTTAGAGGTTAACCAGGAACACAGGACAGAGGCTAGAGTTTAGCCAGGAACACAGGACAGAGAGGTTAGCCAGGAACACAGGACAGAGAGGTTAGACAGGAACACAGGACAGAGAGGTTAGAGGTTAGCCAGGAACACAGGACAGAGAGGTTAGAGGTTAGCCAGGAACACAGGACACAGAGGCTAGAGGTTAGCCAGGAACACAGGACACAGAGGTTAGAGGTTAGCCAGGAACACAGGACAGAGAGGTTAGAGGTTAGCCAGGAACACAGGACAGAGAGGTTAGAGGTTAGCCAGGAACACAGGACAGAGAGGTTAGAGGTTAGCCAGGAACACAGGACAGAGAGGTTAGAGGTTAGCCAGGAACACAGGACAGAGAGGTTAGAGGTTAGCCAGGAACACAGGACAGAGATGTTAGAGGTTAGCCAGGAACACAGGACAGAGAGGTTAGAGGTTAGCCAGGAACACAGGTCAGAGAGGTTAGAGGTTAGCCAGGAACACAGGACAGAGAGGTTAGAGGTTAGCCAGGAACACAGGACAGAGAGGTTAGAGGTTAGCCAGGAACACAGGACAGAGAGGTTAGAGGTTAGCCAGGAACACAGGACAGAGAGGTTAGAGGTTTGAAAGGAACACAGGACACAGAGGTTAGAGGTTAGCCAGGAACACAGGACAGAGAGGTTAGAGGTTAGCCAGGAACACAGGACAGAGAGGTTAGAGGTTAGCCAGGAACACAGGACACAGAGGTTAGAGGTTAGCCAGGAACACAGGACAGAGAGGTTAGAGGTTAGCCAGGAACACAGGACAGAGAGGTTAGAGGTTAGCCAGGAACACAGGACAGAGAGGTTAGAGGTTAGCCAGGAACACAGGACAGAGAGGTTAGAGGTTAGCCAGGAACACAGGACAGAGAGGTTAGAGGTTAGACAGGAACACAGGACAGAGAGGTTAGAGGTTAGCCAGGAACACAGGACAGAGAGGTTAGAGGTTAGCCAGGAACACAGGACAGAGAGGTTAGAGGTTTGAAAGGAACACAGGACAGAGATGTTAGAGGTTAGACAGGAACACAGGACAGAGAGGTTAGAGGTTAGACAGGAACACAGGACAGAGAGGTTAGACAGGAACACAGGACAGAGAGGTTAGAGGTTAGCCAGGAACACAGGACAGAGAGGTTAGAGGTTAGCCAGGAACACAGGACAGAGAGGTTAGAGGTTAGCCAGGAACACAGGACAGAGAGGTTAGAGGTTAGCCAGGAACACAGGACAGAGAGGTTAGAGGTTAGACAGGAACACAGGACAGAGAGGTTAGAGGTTAGCCAGGAACACAGGACAGAGAGGTTAGAGGTTAGCCAGGAACACAGGACAGAAAGGTTAGAGGTTAGCCAGGAACACAGGACAGAGAGGTTAGAGGTTAGCCAGGAACACAGGACAGAGAGGTTAGAGGTTAGCCAGGAACACAGGACAGAGAGGTTAGAGGTTAGTCAGGAACACAGGACAGAGAGGTTAGAGGTTAGACAGGAACACAGGACAGAGAGGTTAGAGGTTAGCCAGGAACACAGGACAGAGAGGTTAGAGGTTAGCCAGGAACACAGGACAGAGATGTTAGAGGTTAGACAGGAACACAGGACAGAGAGGTTAGAGGTTAGCCAGGAACACAGGACAGAGAGGTTAGAGGTTAGCCAGGAACACAGGACAGAGAGGTTAGAGGTTAGCCAGGAACACAGGACAGAGAGGTTAGAGGTTAGCCAGGAACACAGGACAGAGAGGTTAGAGGTTAGCCAGGAACACAGGACAGAGAGGTTAGAGGTTAGCCAGGAACACAGGACAGAGAGGTTAGCCAGGAACACAGGACAGAGAGGTTAGCCAGGAACACAGGACAGAGAGGTTAGAGGTTAGACAGGAACACAGGACAGAGAGGTTAGAGGTTAGCCAGGAACACAGGACAGAGAGGTTAGAGGTTAGCCAGGAACACAGGACAGAGAGGTTAGCCAGGAACACAGGACAGAGAGGTTAGAGGTTAGCCAGGAACACAGGACAGAGAGGTTAGCCAGGAACACAGGACAGAGAGGTTAGCCAGGAACACAGGACAGAGAGGTTAGAGGTTAGACAGGAACACAGGACAGAGAGGTTAGAGGTTAGCCAGGAACACAGGACAGAGAGGTTAGAGGTTAGCCAGGAACACAGGACAGAGAGGTTAGAGGTTAGCCAGGAACACAGGACAGAGAGGTTAGAGGTTAGCCAGGAACACAGGACAGAGAGGTTAGAGGTTAGCCAGGAACACAGGACAGAGAGGTTAGAGGTTAGCCAGGAACACAGGACAGAGAGGTTAGAGGTTTGAAAGGAACACAGGACACAGAGGTTAGAGGTTAGCCAGGAACACAGGACAGAGAGGTTAGAGGTTAGCCAGGAACACAGGACAGAGAGGTTAGAGGTTAGCCAGGAACACAGGACACAGAGGTTAGAGGTTAGCCAGGAACACAGGACAGAGAGGTTAGAGGTTAGCCAGGAACACAGGACAGAGAGGTTAGAGGTTAGCCAGGAACACAGGACAGAGAGGTTAGAGGTTAGCCAGGAACACAGGACAGAGAGGTTAGAGGTTAGCCAGGAACACAGGACAGAGAGGTTAGAGGTTAGCCAGGAACACAGGACAGAGAGGTTAGAGGTTAGACAGGAACACAGGACAGAGAGGTTAGAGGTTAGCCAGGAACACAGGACAGAGAGGTTAGAGGTTAGCCAGGAACACAGGACAGAGAGGTTAGAGGTTTGAAAGGAACACAGGACAGAGATGTTAGAGGTTAGACAGGAACACAGGACAGAGAGGTTAGAGGTTAGACAGGAACACAGGACAGAGAGGTTAGACAGGAACACAGGACAGAGAGGTTAGAGGTTAGCCAGGAACACAGGACAGAGAGGTTAGAGGTTAGCCAGGAACACAGGACAGAGAGGTTAGAGGTTAGCCAGGAACACAGGACAGAGAGGTTAGAGGTTAGCCAGGAACACAGGACAGAGAGGTTAGAGGTTAGACAGGAACACAGGACAGAGAGGTTAGAGGTTAGCCAGGAACACAGGACAGAGAGGTTAGAGGTTAGCCAGGAACACAGGACAGAAAGGTTAGAGGTTAGCCAGGAACACAGGACAGAGAGGTTAGAGGTTAGCCAGGAACACAGGACAGAGAGGTTAGAGGTTAGCCAGGAACACAGGACAGAGAGGTTAGAGGTTAGTCAGGAACACAGGACAGAGAGGTTAGAGGTTAGACAGGAACACAGGACAGAGAGGTTAGAGGTTAGCCAGGAACACAGGACAGAGAGGTTAGAGGTTAGCCAGGAACACAGGACAGAGATGTTAGAGGTTAGACAGGAACACAGGACAGAGAGGTTAGAGGTTAGCCAGGAACACAGGACAGAGAGGTTAGAGGTTAGCCAGGAACACAGGACAGAGAGGTTAGAGGTTAGCCAGGAACACAGGACAGAGAGGTTAGAGGTTAGCCAGGAACACAGGACAGAGAGGTTAGAGGTTAGCCAGGAACACAGGACAGAGAGGTTAGAGGTTAGACAGGAACACAGGACAGAGAGGTTAGCCAGGAACACAGGACAGAGAGGTTAGCCAGGAACACAGGACAGAGAGGTTAGAGGTTAGACAGGAACACAGGACAGAGAGGTTAGAGGTTAGCCAGGAACACAGGACAGAGAGGTTAGAGGTTAGCCAGGAACACAGGACAGAGAGGTTAGCCAGGAACACAGGACAGAGAGGTTAGAGGTTAGCCAGGAACACAGGACAGAGAGGTTAGCCAGGAACACAGGACAGAGAGGTTAGCCAGGAACACAGGACAGAGAGGTTAGAGGTTAGACAGGAACACAGGACAGAGAGGTTAGAGGTTAGCCAGGAACACAGGACAGAGAGGTTAGAGGTTAGCCAGGAACACAGGACAGAGAGGTTAGAGGTTAGCCAGGAACACAGGACAGAGGTTAGAGGTTAGCCAGGAACACAGGACAGAGAGGTTAGAGGTTAGCCAGGAACACAGGACAGAGAGGTTAGAGGTTAGCCAGGAACACAGGACAGAGAGGTTAGAGGTTAGCCAGGAACACAGGACAGAGAGGTTAGAGGTTAGCCAGGAACACAGGACAGAGAGGTTAGCCAGGAACACAGGACAGAGAGGTTAGCCAGGAACACAGGACAGAGAGGTTAGAGGTTAGCCAGGAACACAGGACAGAGAGGTTAGAGGTTAGACAGGAACACAGGACAGAGGTTAGAGGTTAGACAGGAACACAGGACAGAGAGGTTAGAGGTTAGCCAGGAACACAGGACAGAGAGGTTAGAGGTTAGACAGGAACACAGGACAGAGAGGTTAGAGGTTAGCCAGGAACACAGGACAGAGAGGTTAGAGGTTAGCCAGGAACACAGGACAGAGAGGTTAGAGGTTAGCCAGGAACACAGGACAGAGAGGTTAGAGGTTAGCCAGGAACACAGGACAGAGAGGTTAGAGGTTAGACAGGAACACAGGACAGAGAGGTTAGAGGTTAGCCAGGAACACAGGACAGAGAGGTTAGAGGTTAGACAGGAACACAGGACAGAGAGGTTAGAGGTTAGCCAGGAACACAGGACAGAGAGGTTAGAGGTTAGCCAGGAACACAGGACAGAGAGGTTAGAGGTTAGCCAGGAACACAGGACAGAGAGGTTAGCGGTTAGCCAGGAACACAGGACAGAGAGGTTAGCCAGGAACACAGGACAGAGAGGTTAGCCAGGAACACAGGACAGAGAGGTTAGCCAGGAACACAGGACAGAGAGGTTAGAGGTTAGCCAGGAACACAGGACAGAGAGGTTAGAGGTTAGCCAGGAACACAGGACAGAGAGGTTAGCCAGGAACACAGGACAGAGAGGTTAGCCAGGAACACAGGACAGAGAGGTTAGCCAGGAACACAGGACAGAGAGTTTAGAGGTTAGACAGGAACACAGGACAGAGAGGTTAGAGGTTAGACAGGAACACAGGACAGAGAGGTTAGAGGTTAGCCAGGAACACAGGACAGAGAGGTTAGAGGTTAGCCAGGAACACAGGACAGAGAGGTTAGAGGTTAGCCAGGAACACAGGACAGAGAGGTTAGAGGTTAGACAGGAACACAGGACAGAGAGGTTAGAGGTTAGCCAGGAACACAGGACAGAGAGGTTAGAGGTTAGCCAGGAACACAGGACAGAGAGGTTAGAGGTTAGCCAGGAACACAGGACAGAGAGGTTAGAGGTTAGCCAGGAACACAGGACAGAGAGGTTAGCCAGGAACACAGGACAGAGAGGTTAGCCAGGAACACAGGACAGAGAGGTTAGCCAGGAACACAGGACAGAGAGGTTAGAGGTTAGACAGGAACACAGGACAGAGAGGTTAGAGGTTAGCCAGGAACACAGGACAGAGAGGTTAGAGGTTAGCCAGGAACACAGGACAGAGAGGTTAGAGGTTAGCCAGGAACACAGGACAGAGAGGTTAGAGGTTAGCCAGGAACACAGGACAGAGAGGTTAGAGGTTAGCCAGGAACACAGGACAGAGAGGTTAGAGGTTAGCCAGGAACACAGGACAGAGAGGTTAGAGGTTAGCCAGGAACACAGGACACAGAGGTTAGAGGTTAGCCAGGAACACAGGACACAGAGGTTAGAGGTTAGCCAGGAACACAGGACAGAGAGGTTAGAGGTTAGCCAGGAACACAGGACAGAGAGGTTAGAGGTTAGCCAGGAACACAGGACACAGAGGTTAGAGGTTAGCCAGGAACACAGGACACAGAGGTTAGAGGTTAGCCAGGAACACAGGACACAGAGGTTAGAGGTTAGCCAGGAACACAGGACACAGAGGTTAGAGGTTAGCCAGGAACACAGGACACAGAGGTTAGAGGTTAGCCAGGAACACAGGACAGAGAGGTTAGAGGTTAGCCAGGAACACAGGACAGAGAGGTTAGAGGTTAGCCAGGAACACAGGACAGAGAGGTTAGAGGTTAGCCAGGAACACAGGACAGAGAGGTTAGAGGTTAGCCAGGAACACAGGACAGAGAGGTTAGAGGTTAGCCAGGAACACAGGACAGAGAGGTTAGAGGTTAGCCAGGAACACAGGACAGAGAGGTTAGAGGTTAGCCAGGAACACAGGACAGAGAGGTTAGAGGTTAGCCAGGAACACAGGACAGAGAGGTTAGAGGTTAGCCAGGAACACAGGACACAGAGGTTAGAGGTTAGCCAGGAACACAGGACACAGAGGTTAGAGGTTAGACAGGAACACAGGACAGAGAGGTTAGAGGTTAGCCAGGAACACAGGACAGAGAGGTTAGAGGTTAGCCAGGAACACAGGACAGAGAGGTTAGAGGTTAGCCAGGAACACAGGACAGAGAGGTTAGAGGTTAGCCAGGAACACAGGACAGAGAGGTTAGAGCTACTTTATTACTTCATCACAGCCTTTATTACTTCATAAAATTCTTAACTACTAGAGTTGACATAACAGTGTTGACATAAGAGTTGACATAAGAGTTGAAATACATAACAGTACCTATATAGAAGTTGGTGACGGTCTTCATCTGCTGGTGCTTGGTGATGACGTGGATGACCAGAGAGTTTCCCACCAGGCCGACCAACATGATGAGGCTGAACAGGGTGGGCACCAGCCAGGCATCCACTAGCAGCGGGGGCGCCTGGGGCTCCTGGTCCTCCAGAGAGGCTGACTGGTTACACACTAAGCCTGAGGGCTCCATTACGGTTAGGGGGCTGGGGCTGCTGGGACTGATCTCCACAGGGCTGTCCGTCATTATGCACAAGCACTGCAGCTAGTCCACTGCCCTAATCTAAAATAAGCAATAGTGGGAAAAGGATGTTACAATATTTGTTCGATAATATTTATTTCAAATTCATGTTCTAATCAACTGAGACAAAAACAATTTTTTTACTGGATCTAAACCTGGTAAAACAAAGGTGGAAATAATTTATATTCCATCTGTGTTTAGAATCATTTATCAAAGGTAGAGGTTGCGTCACCTGATTGGGGTATCCCTCTTTTAGCTCACTCCTACGGTCAGTTCAGATCCCACCCAGGAGACAGTGGTTGATCTGTGGTCAATGTTCAGTCCAGTGTCCTCCTACACCGTGGTCCTTCTGTAAAATATCAGCTCTCAGTTCAAAGCACTCTGTCAAAGCCACAGCCATGGACAGACAGACTGACAGCACTGAGTTCAGAGATAGAGAGCTGGAGGGAGGGGAGGGAGAGAGGGGAGGGAGAGGAGGGGAGGAAGAGGAGGGGAGGAAGAGGAGGGAGAGCTGGAGAGAAGGGAGGGGGAGGGAGAGCTGGAGAGAAGGGAGGGGGAGGGAGAGCTGGAGAGAAGGGAGGGGAGGGAGAGCTGGAGAGAAGGGAGGGGGAGGGAGAGCTGGAGAGAAGGGAGGGGAGGGAGAGCTGGAGAGAAGGGAGGGGAGGGAGAGCTGGAGAGAAGGGAGGGGAGGGAGAGCTGGAGAGAAGGGAGGGGAGGGAGAGCTGGAGAGAAGGGAGGGGAGGGAGAGCTGGAGAGAAGGGAGGGGAGGGAGAGCTGGAGAGAAGGGAGGGGAGGGAGGGGAGGGAGGGGAGGGAGGGGAGGGAGAGAAGGGAGAGAAGGAAGGGGAGGGAGAGGAGGGAGAGAATGGAGGGAGGGGAGGGAGGGAAGGGAGGGAGAGAGAGCAGGAGAGAAGGGAGGGGAGGGAGAGAAGGGAGGAAGAGGAGGGAGAGCTGGAGAGAAGGGAGGGGAGGAAGAGGAGGGAGAGCTGGAGAGAAGGGAGGGGGAGGGAGAGCTGGAGAGAAGGGAGGGGAGGGAGAGGAGGGAGAGCTGGAGAGAAGGGAGGGAGAGCTGGAGAGAAGGGAGGGAGAGCTGGAGAGAAGGGAGGGGAGGGAGAGAAGGGAGGGGAGGGAGAGAAGGGAGAGAAGGGAGAGAAGGAAGGGGAGGGAGAGGAGGGAGGGAAGGGAAGGGAGGGAGAGAAGGGAGAGAAGGAAGGGGAGCGGTGCTAAAAGAAGAGAGGGGTAGAGAGAACAAAGAGAATGATTGTTGGTTGGGTACGGTAGTCATTATGTGTGTTTTTGAGAGATGGCGTGAGAGTGTGTGTGAATGAATGAGTGTGTGTGTGTTTGAGTTGTGTGTGTGTTTGAGTTGTGTGTGTGTTTGAGTTATGTGTGTGAGTATGTAATTACCAGTTGTTTCAGGGACTTGCCCTTTAGGTTTTTGGCTGCAGTCTGGTTGGGTAGTCAGTCAGTCAGTCAGTCAGGTTGGGTAGTCAGTCAGTCAGTCAGTCAGTCAGTCAGTCAGTCAGTCAGTCAGTCAGTCAGTCAGTCAGGTTGGGTAGTCAGACAGTCAGTCAGACAGTCAGTCAGGTTGGGTAGTCAGTCAGTCAGTCAGTCAGGTTGGGTAGTCAGTCAGTCAGTCAGTCAGTCAGGTTGGGTAGTCAGACAGTCAGTCAGACAGTCAGTCAGGTTGGGTAGTCAGTCAGTCAGTCAGGTTGGGTAGTCAGTCAGTCAGTCAGGTTGGGTAATAAGTCAGTGAGTCAGTCAGTCAGTCAGGTTGGGTAGTCAGTCAGTCAGGTTGGGTAGTCAGACAGTCAGTCAGTCAGTCAGGTTGGGTAGTCAGTCAGTCAGTCAGGTTGGGTAGTCAGACAGTCAGTCAGACAGTCAGTCAGGTTGGGTAGTCAGTCAGTCAGGTTGGGTAGTCAGTCAGTCAGTCAGTCAGGTTGGGTAGTCAGTCAGTCAGTCAGTCAGTCAGGTTGGGTAGTCAGTCAGTCAGGTTGGGTAGTCAGACAGTCAGTAAGGTTGGGTAGTCAGTCAGTCAGACAGTCAGTCAGGTTGGGTAGTCAGTCAGTCAGTCAGTCAGTCAGGTTGGGTAGTCAGTCAGTCAGTCAGGTTGGGTAGTCAGTCAGTCAGGTTGGGTAGTCAGTCAGTCAGTCAGTCAGGTTGGGTAGTCAGACAGTCAGTCAGGTTGGGTAGTAAGACAGTCAGTCAGGTTGGGTAGTCAGTCAGTCAGTCAGGTTGGGTAGTCAGTCAGTCAGTCAGGTTGGGTAGTAAGACAGTCAGTCAGGTTGGGTAGTCAGTCAGTCAGTCAGTCAGGTTGGGTAGTCAGTCAGTCAGTCAGTCAGGTTGGGTAGTCAGTCAGTCAGTCAGTCAGGTTGGGTAGTCAGTCAGTCAGTCAGTCAGTCAGTCAGGTTGGGTAGTCAGTCAGGTAGGCTAGTCAGTCAGTCAGGTTGGGTAGTCAGACAGTCAGTCAGGTTGGGTAGTCAGTCAGGTTGGGTAGTCAGTCAGTCAGGTTGGGTAGTCAGTCAGTCAGGTTGGGTAGTCAGACAGTCAGTCAGTCAGTCAGTCAGGTGGGTAGTCAGTCAGGTTGAGTAGTCATTCAGGTTGAGTAGTCAGTCAGCCAGTCAGGTTGTGTAGACAGTCAGTAAGCCAGGTTGGGTAGTCAGTCAGGATGGGTAGTCAGATCTTCAGTTTCTTGGCAATTTCTCACATGGAATAGTCTTAATTTCTCAGAACAAGAATAGACTGCCGAGTTTCTGAAGAAAGTTCTTTGTTTCTGGCCATTTTGAGCCTGTAATCGAACCCACAAATGCTGATGCTCCAGATACTCAACTAGTCTAAGGCCAGTTTTATTGCTTCTTTAAATCAGCAAAACAGTTTTTAGCTGTGCTAACATAATTGCAAAGGGTTTTCTAATGATCAATGATCAACGTGTGTCAGGTCCTGACCGTAGGGAGGCCTCTAGGCTTCTCTATGTTTGTCACGGTCAGGACCTGACTATAGAGTTTTAGGTGACTCTATGGGTTAATTTGTGTTTTGGTCCCCAATTAGAGGCAGCTGCTATGCATGTCTCTAATTGGGGATCCTATTTAGTTTCTTACCTGCTCACCTGATTTTGTAGGTTATTGTTTGTTAGGTGCCTAGCACTCTCACGGTGCGGTTGCTTTGGTTCTTGTTTATTGGTTCAATAAAGATGTTGGACCGCTACAGCGCTGCGCCATGGTTTGTGCCCACACCCAGTCGTGACAGAATAAGCCACCTGAACGGAACCAAGCAGCGATATATGGTGACGGAACTCAGCTGAGGTTTTGAGACGGACTCTGATGAGTAGGACCGTCACTATCCAGCACTGGAACCACCTCAGGATCCAGGACAGCGGATCCTGGATCATGAGACAAGCCCTGAAGAAACCCCAGACTGATTTCGGAGAAGGGCTATGGGGGCTGCCAGAGGGACTTATGGAGGAGCCTCTGCTGAGTCGGGACAATCAGATGAAGGAAGAGAAGGAGTTCTGGTCGCGATACCTTGGAGGGGCTTCGGAAGCTACCGGGCTGAGAGCAGAGGCTTCTTCCTTCCTGACCTCCCATGCAGGCCCTATGATTACAATGAAGAGTGGCCAGCCTGCATCTGTCCCCCAGCACCATACCAGCCTATCTAGTAATGGGGTGTTAACCCCAGTGTCCTGGATAAATGTTATGGCCACATAATCATCCCCTGCTTCCAATTGGTTCATTCATCCCCCCTCCCCTGTAACGGTTCCCCAGGTCGTTGCTGTAAATGAGAATGTGTTGTCAGTCAACTTACCTGGTTAAATAAGGGTAAAGAAAGACAAACCACTTTATATTTCAAATATATTTATTCTAGTCTAGACACACCAACTGTACATAGACGTATTGCACTAGTTCCATATGTAGTATTAATAGCTATATATATATATATATATATACACACACACACACACACACTGGGGGCCAAAAGTTTGGAATATTACTCATTCAAGGGTTTTTCTTTATTTGCACTATTTTTACATTGTAGAATAAAAGTGAAGACATCAGCAGCAGAGGTATTATAGTCATAGTTTTTCTCAGTCATAGTTTTGATGTCTTCACTATTATTCTACAATGTAAAAAAGTGCAAATAAAGAAAAAAAAACCTCTTGAATGAGTAATATTCCAAACCTTTGGCCCCCAGTGTACCAGTGTGTATACTATGCATTTCAAACAACCAAGTAAAACAAAATATTTGACAAAACTGCTAGATCAGTTTCAAAGACAATCAGTCTGGAACTGTTCAACCTCAGGGGTGAAACATTGTGAACGTTGCAGACAGAAATGTAATGAATAGAGCTGACATTACTAGTCTATTCTTCTTATTCTATTATTGAAAGACAATCATATGTGTTCTATACAACACATGTATATCTGAATGTTCTGTAATGTTGCCCCCCTACTGACCCCTGCATCATGTGGATGGATGACAATGTCCGGTGCTGTGTTCCATTGGCTAACCAACATCTCCTTTGCTGTCTATATTAAGCCTAGCTCTCCATGTCTTCTGGGTACTGTTACGGTATATGTATAGCCTAACTGTCAAAACCATAGTGTGTCTATGTGGTCCTTAGTCTAGACTAGGGCAGATAGGACATCAGAGGGTGTCTAGTGGCTCACAGGTAAAGAGCAATGTTTAGCTACATGGTCTAAGGATCACCACCATGCTCCAAGGCCCAGAGCAAGCTATACCGTTCTGTCCTTCAGTCCTTTATTCCCCTCACAGGCCTCTGGGTAGAGAAGGGGTGGACAGTGGTTCCAACTCCGGTCCTCCAGTACCAGCAGCAGCACATATTTTAGTTGTGGCCTGGACAAAGACACCTGATGCTACTCATCAACTAATCATCAAGCCCTTAACGAGATTAATCAGGTGTTTTTGTCCGGGCTACAACTACTGAACCAGGGTTGGGAAACACTTTTAGTGGTACTGGAGAACCAGGGTTGGGAAACACTGTTAGTGGTACTGGAGAACCAGGGTTGGGGAAACACTGTTAGTGGTACTGGAGGACCAGGGTTGGGGAAACACTGTTAGTGGTACTGGAGGACCAGGGTTGGGGAAACACTGTTAGTGGTACTGGAGAACCAGGGTTGGGAACCACTGTCAGGGGACATTCGATTATGTGTGTGTGTGTGTGTGTGTGTGTGTGTGTGTAGGGAGGCCAGGCCACAGCAGGAAGCCCTCTCAGATGTTGAAGCTCTCTCCACAGCCACAGGTGCCCTTGATGTTGGGGTTGTTGAAGACAAACTCACTGGACAGCTTGGACTCCACAAAGTCCATCTCTGTCCCCAGCAGCGTCAGCTGGGCCTTCTTCTCTATAAACACACGCACACCTGCAAGACCACAACCACATCACTCAGTATTATACACCTGCAGGACCACAACCACATAACTCAGTATTATATACCTGCAGGACCACAACCACATCACTCAGTATTATACACCTGCAGGACCACAACCACATCACTCAGTATTATACACCTGCAGGACCACAACCACATCACTCAGTATTATACACCTGCAGGACCACAACCACATCACTCAGTATTATATACCTGCAGGACCACAACCACATCACTCAGTATTATACACCTGCAGGACCACAACCACATCACTCAGTATTATATACCTGCAGGACCACAACCACATCACTCAGTATTATATACCTGCAGGACCACAACCACATCACTCAGTATTAATACACCTGCAGGACCACAACCACATCACTCAGTATTATATACCTGCAGGACCACAACCACATCACTCAGTATTATATACCTGCAGGACCACAACCACATTACTAGTTTGACCAGAATTTTTTTGGGGGGTTGTCATATTGGCTGGTTACCTAGCAACAAACTATTTAGCTAGCTTCTAGCTTAGTGTTTGATATGCAATGTGATCTCCTTGTAATGAACAGTGTCGATGAGCTGGTTAAACAGCATTGTATTTGTTGGGGTTCATTATTAGGGGTTCAGCAGTGAAGCTGGTTAAACAGCATTGTATTTGTTGGGGTTCATTATTAGGGGTTCAGCAGTGAAGCTGGTTAAACAGCATTGTATTTGTTGGGGTTCATTATTAGGGGTTCAGCAGTGAAGCTGGTTAAACAGCATTGTATTTGTTGGGGTTCATTATTAGGGGTTCAGCAGTGAAGCTGGTTAAACAGCATTGTATTTGTTGGGGTTCATTATTAGGGGTTCAGCAGTGAAGCTGGTTAAACAGCATTGTATTTGTTGGGGTTCATTATTAGGGGTTCAGCAGTGAAGCTGGTTAAACAGCATTGTATTTGTTGGGGTTCATTATTAGGGGTTCAGCAGTGAAGCTGGTTAAACAGCATTGTATTTGTTGGGGTTCATTATTAGGGGTTAATATATTTTTCATGTATTAATCTGATTGATTCGGATTAGGATCTGCTATTGCGGTGCTTTTAGGGAAGTCAGACCACAGGGCTTGAAATGTACTTTATTAACTTCTACTTAGGACAAGTAGGACAGATGTTTTACTTTTCCGAAAGCTCAAGTCACTTACGGTCAGTAATAGCTTTGGCCAAAGAAGTGAAAATTGTGTTGTATGATGCAAGTAACCACTGCTGGTCTCTGAACATAGGTACAATCTCCTGCTGTTGTACCCTTCAGCAAGGCATTTAACTGCACTGTTAAGCTACTGTTAAAGGCTCCCTACTCACAGGCACTTTCCCCACTGCACTAAAAACTGCAATGGTGAAACCCCTTCTGAAGAAAAGTCATCTAGATTGTTCGGCTCTTAGCTATTTTCGGCCAATCTCCAACCTTACAAGTAAAATTCTGGAGAAATTGGTTTTCAAACAGCGATAAAAAAAATGTACGTGCCAAATGTATTTCTGAAAAATACAGCACAGAGATGAGCTGAAATAGCAGATCTTTGTTTTTGCAATAAATAAGCTTGTCTATCAAAAGAAAAATCTTGGTCGACCGAAAGTAGTCTGTTGTTTCTTTTAAAACGTGTATTTTTTCCATGTAAAGACACACTGTGTTTTATTAACAACAACTATACAGTGGGGAGAACAAGTATTTGATACACTGACGATTTTGCAGGTTTTCCTGCTTACAAAGCATGTAGAGGTCTGTAATTTTTATCATCGGTACACTTCAACTGTGAGAGACGGAAAATCACATTGTATGATTTTTAAATAATTAATTTGCATTTTATTGCATGACATAAGTATTTGATCACCTATCAACCAGTAAGAATTCCGGCTCTCACAGACCTGTTAGTTTTTCTTTAAGAAGCCCTCCTGTTCTCCACTCATTACTGGATCAGCCCAGAACTACACGGCAGGACCTGGTCAATGACCTGAAGAGAGCTGGGACCACAGTCTCAAAGAAAACCATTAGTAACACACTACGCCGTCATGGATTAAAATCCTGCAGCGCACGTCCAGGACTGCTCAAGCCAGCGCATGTCCAGGCCCGTCTGAAGTTTGCCAATGACCATCTGGATGATCCAGAGGAGGAATGGGAGAAGGTCATGTGGTCTGATGAGACAAAAATATAGATTTTTGGTCTAAACTCCACTCGCCGTGTTTGGAGGAAGAAGGATGAGTACAACCCCAAGAACACCATCCCAACCGTGAAGCATGGAGATGGAAACATCATTCTTTGGGGATGCTTTTCTGCAAAGGGGACAGGATGACTGCACCGTATTGAGGGGAGGATGGATGGGGCCATGTATCGCGAGATCTTGGCCAACAACCTCCTTCCCTCGGTGAGAGCATTGAAGATGGGTCGTGGCTGGGTCTTCCAGCATGACAACGACCCGAAACACACAGCCAGGGCAACTAAGGAGTGGCTCCGTAAGAAGCATCTCAAGGTCCTGGAGTGGCCTAGCCAGTCTCCAGACCTGAACCCAATAGAAAATCTTTGGAGGGAGCTGAAAGTCCGTATTGCCCAGCGACAGCCCCGAAACCTGAAGGATCTGGAGAAGGTCTGTATGGAGGAGTGGGACAAAATCCCTGCTACAGTGTGTGCAAACCTGGTCAAGAACTACAGGAAACATATGATCTCTGTAATTGCAAACAAAGGTTTCTGTACCAAATATTAAGTTCTGCTTTTCTGATGTATCAAATACTTATGTCATGCAATAAAATGCAAATTAATTACTTAAAAATCATACAATGTGATTTTCTGGATTTTTGTTTTAGATTCCGTCACTCACAGTTGAAGAGTACCTATGATAAAAATTACAGACTTCTACATGCTTTGTAAGTGGGAAAACCTGCAAAATCGGCAGTGTATCAAATACTTGTTCTCCCCACTGTATATGCATTGAGCTTGTCTGATGCTTTAAGCTTAGAGATCAAGAAAAAACCCTTAACCTGTCCCGAACATTTTCCTCCCGCTCCTACTGGCTTTCTCAGATTCTACCATTCCTGAAGATGCTGGTAACAGGCTACACGAGGAGTCTGCAAACTTTCTCATGTGGAATGCCAATTTATCTTACCATTTCTAACGATCTGCGTGACAGTTATGGTTTTCATACGCACAGTTTCGTGGAACCTTTCATTTAATTTATAATAACATCTTCGTATCTCAAAATCAGTCACGAACTTGAAACATTGCATCAACTATTAACTTTGGTCCAGCCTAAAGCTCCTTGCATCATTAAATATTCTGGGCCCTCAGAGTTTCCCATGGACAGACAAGGGATAAGAAGTAATCAGGCAGGCCTACTTTATGACGTTTCTACTGGATCAGAGCATGACATTATTTCCTTTCACGCTGAGTGGTTATCGACAGGGAGACAGAAGGAAAGATTGATCAAATACATTGAGGAATTATTGTAATTCTCAATGGATGTAAAAACAGACTGTTTACTTTCTGTTTGAGGTAAAGAAAACATTACTTTGAGAAGCTCCACAGCTCATTATGAAATTTATGAAATTTCCCCCCCGGGGGATCAATAAAGTACCTATCTATCTATTAGTGGTGGTGCTTTAAGCCAATCAGAAATACTATCAGATCCCCAAATGGACACATTATAGGCCTACATTTGCGAGCAGGCAAGGTAGCCTATAGGCCTACTTCTATGCGTTATCAGGAGCGCTCCAAATAAAACACAATAGCTGTGTTTGAATACCCATACTAACACACTGTATACTACATACACTACTAGTTCATGGTAGTATACTGTAAACAAACATTGTTTCAGTTGAGCGTACTAGCGCATTGCCTTTCTACCAGAATTTGATGCTGTTGCTATGCAACCTCTTGCTATCTTGTTGGAATAACAAATGACTAGCTAGACATTTTACGATTCGGGGTGTGTTTGAAAAATGTAATCTGAGACTGCGCTCTGGGCGTTCGGGCCGAGGAGTAGGGTTGATCCGAATGTTCTGACCTCACAACAGCAGTCAAGCACCCAAGCTAACTGCTAACGTTGGCTAGCTACTTCCAGACACAGATGATAGAACATCTCACTGACCATGTTACTGGCCCCAGCAGAGCTGGTTGGGCTGTGTTCATGTTACTGGCCCCAGCAGAGCTGGTTGGGCTGTGTTCATGTTACTGGCCCCAGCAGAGCTGGTTGGGCTGTGTTCATGTTACTGGCCCCAGCAGAGCTGGTTGGGCTGTGTTCATGTTACTGGCCCCAGCAGAGCTGGTTGGGCTGTGTTCATGTTACTGGCCCCAGCAGAGCTGGTTGGGCTGTGTTCATGTTACTGGCCCTAGCAGAGCTGGTTGGGCTGTGTTCATGTTACTGGCCCCAGCAGAGCTGGTTGGGCTGTGTTCATGTTACTGGCCCCAGCAGAGCTGGTTGGGCTGTGTTCATGTTACTGGCCCCAGCAGAGCTGGTTGGGCTGTGTTCATGTTACTGGCCCTAGCAGAGCTGGTTGGGCTGTGTTCATGTTACTGGCCCCAGCAGAGCTGGTTGGGCTGTGTTCATGTTACTGGCCCTAGCAGAGCTGGTTGGGCTGTGTTCATGTTACTGGCCCTAGCAGAGCTGGTTGGGCTGTGTTCATGTTACTGGCCCTAGCAGAGCTGGTTGGGCTGTGTTCATGTTACTGGCCCCAGCAGAGCTGGTTGGGCTGTGTTCATGTTACTGGCCCCAGCAGAGCTGGTTGGGCTGTGTTCATGTTACTGGCCCTAGCAGAGCTGGTTGGGCTGTGTTCATGTTACTGGCCCTAGCAGAGCTGGTTGGGCTGTGTTCATGTTACTGGCCCCAGCAGAGCTGGTTGGGCTGTGTTCATGTTACTGGCCCTAGCAGAGCTGGTTGGGCTGTGTTCATGTTACTGGCCCCAGCAGAGCTGGTTGGGCTGTGTTCATGTTACTGGCCCCAGCAGAGCTGGTTGGGCTGTGTTCATGTTACTGGCCCTAGCAGAGCTGGTTGGGCTGTGTTCATGTTACTGGCCCTAGCAGAGCTGGTTGGGCTGTGTTCATGTTACTGGCCCCAGCAGAGCTGGTTGGGCTGTGTTCATGTTACTGGCCCTAGCAGAGCTGGTTGGGCTGTGTTCATGTTACTGGCCCTAGCAGAGCTGGTTGGGCTGTGTTCATGTTACTGGCCCCAGCAGAGCTGGTTGGGCTGTGTTCATGTTACTGGCCCTAGCAGAGCTGGTTGGGCTGTGTTCATGTTACTGGCCCCAGCAGAGCTGGTTGGGCTGTGTTCATGTTACTGGCCCCAGCAGAGCTGGTTGGGCTGTGTTCATGTTACTGGCCCTAGCAGAGCTGGTTGGGCTGTGTTCATGTTACTGGCCCCAGCAGAGCTGGTTGGGCTGTGTTCATGTTACTGGCCCTAGCAGAGCTGGTTGGGCTGTGTTCATGTTACTGGCCCTAGCAGAGCTGGTTGGGCTGTGTTCATGTTACTGGCCCTAGCAGAGCTGGTTGGGCTGTGTTCATGTTACTGGCCCTAGCAGAGCTGGTTGGGCTGTGTTCATGTTACTGGCCCCAGCAGAGCTGGTTGGGCTGTGTTCATGTTACTGGCCCCAGCAGAGCTGGTTGGGCTGTGTTCATGTTACTGGCCCTAGCAGAGCTGGTTGGGCTGTGTTCATGTTACTGGCCCTAGCAGAGCTGGTTGGGCTGTGTTCATGTTACTGGCCCCAGCAGAGCTGGTTGGGCTGTGTTCATGTTACTGGCCCTAGCAGAGCTGGTTGGGCTGTGTTCATGTTACTGGCCCCAGCAGAGCTGGTTGGGCTGTGTTCATGTTACTGGCCCCAGCAGAGCTGGTTGGGCTGTGTTCATGTTACTGGCCCTAGCAGAGCTGGTTGGGCTGTGTTCATGTTACTGGCCCCAGCAGAGCTGGTTGGGCTGTGTTCATGTTACTGGCCCTAGCAGAGCTGGTTGGGCTGTGTTCATGTTACTGGCCCTAGCAGAGCTGGTTGGGCTGTGTTCATGTTACTGGCCCCAGCAGAGCTGGTTGGGCTGTGTTCATGTTACTGGCCCTAGCAGAGCTGGTTGGGCTGTGTTCATGTTACTGGCCCCAGCAGAGCTGGTTGGGCTGTGTTCATGTTACTGGCCCCAGCAGAGCTGGTTGGGCTGTGTTCATGTTACTGGCCCCAGCAGAGCTGGTTGGGCTGTGTTCATGTTACTGGCCCTAGCAGAGCTGGTTGGGCTGTGTTCATGTTACTGGCCCCAGCAGAGCTGGTTGGGCTGTGTTCATGTTACTGGCCCCAGCAGAGCTGGTTGGGCTGTGTTCATGTTACTGGCCCTAGCAGAGCTGGTTGGGCTGTGTTCATGTTACTGGCCCTAGCAGAGCTGGTTGGGCTGTGTTCATGTTACTGGCCCTAGCAGAGCTGGTTGGGCTGTGTTCATGTTACTGGCCCCAGCAGAGCTGGTTGGGCTGTGTTCATGTTACTGGCCCCAGCAGAGCTGGTTGGGCTGTGTTCATGTTACTGGCCCCAGCAGAGCTGGTTGGGCTGTGTTCATGTTACTGGCCCCAGCAGAGCTGGTTGGGCTGTGTTCATGTTACTGGCCCCAGCAGAGCTGGTTGGGCTGTGTTCATGTTACTGGCCCCAGCAGAGCTGGTTGGGCTGTGTTCATGTTACTGGCCCCAGCAGAGCTGGTTGGGCTGTGTTCATGTTACTGGCCCCAGCAGAGCTGGTTGGGCTGTGTTCATGTTACTGGCCCTAGCAGAGCTGGTTGGGCTGTGTTCATGTTACTGGCCCCAGCAGAGCTGGTTGGGCTGTGTTCATGTTACTGGCCCCAGCAGAGCTGGTTGGGCTGTGTTCATGTTACTGGCCCCAGCAGAGCTGGTTGGGCTGTGTTCATGTTACTGGCCCCAGCAGAGCTGGTTGGGCTGTGTTCATGTTACTGGCCCTAGCAGAGCTGGTTGGGCTGTGTTCATGTTACTGGCCCTAGCAGAGCTGGTTGGGCTGTGTTCATGTTACTGGCCCCAGCAGAGCTGGTTGGGCTGTGTTCATGTTACTGGCCCTAGCAGAGCTGGTTGGGCTGTGTTCATGTTACTGGCCCCAGCAGAGCTGGTTGGGCTGTGTTCATGTTACTGGCCCCAGCAGAGCTGGTTGGGCTGTGTTCATGTTACTGGCCCTAGCAGAGCTGGTTGGGCTGTGTTCATGTTACTGGCCCCAGCAGAGCTGGTTGGGCTGTGTTCATGTTACTGGCCCCAGCAGAGCTGGTTGGGCTGTGTTCATGTTACTGGCCCCAGCAGAGCTGGTTGGGCTGTGTTCATGTTACTGGCCCTAGCAGAGCTGGTTGGGCTGTGTTCATGTTACTGGCCCCAGCAGAGCTGGTTGGGCTGTGTTCATGTTACTGGCCCCAGCAGAGCTGGTTGGGCTGTGTTCATGTTACTGGCCCTAGCAGAGCTGGTTGGGCTGTGTTCATGTTACTGGCCCTAGCAGAGCTGGTTGGGCTGTGTTCATGTTACTGGCCCTAGCAGAGCTGGTTGGGCTGTGTTCATGTTACTGGCCCCAGCAGAGCTGGTTGGGCTGTGTTCATGTTACTGGCCCCAGCAGAGCTGGTTGGGCTGTGTTCATGTTACTGGCCCCAGCAGAGCTGGTTGGGCTGTGTTCATGTTACTGGCCCCAGCAGAGCTGGTTGGGCTGTGTTCATGTTACTGGCCCCAGCAGAGCTGGTTGGGCTGTGTTCATGTTACTGGCCCCAGCAGAGCTGGTTGGGCTGTGTTCATGTTACTGGCCCCAGCAGAGCTGGTTGGGCTGTGTTCATGTTACTGGCCCCAGCAGAGCTGGTTGGGCTGTGTTCATGTTACTGGCCCTAGCAGAGCTGGTTGGGCTGTGTTCATGTTACTGGCCCCAGCAGAGCTGGTTGGGCTGTGTTCATGTTACTGGCCCCAGCAGAGCTGGTTGGGCTGTGTTCATGTTACTGGCCCCAGCAGAGCTGGTTGGGCTGTGTTCATGTTACTGGCCCCAGCAGAGCTGGTTGGGCTGTGTTCATGTTACTGGCCCCAGCAGAGCTGGTTGGGCTGTGTTCATGTTACTGGCCCTAGCAGAGCTGGTTGGGCTGTGTTCATGTTATCCAGAACGTTGGTGAATGGAACTTTGCTACCGACAACAATTTAATTCCGCTTTTATTTTTTATCCTGCGCTGTCTGGCACTCGGACCACAGTGCTCTGGAATCAGAGTAGGTAGCCAGAATTTACCATGTCCATTGAAACGCACAACGACTATAACATTTAGCTAAGAATGATGTGTATATCGTGCATTTACTGTATAGAAGGTAAATGCATCAATACCAATACCGGTCCCTGCATCAATACCAGTATAGAAGGTACAGTAAAAACCCAAACCGGTCCCTGCATCAATACCATTATAGAAGGTAAAGTAAAAACCCAAACCGGTCCCTGCATCAATACCAGTATAGAAGGTACAGTAAAAACCCAAACCTGTCCCTGCATCATAAAATACGGTATACCGCTCAGCCCTAGATTCCGGTAACGTTAAGGAACGTTGCTCACCGTCCTGCAGCACCTCCTCATCAGCCTTGTCCTTCTGCTTGGTGAAGTCCAGAGTGTAGGTCATACCGTTACAGCCCCGCGTCCTCACACCCACCTTCAGACCAATCTGGACAACACAACAACCATTATACCAATATCCCCAACCCTCACCACCACCTTCAGACCAATCTGGACAACACAACAACCATTATACCACTATCCCCAACCCTCACACCCACCTTCAGACCAATCTGGACACAACAACAACCATTATACCACTATCCCCAACCCTCACACCCACCTTCAGACCAATCTGGACACAACAACAACCATTATCCAACCCTCACACCCACCTTCAGACCAATCTGGACAACACAACAACCATTATACCACTATCCCCAACCCTCACACCACCTTCAGACCAATCTGGACAACACAACAACCATAACACCACTATCCCCAACCCTCAGACCCACCTTCAGACCAATCTGGACACAACAACAACCATTATCCAACCCTCACACCCACCTTCAGACCAATCTGGACAACACAACAACCATTATACCACTATCCCCAACCCTCACACCTACCTTCAGACCAATCTGGACAACACAACCATAACACCACTATCCCCAACCCTCACACCCACCTTCAGACCAATCTGGACACAACCATAACACCACTATCCCCAACCCTCACACCCACCTTCAGACCAATCTGGACACAACAACAACCATTATACCACTATCCCCAACCCTCACACCACCTTCAGACCAATCTGGACATACAGTTGAAGTCAGAAGTTTACATACACCTTAGCCAAATACATTTAAACTTCGTTGTTTTTTTTGTTTTTTTTTTTACAATTCCTGACATTTAATCCTAGTAAAAATTCCTGACTTAGGTCAGTTAGGATCACCACTTTATTTTAAGAATGTAAAATGTCAGAATAATAGTAGAGAGAATGATTTAATTTCAGCTTTTATTTCTTTCATCACATTCCCAGTGGGTCAGAAGTTTACATACACTCAATTAGTATTTGGTAGCATTGCCTTTAAATTGTTTAACTTGGGTCAAATGTTTCAGGTAGCCTTCCACAAGCTTCCCACAATAAGTTGGGTGAATTTTGGCCCATTCCTCCTGACAGAACTGGTGTAACTGAGTCAGGTTTGTAGGCCTCCTTGCTCGCACAAGCTTTTTCAGTTCTTCCCACAAATGTTCTATAGGATTGAGGTTAGGGCTTTGTGATGGCCACTCCAATACCTTGACTTTGTTGTCCTTAAGCCATTTTGCCACAACTTTGGAAGTATTCAGCTTTAACTTCCTGACCGATGTCTTGAGATGTTGCTTCAATATATCCACATAATTTTCCTTCCTCATGATGCCATCTATTTTGTGAAGTGCACCAGTCCCTCCTGCAGCAAAGCACCCCCACAACATGATGCTGCCACCCCCGTGCTTCACGGTTGGGATGGTGTTCTTTGGCTCACAAGCCTCCCCCTTTTTCCTCCAAACATAACGACGGTCATTATGGCCAAACAGTTCTATTTTTGTTTAATCAGACCAGAGGACATTTCTCCAAAAAGTATGATCTTTGTCCCCATGTGCAGTTGCAAACCGTAGTCTGTTTTTTTATGGCGGTTTTGGAGCAGTGGCTTCTTCCTTGCTGAGCAGCCTTTCAGGTTATGTCGATATAGGACTCGTTTTACTGTGAATAGACACGTTTAGATAGTTAGATAGGTAGGTACTTTATTGATCCCCGAGGGGAAATGTCTTTGTCAAGCAGCTTCAAAAAAAAAAAAAAAAAAAAGGGCAGGTGCAAAATGCCAGAACGAAAATACACAAAAGACAGATACACGATACATAGAGCGGCAGTTTCCTCCAGCATCTTCACAAGGTCCTTTGCTGTTGTTCTGGGATTGATTTGCACTTTTCGTACCAAAGTACGTTCATCTCTAGGAGACAGAACGCGTCTCCTTCCTGAGCGGTATGACGGCTGCGTGGTCCCATGGCGTTTATACTTGCGTACTATTGTTTGTACAGATGAACGTGGTACCTAAAGGCGTTTGGAAATTGCTCCCAAGGATGAACCAGACTTGTGGTTAATTTAATTTTCCCATGATGTCGAGCAAAGAGGCACTGAGTTTGAAGGTAGGCCTTGAAATACATCCACAGGTACACCTCCAATTGACTCAAATGATCTCAATTAGCCTAGCAGAAGCTTCTAAAGCCATGACATCATTTTCTGGAATTTTCCAAGCTGTTTAAAGGCACAGTCAACTTAGTGTATGTAAACTTCTGACCCACTGGAATTATGATATAGTGAATTATAAGTGAAGTAATGTCTGTAAACAATTGTTGGAAGAATTACTTGTGTCATGCACAAAGTAGATGTCCTAACCGACTTGTTAAAACTATAGTTTGTTAACATGAAATCTGTGGAGTGGTTGAAAAATTAGTTTTAATTACTTCAAACTAAGTGTATGTAAACCTCCGACTTCAACTTCAACACAACCATTATACCACTATCCCTAACACTACCTTCAGACCAATCTGGAACACAGCAGAACAAGTTAGTGCTGGATCTGAAACAAAAGCCTGTCCTGGAGTTGTAGGTCTCCAGGACTACAGTTGGAGGCTTCTGCGTTAGGAGGAAGCAGTAGATCATCCCCTCAGTGGGATGGACAAGGGTTAGTTAGAAGGTGGAAAAGGTTGCAGGGATACTTACGTATTCTGGCTTATTCTCCAGTAGAGTCCTGATCCTATTCACAGCAGGAGGAGTCTGGAGGAAAACCCAGAGGAAAGGGGTTGACCATTAACAACAGTTATTACAGTGCAGTCTAAGGCAATCCTCCAGCAGCATACCACCCTGCATCCCACTGCTGGCTTGCCTCTGAAGCCAAGCAGTATTGGTCCTGGTCAGTCCCTGGATGAGAGACCAGATGCTGCTGGAAGTGGTGTTCGGCCAGTAGGAGGCACTCCTTCCTCTGGTCTAACAAAATATCCCAATGCCCCAGAGCAGTGATTGGGGACGTTAAACGGGTGTCCGTACTCTCTGTTGTCACTAAAGAGCCCACTAAAGATCCCATGAGTAGGGGTGTTAACCCCGGTGTCCTGGCTAAATGTTATGGCCACCTAATCATCCCCTGCTTCTAATTGGTTCATTCATCCACCCTCCCCTCCCCTGTAACTGTTCCCCAGGTCATTGCTGTAAATGAGAATGTGTTGTCAGTCAACTTACCTGGTAAAATACAAAATAAAACCTTATTCCAATGGCATGTCAGAATTTTTTTTACTACATAAATATTACTGTAATCTGTGACAAACCCTTTAACCACTGAAGCATTACCATGGTCATCATCATCATCTTTAGGGAGCTCAGATAGATAAACTATTTATAACCACTGGGGAAGAAGCATTCAAATCAAAACAAATGTATTTATAAAGCCCTTTGTACATCAGCCGATGTCACAAAGTGCTATACAGAAACCCGGCCTAAAACCCCAAACAGCAAGCAGTGCAGAAGCATTCATTTGTACTATCATCTTTAGGGAGATTTTGGCTTATTACCCCATGATGTCGAGTAAAGAGGCACTGAGTTTGAAGGTTGGCCTTGAAATACATCCACAGGTACACCTCCAATTGACTCAAATGATGTCAATTAGCCTATCAGAAGCTTCTAAAGCCATTTTCTGGAATTTTCCAAGCTGTTTAAAAGGCACAGTCAACTTAGTGTATGTAAACTTCTGACCCACTGGAATTGTGATATAGTGAATTATAAGTGAAATAATCTGTCTGTAAACAATAATTGGAAGAATTACTTGTGTCATGCATAAAGTAGATGTCCTAACCGACTTGTTAAAACTATAGTTTGTTAACATGAAATCTGTGGAGTGGTTGAAAAATGAGTTTTAATGACTTCAACCTAAGTGTATGTAAACGTCCAACTTCAACAGTGTGTGTGTGTGTGTGTGTGTGATAGATAGGTAGGTACTTTATTGATCCCCGGGGGGAAATTTCTTCGTCAAGCAGCTACAACAAAAACACAGGATGCAAAATGCCAGAACGAAAATACACAAAAGACAGATACATGATACATAGAGCGGCAGTATGAAGGTATAGAAATACAACAATTTTGTGTGTGCGATAGATATATATATATATGAGAGAGAGAGAGAGAAGGTATTAAGTTTAAAAGACCATATTTAGAAGAGGTTGGTAGTCTATTTGACAGATGTTGGAATCTGTCTCTTGAGTCTAACATATGCTATATATATATATATATATACAGTCATGTGAAAAAGTAAGTTCACCCACTGGAAATTTCTCTTTTACATATTTGGACAGATGGATATGTAATCTTCACTTCAACACTTGACAGATAAAGGTTACCCAATTTAACAAATCACACACACAAAAAAACTTTTAAGATGTTATGCAATTAAAATAAACAAAAATGGCTTTTCCTTATGGGGAAAAAGTTAGTACACCCCTACCTTTACCATCACATAAAATGGCTAAAATTAGAATTAGGTACCAAAACAAGTGCAAATGATTAGAAAACATTAGATAGAAACTTAGGAGAGTCCAGCCTTCCATAAAGATAAGAACATTGGTCTGGTTTGGTCTTAACCTCATGGGTGTGGTAACACATCATTCAAAGATCAAAAGACCCAAGGCTCTCAGAAGAAACATTATTGATGCCCATGAGTCTGGGAGGAGTTACAGTCTGGGAGGAGTTACAGTCTGGGAGGAGTTACAGTCTGGGAGGAGTTACAGTCTGGGAGGAGTTACAGTCTGGGAGGAGTTACAGTCTGGGAGGAGTTACAAATCCATTTCCAAGCAATTCCAAGTACATCATTCCACAGTCCGACGGCTCATCTACAAATTGAGAAAATTCCAGACCACTGGCAATCTACCTAGGACAGGTCGTCCCACCAAATTCAGCCCAAGAGCTGACCGAAAGATGCTCATAGAAGTCTCTAAGAACCCCAGGGTAACATCAAGGGATCTACAGGCCTCTCTTGACACAATCAATGTCGAATTGCATGGGTACACTGTCAGAAAGAGACTGCACAAACTTGGCCTACATGGGAGATCAGGAAGGAAGAAGCCTCTGCTCTCAAAACATTATATAAAGACACGACTGACATTTGCCAGACAACACCTGGGTAAAGACCAAAACTACTGGAACAATGTGCTCTGGACAGATGAGTAATAGGTGGAGTTGTTTGGACGCAATGCCAGACGCCATGTTTGGCAAAAACGAAACACTGCCTTTGAACAGAAGAACCTCATACCAGCATGGAGGCGGTGGCATTATGGTCTGGGGCTGCTTTGCTGTCTCAGGGCCAACTTGCCATCATTGACTCAACCATGAATTCTTTATTTCTATATTGTACCAGAGAATTCTTGGAGAATGTGATGCCATCTGTCAAAATGCTGAAGCAAACATGGATCTTGCAACAGGACAATGATCCAAAACACAAAAGCAAAGCTACAACAGAACGGCTCAAAAAGAAGAATTGGAGGGTTATGGAACGGCCGAGTCAAAGCCCAGATCTCAATCCTATTGAAATGCTGTGGGGGGACGTGAAGAGGGCTGTGCATGTAAGAAAGCCCTGGAACATGACAGTTGAAGCAGTACAGTAGAGGAGTGGGTAAAAATTCCTCCCAGTCGATGTAAGAGACTGATAGACAGTTACAAGAAACGTCTACATGAAGTTATTTCAGCCAAAGGGGGCTAGCTCACATTATGTGACTTCAGCTAGGCTAGCTCACATTATGTGACTTCAGCTAGGCTAGCTCACATTATGTGACTTCAGCTAGGCTAGCTCACATTATGTGACTTCAGCTAGGCTAGCTCACATTATGTGACTTCAGCTAGGCTAGCTCACATTATGTGACTTCAGCTAGGCTAGCTCACATTATGTGACTTCAGCTAGGCTAGCTCACATTATGTGACTTCAGCTAGGCTAGCTCACATTATGTGACGTCGGAGCAAGCGGTCATAACACCAACCGTCAGTTCGGAGAGAAAATATCAATGCCGAATACTTCCACACACTTACCAGAGTTAACGCAGCTCTTGTTGCTAATATCTTTCTTTTACTGACAGCTCTGACAGTCGCTCGAGCCACCATAGAGGCAGACATGTTTAACCGTCTACACGGAACTAAACCGGGAAACACAGAAACACCGGTCTGCGCAGGCGTGCGAAAGGGGCCGACATCGGTTTAGCAAGCGGATCCACGATAGGTTGATTTGTAGTTGGCAGGCCGTTCAGCCAATAGACAAAGTACAGCTACGACACTATGACACCTCCAACAACGTGTTCAACGCAACAAATAAACAAGGTCATATGGCTGACTTCTGTATGCAGCTACGTCGAGTGAATAATAGTCTTAGTAGGACTGCCGCTTGAGTACAAACTGTACAAGAATTGGGGGATACCATTATAATATTTTTGAAGAGGCTACATAGAAATGTGCAATTTCAAAAGAAAACCTTTGAGGGTTTATTTTCTAAACTAATGACAGAAAGATACTCTTGGCAATTTAAATTAAATGACTGCACCACAAAAAATCTATATATTTTATGTAAAGAAAGTTTATTTGATAAACAGGTCTCAGACAGAATACAAGCAGCAAACATTAGCCCTGGGCAGGGGTGGCAGAGCTTCACATTACAGCTACCAATCCCACCAATCCAAGGAACTGGCCACAAAACGCATCATACAAACAAAATAATAACTCCTGTTCTCTCTCAACCCACCCACCCCAAATCCTTCATCACTGAAGTACGCAGAACCCCAAATCAACCCCCAGACTGATCCCACTGCCATGACAGCATTACAAACACAGCGTGTTTAGATGGGGCAGGAAGGAGCGAAGTTGAATGGACCTCTAACTAGCTACCATCTTTGGATGTTCCGGTACAGAGGGGTATTTTAATACCAGCGGTCCATTATTAAATCAACAGTCCCCATTTGTTTCAGAGCCAATTCTAAAATCCAGATTCAACCTTCTGCACCCAGGAGTGTAGATACACAGCCCGGCTCGAACTTGATCAACTGTCCAAAATGGAGAAGAGGGGTGTTTGGGAGGACGTCAGTGCACGAGACAAATGAA
The DNA here is from genome assembly GCA_023634145.1 of Thymallus thymallus. NCBI lineage: Eukaryota > Metazoa > Chordata > Actinopteri > Salmoniformes > Salmonidae > Thymallus > Thymallus thymallus. The sequence goes on along the minus strand of CM042401.1, from coordinate 37,805,091 downwards.
ACAAGACAAATGAAACAAGACAAATGAAACAAGACAAATTCAACAAATCACTATTATAAAAACGAAATTACCCCCCGTGTTGAGGTGTAAAATAACAGAGAGAAGAAGCAAGCTAAATGTATTTTCAGTTAAAACAATACGACACTTTAAAAAGCTCCTCTGAGACAGTAGGAGTGGTGGTTAAAACATTACAAACCTCCAGACAGTAGGAGTGGTGGTTAAAACATTACAAACCTCCAGACAGTAGGAGTGGTGGTTAAAACATTACAAACCTCCAGACAGTAGGAGTGGTGGTTAAAACATTACAAACCTCCAGACAGTAGGAGTGGTGGTTAAAACATTACAAACCTCCAGACAGTAGGAGTGGTGGTTAAAACATTACAAACCTCCAGACAGTAGGAGTGGTGGTTAAAACATTACAAACCTCCAGACAGTAGGAGTGGTGGTTAAAACATTACAAACCTCCAGACAGTAGGAGTGGTGGTTAAAACATTACAAACCTCCAGACAGTAGGAGTGGTGGTTAAAACATTACAAACCTCCAGACAGTAGGAGTGGTGGTTAAAACATTACAAACCTCCAGACAGTAGGAGTGGTGGTTAAAACATTACAAACCTCCAGACAGTAGGAGTGGTGGTTAAAACATTACAAACCTCCAGACAGTAGGAGTGGTGGTTAAAACATTACAAACCTCCAGACAGTAGGAGTGGTGGTTAAAACATTACAAACCTCCAGACAGTAGGAGTGGTGGTTAAAACATTACAAACCTCCAGACAGTAGGAGTGGTGGTTAAAACATTACAAACCTCCAGACAGTAGGAGTGGTGGTTAAAACATTACAAACCTCCAGACAGTAGGAGTGGTGGTTAAAACATTACAAACCTCCAGACAGTAGGAGTGGTGGTTAAAACATTACAAACCTCCAGACAGTAGGAGTGGTGGTTAAAACATTACAAACCTCCAGACAGTAGGAGTGGTGGTTAAAACATTACAAACCTCCAGACAGTAGGAGTGGTGGTTAAAACATTACAAACCTCCAGACAGTAGGAGTGGTGGTTAAAACATTACAAACTATCTGGTTCCCAAATGGCACTTTAAGTAGTGTGCTATATAGGGAATAGGGTGCCATTTGGGAGACATCACTGTCTGGGGCTCAGGCCCTGCCAATTTCGCCTGGGGTTCTAGGTTCCAGGGTCTGGGTTCCAACAGGGTGGGTTGTTCCGGTTCCAAGTTTCAGGTGTTCTAGGTTTCGGGTGTTCTAGATTCCGGCTGGCGGACTGGAGGATTTGTCCAGACCTCAGAGGGCTCCTCCCCACTGGGCTCCTCCTGGGATCAGACCGACCCATGTGCCTGCTGGCTAGACTGCCTGGAACACGTGGTCCTCAGTCCACTGGGCTCCTCCTGGGATCAGACCGACCCATGTGCCTGCTGGCTAGACTGCCTGGAACACGTGGTCCTCAGTCCACTGGGCTCCTCCTGGGATCAGACCGACCCATGTGCCTGCTGGCTAGACTGCCTGGAACACGTGGACGCAAGATAGCATTATGGAAAACAGCAAAGAAGAGAAATCAAGAAAGGCAACACAATGTTATTGTTGTAAGTTACTGAAACATTGAGTAAATCAAATCGTATTCTTTGCGTAAACATATTTTGCCAATGTTATCGTAGGTGCAGCAAGTTACATAGGATGGTGTGTATAGACAGTATAGACAGTAGTTATATAGGATGGTGTGTATAGACAGTATAGACAGTAGTTATATAGGATGGTGTGTATAGACAGTATAGACAGTAGTTATATAGGATGGTGTGTATAGACAGTATGGACAGTAGTTATATAGGATGGTGTGTATAGACAGTATGGACAGTAGTTATATAGGATGGTGTGTATAGACAGTATAGACAGTAGTTATATAGGATGGTGTGTATAGACAGTAGTTATATAGGATGGTGTGTATAGACAGTATAGGGAGTAGTTATATAGGATGGTGTGTATAGACAGTAGTTATATAGGATGGTGTGTATAGACAGTATGGACAGTAGTTATATAGGATGGTGTGTATAGACAGTATAGACAGTAGTTATATAGGATGGTGTGTATAGACAGTATAGACAGTAGTTATATAGGATGGTGTGTATAGACAGTATGGACAGTAGTTATATAGGATGGTGTGTATAGACAGTATGGACAGTAGTTATATAGGATGGTGTGTATAGACAGTATAGACAGTAGTTATATAGGATGGTGTGTATAGACAGTAGTTATATAGGATGGTGTGTATAGACAGTATGGACAGTAGTTATATAGGATGGTGTGTATAGACAGTAGTTATATAGGATGGTGTGTATAGACAGTATGGACAGTAGTTATATAGGATGGTGTGTATAGACAGTATGGACAGTAGTTATATAGGATGGTGTGTATAGACAGTATGGACAGTAGTTATATAGGATGGTGTGTATAGACAGTAGTTATATAGGATGGTGTGTATAGACAGTATGGACAGTAGTTATATAGGATGGTGTGTATAGACAGTAGTTATATAGGATGGTGTGTATAGACAGTATAGGCAGTAGTTATATAGGATGGTGTGTATAGACAGTATGGACAGTAGTTATATAGGATGGTGTGTATAGACAGTATGGACAGTAGTTATATAGGATGGTGTGTATAGACAGTAGTTATATAGGATGGTGTGTATAGACAGTATAGGCAGTAGTTATATAGGATGGTGTGTATAGACAGTATGGACAGTAGTTATATAGGATGGTGTGTATAGACAGTATGGACAGTAGTTATATAGGATGGTGTGTATAGACAGTAGTTATATAGGATGGTGTGTATAGACAGTATGGACAGTAGTTATATAGGATGGTGTGTATAGACAGTATAGACAGTAGTTATATAGGATGGTGTGTATAGACAGTATGGACAGTAGTTATATAGGATGGTGTGTATAGACAGTATGGACAGTAGTTATATAGGATGGTGTGTATAGACAGTATAGACAGTAGTTATATAGGATGGTGTGTATAGACAGTAGTTATATAGGATGGTGTGTATAGACAGTATGGACAGTAGTTATATAGGATTGTGTGTATAGACAGTATAGACAGTAGTTATATAGGATGGTGTGTATAGACAGTATAGACAGTAGTTACACAGGATGGTGTGTATAGACAGTATAGACAGTAGTTATATAGGATGGTGTGTATAGACAGTATGGACAGTAGTTATATAGGATGGTGTGTATATACAGTATAGACAGTAGTTATATAGGATGGTGTGTATAGACAGTATAGACAGTAGTTATATAGGATGGTGTGTATAGACAGTATAGACAGTAGTTAAACAGGATGGTGTGTATAGACAGTATGGACAGTAGTTATATAGGATGGTGTGTATAGACAGTATGGACAGTAGTTATATAGGATGGTGTGTATAGACAGTATAGACAGTAGTTATATAGGATGGTGTGTATAGACAGTAGTTATATAGGATGGTGTGTATAGACAGTATGGACAGTAGTTATATAGGATGGTGTGTATAGACAGTATGGACAGTAGTTATATAGGATGGTGTGTATAGACAGTATGGACAGTAGTTATATAGGATGGTGTGTATAGACAGTATGGACAGTAGTTATATAGGATTGTGTGTATAGACAGTAGTTATATAGGATGGTGTGTATAGACAGTATGGACAGTAGTTATATAGGATTGTGTGTATAGACGGTATAGGCAGTAGTTATATAGGATGGTGTGTATAGACAGTATAGACAGTAGTTACACAGGATGGTGTGTATAGACAGTATGGACAGTAGTTATATAGGATGGTGTGTATAGACAGTAGTTATATAGGATGGTGTGTATAGACAGTATAGACAGTAGTTATATAGGATGGTGTGTATAGACAGTATGGACAGTAGTTACACAGGATGGTGTGTATAGACAGTATGGACAGTAGTTATATAGGATGGTGTGTATAGACAGTAGTTATATAGGATGGTGTGTATAGACAGTATAGACAGTAGTTATATAGGATGGTGTGTATAGACAGTATAGACAGTAGTTACACAGGATGGTGTGTATAGACAGTATGGACAGTAGTTATATAGGATGGTGTGTATAGACAGTAGTTATATAGGATGGTGTGTATAGACAGTATAGACAGTAGTTATATAGGATGGTGTGTATAGACAGTATAGACAGTAGTTATATAGGATGGTGTGTATAGACAGTATAGACAGTAGTTACACAGGATGGTGTGTATAGACAGTATGGACAGTAGTTATATAGGATGGTGTGTATAGACAGTAGTTATATAGGATGGTGTGTATAGACAGTATAGACAGTAGTTATATAGGATGGTGTGTATAGACAGTATGGACAGTAGTTACACAGGATGGTGTGTATAGACAGTATGGACAGTAGTTATATAGGATGGTGTGTATAGACAGTAGTTACACAGGATGGTGTGTATAGACAGTATGGACAGTAGTTATATAGGATGGTGTGTATAGACAGTAGTTACACAGGATGGTGTGTATAGACAGTATGGACAGTAGTTATATAGGATGGTGTGTATAGACAGTAGTTATATAGGATGGTGTGTATAGACAGTATAGACAGTAGTTATATAGGATGGTGTGTATAGACAGTATGGACAGTAGTTACACAGGATGGTGTGTATAGACAGTATGGACAGTAGTTATATAGGATGGTGTGTATAGACAGTAGTTACACAGGATGGTGTGTATAGACTGTGACAGACTCTGCCTTCCTGTGACATCGGGTGCTGTAGGTGTCCTGTTGGGCTGACAGCACCACCCTCTGGAGAGCCCTGTGTTTGCGGACGGTGCAGTTGCCGTGCCAGGCGGTGATACAGCCCGACAGGATGCTCTCAATGGTGCCAAGACAAATGTCTTTAGCCTCCTGAGGATGACGAGGCTCTGTTGCGTCTTCTTCACCACAGTCTGTGTGGGTGGACCATTTTAGATTGTTAGTGATGTGTACGCCGATTAACTTGAAGGTTTTCACCCTCCCCACTGCGACCCATTGATGTGGATTTCCTGTAGATCAGCGCTTTGGTTTTGTTGGGAGTTGGGGGTTATTTTCCTGGCAGCACTCCGCCACATATGGTTACATGCACACAATAACACAATTATAGTGAATAGTCAGATTAATATAATAGTTTGATTAAAATGTTTACATGCTTTGCAAGAAGAATGATTTCCCTAATCATCCTGTTTCCATGGAGACGTCTGAAAACACATGACCTGATGGGACTTCGATAAATGCAGAAAATTGCCAATCAGAATGTTATTTTTGTGAAAACTGTTTGGTTTTGAGTTATACAGTTTGTATGTAAAACACGTGCTGGAACTCTGGCGTTTACGAAAGATTGCTCAGAAAACCAGGTGTTTTAATTGGCATATGCTTACTTCGATTATGACCTTACGCCGATTAAGATTAACAGAGTTAGGTGTTTACATGACTATTTCATAATCTGCCTTCTGCCATAATCAGATTAATATCAAATTATTGGTGTGCATGTAAACATAATCATTGACCTTGGATAGGAAATAATATCATACATATTAAACTAAAAACACACTGACCAGCTGGAGGACTCAACATCACATACATATTAAACTAAAAACACACTGACCAGCTGGAGGACTCAACATCACATACATATTAAACTAAAAACACACTGACCAGCTGAAGGATTCAACATCACATACATATTAAACTAAAAACACACTGACCAGCTGGAGGACTCAACATCACATACATATTAAACTAAAAACACACTGACCAGCTGAAGGATTCAACATCACATACATATTAAACTAAAAACACACTGACCAGCTGAAGGATTCAACATCACATACATATTAAACTAAAAACACACTGACCAGCTGAAGGATTCAACATCACATACATATTAAACTAAAAACACACTGACCAGCTGAAGGATTCAACATCACATACATATTAAACTAAAAACACACTGACCAGCTGGAGGATTCAACATCACATACATATTAAACTAAAAACACACTGACCAGCTGGAGGATTCAACATCACATACATATGTGATGTTGAGTCCGCCTCCAGCGGTCTCCCTGACGACGCTCCCTGCCCCCCTCAGACTCCACCCATTCCCTCCTTCCCTCTGCTAGGTCCTCCTGCTCACGACGCTGCCTAGACATGGAGAGAGGAGGATGTTACACACACACACAAAGTCAAAATGCACACACCACACGGCTAGTGACACTCCTTACTTCCTGCGCATGGGACAGTCTTTCATGAAGTGTCCGATCTTGCCACATATCCTGCAGCAGCGGTCGTTAGGAGCCCGCTGTCCCTCTGTCAGCACCTCAGGGTCAAAGAAGAACTCCTCAGAGGAACAACCAGATATTACTGTTATAAACCTCAGGGTCAAAGAAGAAAGAGAATCAACCATACAGCATATTACTAGTACAACACCAGTCTAGTTTAACACTTTTTTGGTTACTACATAGTGTTGATGTCTTCACGATTATTCTACAATGTAGAAAATAGTAAAAATAAAGAAAAAGCCATTGAATGACTGGTACTGTATATATTAGAATAATATATGACTGTTATATAATAATATCAGCAATTCTAGGACAGACACTCAACCATACAGCATATTACTTATACTCCTGTCAGAAACACAAGCACAGATTAGATTTGTGAATGCACTTGACTGAGAGCACTTAACTTGCAAGCCAGTAGTGAATACATCAACATTTCAATTTGAGTCATTCAGCAGACGCTCTTATCCAGAGCAACTTACGGTTAAGTGCCTGCTCAAGGGCACAGACAGATATTTCACCTAGTCAGCGCATGGATTGGAACCAGCAACCTTTCAGTTACTGGCCCACAGACGTGACACTCAACAGCTAGGCTACCTGAATACTAACCATCTGCATATTCAGGAGACTAGGTAGTGAATACTAACCATCTGACTAGTGTACTCAGGAGACTAGGTAGTGAATACTAACCATCTGACTAGTGTACTCAGGAGACTAGGTAGTGAATACTAACCATCTGACTAGTGTACTCAGGAGACTAGGTAGTGAATACTAACCATCTGACTAGTGTACTCAGGAGGGTAGGCCTTGACTGGCGTTCCAAACACTCTTCTACCATTAATGAACACCTTCATGATGAAGTTGGTCACTATGAAAGAAAGAGAGAGAGAGAGAGAGAGAGAGAGAGAGAGGGAGAAAAAGAGAGAGAGAAAGAGAGAGAGAAAGAGAGAGAGAGAGAAAGAGAGAGAGAAAGAGAGAGAGAGAGAGAGAGGGAGAGAGAGAGAGAAAAAGAGAGAGAGAAAGAGAGAGAGAGAGTCTTACCTCCTGTAGTACAGGTATGACAGCTGGGTTCCTCTGTTGTAGATAGAACAGGACCATCAGGGTGAAGCCATAGGATGACAGACTGCCTCGAGACACATCACCTATATCACATATCTAGACCAGGGGAGACAGACTCATTGAATTATCATCAGAAGCTTGTATTGTTGTGTAGTGCTGAACGTGCTGCGTTGGGCTCACCTTGGCCAAGACCTTTATGATGTAGCACAGTGTCTTGACTCGGGGGTCGACGGCAGCGTAGGACGCCAACAGACGTGTGTTGTACAAGGCCAGCGTGTTGTAGAGGGATATGTCTCCCTCCAGGCCTGTTCTGACGTGGTAGAACTTGACGATGGGGACTTTAGCTGTAGTGACGGGGAGGATGATCCTTAGACCTGGGGGAGCAGATACAGCATAAGGGACTATAAAGAGAAACATTATTACAGGGTAGTGTCTACACACTGACCTGGGTGTTTCCTTAGCAGTCTGGACAGAGACTGTATGATGCTGATACAGTTCAGACCCTGCAGGGAAAACACAGGATTTCAGAAGAGGTGTGTTTATTGATGAGAGATTGGAGAGAGACAGATGCATAGATCATTACTTCAGCTGTCTCCTGTCCGTCCAGCACCATACAGATGTCCAGGTCACTCTGCTTGAAGCCAAAGCCATTCTTAGAAACATTCTGTCTGGCACCTGTCAATCAATCAAGCAACCAGTCAACCAAACAGTTAAAGTATGGAAACTGTTAATCACAAGAAATGACCCAAACAGCTACAGATCTGCTAAGAATCTGCAACGCCATCTCACCAGTGAACTGTTGTTTGACAAAGCTCTCAAGGTCCAGTAGAATGTGTTCTCTCACTGCCATCTCCACCCCGTCTGGAGCAAAGTCTCCTGAGAAATTCAATCAAATAACACCCAATTCTGGGAAAACGTTAGACCCAAGTTAAACAATTTAAAGGCAATGCTACCAAATACTAATTGAGTGTATGTAAACTTCTGACCCACTGGGAATGTGATGAAAGAAATAAAAGCTGAAATAAATCACTCTCTCTACTATTATTCTGACATTTCACATTCTTAAAATAAAGTGGTGATCCTAACTGACCTAAAATAGGAATTTTTACTAGGATTAAATGTCAGGAATTGTGAAAAACTGAGTTTAAATGTATTTGGCTAAGGTGTATGTAAACTTCCGACTTCAACTGTAAATACTAAACAGTAATGGACCCAACACTGAGCCTTGTGGGACACCTGGTGATACAGGAGCTGGGGCAGACCTGTAATTGCCAAGGGAGACTAACTGTTGTTTATCAGATAGATAGGAGTGGAAGGCGGTAAGAGGTGTTCCGGAGACTCCAAGAAGCAGAAGCGTTTTAATGCAAAGGCTAACCTGGGCTAAAGCCATGGGAAAAAAAGAGCATGGGGCAAAAAGATAACACATCTGCAAGGTCACTACTTTTAAAGCGAAGGACATTATAGTCAGTATTTCCCAATGTTGACATTGCACTACGGATATTCTTAACTTTGCTGGTGGCCAGCATAAGTGGAGAGCGGTCTTTTTCAAAGCTTTCTGTGGTGAAAAATAAACAGAGATCAGGAAAGACTGAATCATTTTTCTGATGTCCCTTGAAAGCAACATCTTTCGTGGATTGGATTTTACCAACGTAATCAAGGACTTCTCAGCTAGAAAAACAAGAAGTTAAGAATGTATATTTAGTAGTCTAATTTGTGCTATGTTAGATGCCTATGGCTGTTCATGGTGTTGTCAGTTGAGTTGAGATGGACGAAATGATGTTCGACATGACTTTGTATTGGCTGGTAGACATATAGAGGACTGTACTCTGTGGCCGTATTGTGTTGGGTCGTGGGTGTGACTTGGGGTTGATCATGCTGTTGTGATGCGTTTTGTATTCCATTTTCACAGTAGGTAGGCCTACATATTACAGTTGATGTTAGTAGCATGACTTACTGGTTTGTCTCAAGGACAGTGATATATGTATTCCTGCTGTTTATATGTCATTCCGATTGAGGACATAATGTCAGCTGGTTCGCATTTTGTTCACATTGTTGCATTGATGTATGACATCAGTATGTGGTAACATCCTCAGTATTTCTGCAGCATCTGTGTGTGTATGTGGGTAACATCCTCAGTATTTCTGCAGCATCTGTGTGTGTATGTGGGTAACATCCTCAGTATTTCTGCAGCATCTGTGTGTGTATGTGGGTAACATCCTCAGTATTTCTGCAGCATCTGTGTGTGTATGTGGGTAACATCCTCAGTATTTCTGCAGCATCTGTGTGTGTATGTGGGTAACATCCTCAGTATTTCTGCAGCATCTGTGTGTGTATGTGGGTAACATCCTCATTTATATGGCAAAGAAAATATTTGAGCCGTACACCTCCTGGACACTAGTCTATATCCTGTTTCTGTAGTGAGACAGCTTGATGTACAGGACACCCCCTGGACAGGACACTAGTCTATCTCCTGTTTCTGTAGTGAGACAGCTTGATGTACAGGACACCTCCTGGGCAGGACACTAGTCTATCTCCTGTTTCTGTAGTGAGACAGCTTGATGTACAGGACACCTCCTGGACAGGACACTAGTCTATCTCCTGTTTCTGTAGTGAGACAGCTTGATGTACAGGACACCCCCTGGACAGGACACTAGTCTATCTCCTGTTTCTGTAGTGAGACAGCTTGATGTACAGGACACCTCCTGGACAGGACACTAGTCTATCTCCTGTTTCTGTAGTGAGACAGCTTGACGTACAGGACACCCCCTGGACAGGACACTAGTCTATCTCCTGTTTCTGTAGTGAGACAGCTTGACGTACAGGACACCCCCTGGACAGGACACTAGTCTATCTCCTGTTTCTGTAGTGAGACAGCTTGATGTACAGGACACCCCCTGGACAGGACACTAGTCTATCTCCTGTTTCTGTAGTGAGACAGCTTGATGTACAGGACACCTCCTGGACAGGACACTAGTCTATCTCCTGTTTCTGTAGTGAGACAGCTTGACGTACAGGACACCCCCTGGACAGGACACTAGTCTATCTCCTGTTTCTGTAGTGAGACAGCTTGACGTACAGGACACCCCCTGGACAGGACACTAGTCTATCTCCTGTTTCTGTAGTGAGACAGCTTGATGTACAGGACACCTCCTGGACAGGACACTAGTCTATCTCCTGTTTCTGTAGTGAGACAGCTTGATGTACAGGACACCTCCTGGACAGGACACTAGTCTATCTCCTGTTTCTGTAGTGAGACAGCTTGATGTACAGGACACCTCCTGGACAGGACACTAGTCTATCACACTTCTTATATACATCAACCTTATGACTTGTAAGGAATCACTCCATTCAGATACATGCATCACTACAAAATGACAAACAAGCAGTTCAAAATAGTTTACATATAAACAAAAACAAACTAAATGTGTATACAAAACAATTACTGTTTACCGGATATCATTTGCATTTTTATTTTTATTAGCAACCATGATTATTATCAAAAGAATATAATGTAAATTCACTCATTGAAAAGTAATCTCTGTACTCTTGTAAAAAAATACCCAGTTTTAGAAGTAAATGTATGTTTGCTGGTTGGAGAAAGTTCAGGTTTTAGTCCACATCAGCTGATTCTATAGTTCCATAGAATGTTCTAGATTGTTCATGAAGAACCCTTTTCAAACAGTGATTCTGAATTCCATTTCAGTTGATCAGGAGCTGAATTCATCCATTCAAAAAAGTATGTGGTCCCTCTCCAAGAGACAGCATTAGAATATCATTGACATATAGTGCATTATATACAAAATAAATGTACAAATCTATATAAAAAAAATCTAACGTTTGCCTCTACATTTTGTTCTATCTGCTGTAAATAAATATTTGGTTGACTGACTTGAATCCATAGCAAAGTAAAGGCATGCTAGATTAGAAAGACATGGACATGTACCAGTGAAGGTGTTGAGCCATGTCTTTCTGGTATCTCAGTGATGTATACTGAACACGCATTTAGAGACAATACCAAAGTCTAATGAGATTGGCTGCCAAGCACTCATTGATTGTCTATGATGAGACGATACATGCTGGTGATTTGCCTGGTCAGGCTACGTGGGCAAATAAGCTCCGTTTTGAATAATGATGTCATCCTGCTCTCAGATCAAGCCAGTTGTAGATAACATGTTGTTACTTTATATGGCTATATTATTCTAAACTACACCACCTTGTTGACCCATACAGACAGTGATTCACGTGGCCGTGGCTTGCTATATAAAGCAGACAGACAGGCATCAGTTACTCTTCGGTTGAACGTTAGAATGGGTAAAATGAGTCAACTAAGCGACGTCGGTGCCAGGCGCGCCGGATACAGTATCTCAGAAATGGCCGCCCTCCTGGGCTTTTCACGCACGTCAGTGTCTAGAGTTTACTGAGACTGGTGTGACAAACCAAAAACCTCCAGTCAGCTGCAGTCCTGTGGTGAAAACAGCTGGTTGATGAGAGAGGTGGAAGGAGAACGGCAATCTAACAGACGGGACACAAACAGACTAATAACGTTGCAGTACAACAGTGGTGTGAAGAACAGCATCTAGGAACACACAACTCCTTCTCATGGAGGGTTGTTGCATCGGACGACCACCCTGGGTTCCACTATTATCAGCTAAAAACAAGAAGTAGTGGCTCCAGTGTTCACACCATCAACAACACTGGACAATTGAGGAGTGGAAAACATTGCCAGTTTACTTGAGTAGACTGTGCAGTCCCCAGAACTCAACCCAACAGAGAGCTTTGGGATGAGATGGAACAGGCTGTTGTAGAGGAACCTTGTAGAGCAATTCAGGCTGTTCTGTAAGGCAAGGGGGGGGGGCAACCTGGTACTAGATGGGTGTAATAATAAACTGGGCCTGGTACTAGATGGGTGTAATAATAAACTGGGCCTGGTACTAGATGGGTGTAATAATAAACTGGGCCTGGTACTAGATGGGTGTAATAATAAACTGGGCCTGGTACTAGATGGGTGTAATAATAAACTGGGCCTGGTACTAGATGGGTGTAATAATAAACTGGGCCTGGTACTAGATGGGTGTAATAATAAACTGGGCCTGGTACTAGATGGGTGTAATAATAAGGCTATGGGTTATTCTGACATGAGGTGACACACTACAACAGAAGATCCTTCAAAATCCTACAACTACTACTACTGTTACTACTGGTACAACAACAACAACTATTACTACTACTGCTACTAATACTACTGCTACTACTACTACAACTACTACTACTACTACTACTACTACTACTACTACTACTACTACTACTGCTACTACTACTACTGCTACTGCTACTGCTACTACTACTACTACTACTACTGCTACTAATACTACTGCTACTACTACTACTACTACTACTGCTACTAATACTACTGCTACTAATACTACTGCTACTACTACTACTACTACTACTAATACTACTACTACTACTACTACTACTACTACTACTAATACTACTACTACTGCTACTGCTACTACTACTACTACTAATACTACTAATACTGCTACTACTACTACTACTAATACTACTACTACTGCTACTACTACTACTACAACTACCACAACTGCTACTACTACTAATACTACTACTAATACTACTACTACTACTACTACTAATACTACTACTACTGCTACTACTACTACCGCAACTGCTACTACTACTACTACTACTACTACTACTAATACTACTACTACTACTACTACTACTACTACTACTACTAATACTAATACTACTACTACTACTACTGCTACCACCAGCTGCTCAGTATGTGTTGAAAGCAGCACCGATCCTATTCAACTACAACACTAAAATAAAAGCTATTCACGGATCAACTATAAACAAGTTATTCAACAAACTTCTTTTTTTGTTGATCATAATGTTGAACACATTTGAATGTATGAAATATAGCTTCCTTGTTTTACATATTAATTATTCTTAGAAGTCTATCAATGTGTACAATTATACTTTATGGATAAAAAATATAAAATATATATTGTAATGCATTCTACAATACAATATCTGGCTTTGGAATGAAATATATCTCTCTATAGCAGCCAAGGCAATACGTATATACATTATGTTCATATATAGAGAGAAACAAGGTCATAGTAAGGACATAGTACACTGTAACATATAGCCATGCAGTACGAGGAGGAGGAGGAGGAGGAGCTTACTGGGGTCCTGTGGTTATAAACACAGGGGCAGTACTGGGGTCCTGTGGTTATAAAAACAGGGGCAGTACTGGGGTCCTGTGGTTATAAAAACAGGGGCAGTACTGGGGTCCTGTGGTTATAAAAACAGGGGCAGTACTGGGGTCCTGTGGTTATAAAAACAGGGGCAGTACTGGGGTCCTGTGGTTATAAACACAGGGGCAGTACTGGGGTCCTGTGGTTATAAAAACAGGGGCAGTACTGGGGTCCTGTGGTTATAAAAACAGGGCCAGGTACAGTGAGCTACTAATGTATTGTTATTTTGGCTTTGTAATTCATGTACATCCTGTAATTCCCCCATGTGATACAGCACTTTGTGTACATCCTGTAATTCCCCCATGTGATACAGCACTTTGTGTACATCCTGTAATTCCCCCATGTGATACAGCACTTTGTGTACATCCTGTAATTCCCCCATGTTCACTTGTGTATTAAAGTAGAAATGTAAATATTTGGTCCCATATTCATAGCATCCAGCAAGTGACTCTATAAACATGTTGGATGTATTTCCTGTTTGTTCTGGTTGGTTCAGATTATTTGGTGTCCAATAGAAATTAATGGTAAATAATGTATTGTGTCATTTTGGTGTCACTTTATTCACGATTCATTAAATAATTTTAATGATTTGTCCCAATACTTTTGGTCCCTTCAAATGGGGGGGACGGGGGGGGACTATGTACAAAAAGGGCTGTACTTTCTAAACGGTTCACCCGATATGGATGAAAATACCCTTAAATTTAAGCTGACAGACTGCACTTTAACCTCATAGTCATTGTATAGTTTCAGTGCTGGTGTACAGAGCCAAAACAACACTGTCCCAATACTGTTGGAGCTCACTGTAGTGTGTATCACAGAAGGTCTGGGTGTTGATGTCTCCCTCAAACTGCATTAGATTCTTTATCCAGTGGGAAGAAGCCATGATGGTGATGATGGTGATAGTGTTGATGATGAAGAGGCTAGTGAGCTGTTTATTTTCCAGGGTGCTTCAGGCTTCCAATAGGAGGAAGGTCCAGCAGTCCTTCCCTGAAATGGTTCGTCAACAATCCCATCTCAATTTAGATAGTAGACTGTAATCCCTAATCTCTCTTCCAGTGCAAAAGAGGAAAATCCTTGATCCTTGAGAGGTGGCTATGTTGCAGAGAGATTGTTCATTGTGTGTGTGTGTGTGTGTGTGTGTGTGTGTGTGTGTGTGTGTGTGTGTGTGTGTGTGTGTGTGTGTGTGTGTGTGTGTGTGTGTGTGTGTGTTACTGTATTGTCCCTATCTGCAGGCGCAGGAGTCCACAGTCATGTTAGGGTAGACTTTGAGCACCACGTTCTTGTCCTCGTCGAAGAAGAGGATGGAGAGGGAAGACATCTTGTCTGGGACACAGCAGGGCTCAGGGATACCAGACACCACCCCCACCGCTCTCACAATGCTCTGGATGGTGGCGTGGTTACTAGGCTTCAGAGACTACAGGACAGAAGAGAAGGAGGAGAGGAAGTTAAAGATGTCATTCAATCTGACTGGAGTAACTAACCGGACTATGTTCCATCTGACTGGAGTAACTAACCGGACTATGTTCCATCTGACTGGAGTAACTAACCGGACTATGTTCCATCTGACTGGAGTAACTAACCGGACTATGTTCCATCTGACTGGAGTAACTAACCGGACTATGTTCCATCTGACTGGAGTAACTAACCGGACTATGTTCCATCTGACTGGAGTAACTAACCGGACTATGTTCCATCTGACTGGAGTAACTAACCGGACTATGTTCCATCTGACTGGAGTAACTAACCGGACTATGTTCCATCTGACTGGAGTAACTAACCGGACTATGTTCCATCTGACTGGAGTAACTAACCGGACTATGTTCCATCTGACTGGAGTAACTAACCGGACTATGTTCCATCTGACTGGAGTAACTAACCGGACTATGTTCCATCTGACTGGAGTAACTAACCGGACTATGTTCCATCTGACTGGAGTAATTAACCGGACTATGTTCCATCTGACTGGAGTAACTAACCGGACTATGTTCCATCTGACTGGAGTAACTAACCGGACTATGTTCCATCTGACTGGAGTAACTAACCGGACTATGTTCCATCTGACTGGAGTAACTAACCGGACTATGTTCCATCTGACTGGAGTAACTAACCGGACTATGTTCCATCTGACTGGAGTAACTAACCGGACTATGTTCCATCTGACTGGAGTAACTAACCGGACTATGCTCCATCTGACTGGAGTAACTAACCGGACTATGTTCCATCTGACTGGAGTAATTAACCGGACAATGTTCCATCTGACTGGAGTAACTAACCGGACTATGTTCCATCTGACTGGAGTAACTAACCGGACTATGTTCCATCTGACTGGAGTAACTAACCGGACTATGTTCCATCTGACTGGAGTAATTAACCGGACTATGTTCCATCTGACTGGAGTAACTAACCGGACTATGTTCCATCTGACTGGAGTAACTAACCGGACTATGTTCCATCTGACTGGAGTAACTAACCGGACTATGTTCCATCTGACTGGAGTAACTAACCGGACTATGTTCCATCTGACTGGAGTAACTAACCGGACTATGTTCCATCTGACTGGAGTAACTAACCGGACTATGTTCCATCTGACTGGAGTAACTAACCGGACTATGTTCCATCTGACTGGAGTAACTAACCGGACTATGCTCCATCTGACTGGAGTAACTAACCGGACTATGTTCCATCTGACTGGAGTAATTAACCGGACAATGTTCCATCTGACTGGAGTAACTAACCGGACTATGTTCCATCTGACTGGAGTAACTAACCGGACTATGTTCCATCTGACTGGAGTAACTAACCGGACTATGTTCCATCTGACTGGAGTAATTAACCGGACTATGTTCCATCTGACTGGAGTAATTAACCGGACAATGTTCCATCTGACTGGAGTACAAGAACAAATTCTTAATTACAATGACGGCCTACCAATAGGCAAAAGGCCTCCTGCAGTGATGGGGGCTGGGATTAAAAATATAAATAAACCCTGTATAACCAAGTATCACAACATGTCTCTCCAGGATGAGGGTTGGGGACCCTGTATAACCAAGTATCACAACCTGTCTCTCTCCAGGATGAGGGTTGGGGACCCTGTATAACCAAGTATCATTCTCTGCAGCTCTCCAGGACGAGGCATGGGGAACTGGCATGAAGACATACATACCTTAGGCATGGGGAACTGGCATGACCCTGAGCAGTAGTACGCATCAAAAGACTTGGGAGAAATAATCCACTCGCTCCAGCCAATGTCTGCAAAGTCCACCTTCAGGTAGCGGCGAGCACAGTTCCGTGGTTGGTTCCACTGCTTCTTACGAGCCTTCTTTATAGTCTCTTTGTCAAACTGCAGCAGGGGCATCTTACCGCCGTGCCTCTGGCTTTTACTGCGGGTCTTTTTCCTTGGCCGACGGACCGGCTTGTTCTCCAGCGGTTCGTAGGGGCTGTTCTCGTCCCAGCCCGTCGTCTCATACGGGTACTCTGGCCCCGGTAACTCATTGTTATGGAGCGGGAGGAGGACGCTAGCCGAGCGACGGCGTCTGTGAGGAGGCGCCTGTTGTTGCACGGCGGTGCTATTCCGTGCGTGCAGCCCCAGTCTATTGAAGCCCAAGGCGAAAGCCCCTTCTCCAGCCGTCGTCGTCTTTTGATGCCTCTGTAGTGTTGACACCACACTCTCGGGCTCTGAGATGGCTGTGTCGTTGGCATAGACCAGGATGTATGGAAAGCGGTCTGAAAGGAGCTTCTTCCAAGGCCTGGGTCCAGGCTGGGACACCACATCTATCCCAATCAGCAGCTCATCATGATGCTTGGCTTGGTTCACTACCCGGGTGACGTCCTTCCACTGCCAAGAGATGAAGTCCCTATATAGTGTAGACACGTTGATCATAAAGTGTCCCAAAGCTCTGGTGTGGTTATCCACTGTGGCGAAGCTCCAGACACCCATCTGGACGTGGCTGTGTCTCCTGGGGCCGTGGCGGGACGGGGAGGCTCCACAGCTCCTGGGCCCGGGCCTGCTGCTGCAGCCAGATTGCTGGGTGCTGTTCTGGAGGTCTCCTATGTAGTAGTGGAGTGTGGCCGACAGGACGGCCTCTGACTTGGCAAGAGACGTCAGGTTGAAGACCTGGAGCTGCTTGTTGTTGGTGGTGCCTGGGAGAGCAACAGGACGGGGCGGTTAGTATAGAGCCCACAATTTCTAATAATTTAAACCTGGGTGGGTGCAAATAGTGATCAGGTAGAACAGAAACCCAGCAGTAGTAGATTTGAACACCACTGGAATAGAGAGTATAGGTCAGACATGTCCACATATCCATAGAATGACATGAATTATAGGATCTCTATGTGCATATCGTTCAATTTAGTTTCAAGCCTGCAGCAGAACAGCAAAAAGCTATGAGAGACTTGGCAATTTAGGCCAGGTCCTGCAAGCAACTGCTGCAAAGCTTCAAATGGCATTTTCTAGGAAAATTTTTAAATAATAACCAATCACTAGTCATTTGGTTCCCAGATAACAAATGTTGGTTTGCCAGAATGTTGTTGGAAAGTAATTTTTTAAGGAAACGTTCTGTGTGGATTTGCTGTAGGCTGCAGTGAACCTTATCCATCCCCTGCATTATCAACACGTTCCAGTAGGAGGCATTGTTTTCTCATTTATGAGTGCTGAAACCTGACGGAATCTACATGGCAATACGGCTCTGTGGGACTATAGGGTTCTATCATATCAGTGGTTATATCCCAGTGTGACAACTGCATAACGGCTTGTTGAATGTAAAACATTTATATTTAGCAGTTAAATAGGCCAGGCATTAGAATGTTTTATAAAGTTTAAAGAACATGCAGATGTAACACACAGACACAAATGACCTGTCCTGTCATTGGCTACTCACCCTAAACACAGACACAAATGACCTGTCCTGTCATTGGCTACTCACCCATAAACACAGACACAAATGACCTGTCCTGTCATTGGCTACTCACCCTAAACACAGACACAAATGACCTGTCCTGTCATTGGCTACTCACCCTAAACACAGACACAAATTACCTGTCCTGTCATTGGCTACTCACCCTAAACACAGACACAAATGACCTGTCCTGTCATTGGCTACTCACCCTAAACACAGACACAAATGACCTGTCCTGTCATTGGCTACTCACCCTAAACACAGACACAAATGACCTGTCCTGTCATTGGCTACTCACCCATAAACACAGACACAAATGACCTGTCCTGTCATTGGCTACTCACCCTAAACACAGACACAAATGACCTGTCCTGTCATTGGCTACTCACCCTAAACACAGACACAAATGACCTGTCCTGTCATTGGCTACTCACCCATAAACACAG
Source organism: Thymallus thymallus (assembly GCA_023634145.1). NCBI lineage: Eukaryota > Metazoa > Chordata > Actinopteri > Salmoniformes > Salmonidae > Thymallus > Thymallus thymallus. Next base: position 37,786,065 of record CM042401.1, on the reverse strand, counting down.
ACACAAATGACCTGTCCTGTCATTGGCTACTCACCCATAAACACAGACACAAATGACCTGTCCTGTCATTGGCTACTCACCCATAAACACAGACAAACTGTAAATGTATAACAGGCTTGAAGGCTACTGTTAGTCCAAATAATTTCCCTAGTCTACTAAACAACAGGTGAAGCAGCCGTTCTGTTTGGGTAACGGGCTCTGTGTTTCATTGGCTGTGGTTTGGATCAACAGGTGCTTTATATTCTTGTCACGTTCGGGTGTGTAGAGAGACCAAGGCGCAGCGTATCGATAGTTCGACATGTTTATTGAACTAACTGACGAACTATACAAAATAACAAATACAATATATAATGAAAGGGAACACACGTAGCACGAACACGAGACAACATAACAATGAACCACGCCAACGGAGTGGAACACAGACATATAAGTAAGATCCCTAATTAGAGGTAATGCATAGCAGCTGCCTCTAATTAGGGATCCCACACACACAACACCACACAGACGTAGAAATAATAGATCTGCCAGACTCTGACCATAGAAATATAGAGAAGCAAAGCTTCTTCACCCTTGCAGGAGCATCTACAAACTCTATCTTCATACTATGAGTGTTGCTTTATGGTGCATAACAATACACAGTGGTGGTTTGGAAAGATGTGTACCTCAATACACACTCACAAGACTATACAAAACATTAAGAACATCTTCCTAATATTGAGTTGCACCCACTTCTGCCCTCAGAACAGCCTCATTTCATCGGGACATGGACTCTACACGGCGTTCCACAGGGATGCTGGCCCATGTTAACTCCAATGCTTCCCACAGTTGTGTCAAGTTGACTAGTTGTCCTGTGGATGCTGGACCATTCTTGATACACACAGGAAACTGTTGCGAGTGAAAAATCCAGCAGCATTGCAGTTCTTGACACACTCAAAATGGTGCGCCTGGCACCTACTACCATACCCCGTTCAAAGGCACTTCAATATTGTGTCTTGCCCATTCACCCTCTAAATGGCACACATACAATCCATGTCAAAATTGTCTCAAGGCTTAAACTCCTTCTTTAACCTGTCTCCTCCCCTTCATCTACACTGATTGAAGTGGATTTAACTAGTGACATCAATAAGAGATCATAGCTTTCACCTGGATTCACCTGGTCAGTCTGTGTCATGGAAAGAGCTGTTCCTCTTTACACTATATAGTGTATATAAACACTATATACACACACTCACTCTCACACAAAACCCAGACATAACACACACACTCATACCGACGACACAAACACACGTTTACACTAATGATCTGCTGCTGCTACTCTGTTCTTTATATTACTTATATTATTATCTATCCTGACGCCTAGTCACTTTACCCTGCCTTCATGTACATATCTACCTCAAATACCTTATTATTATCTATCCTGATGACTAGTCACTTTACCCTGCCTTCATGTACATATCTACCTCAAATACCTTATTATTATCTATCCTGATGACTAGTCACTTTACCCTGCCTTCATGTACATATCTACCTCAAATACCTTATTATTATCTATCCTGATGACTAGTCACTTTACCCTGCCTTCATGTACATATCTACCTCAAATACCTTATTATTATCTATCCTGATGACTAGTCACTTTACCCTGCCTTCATGTACATATCTACCTCAAATACCTTATTATTATCTATCCTGATAACTAGTCACTTTACCCTGCCTTCATGTACATATCTACCTCAAATACCTTATTATTATCTATCCTGATGCCTAGACACTTTACCCTGCCTTCATGTACATATCTACCTCAAATACCTTATTATTATCTATCCTGATGACTAGTCACTTTACCCTGCCTTCATGTACATATCTACCTCAAATACCTTATTATTATCTATCCTGATGACTAGTCACTTTACCCTGCCTTCATGTACATATCTACCTCAAATACCTTATTATTATCTATCCTGACGACTAGTCACTTTACCCTGCCTTCATGTACATATCTACCTCAAATACCTTATTATTATCTATCCTGACGACTAGTCACTTTACCCTGCCTTCATGTACATATCTACCTCAAATACCTTATTATTATCTATCCTGACGACTAGTCACTTTACCCTGCCTTCATGTACATATCTACCTCAAATACCTTATTATTATCTATCCTGACGACTAGTCACTTTACCCTGCCTTCATGTACATATCTACCTCAAATACCTTATTATTATCTATCCTGACGACTAGTCACTTTACCCTGCCTTCATGTACATATCTACCTCAAATACCTTATTATTATCTATCCTGACGACTAGTCACTTTACCCTGCCTTCATGTACATATCTACCTCAAATACCTTATTATTATCTATCCTGACGACTAGTCACTTTACCCTGCCTTCATGTACATATCTACCTCAAATACCTTATTATTATCTATCCTGACGACTAGTCACTTTACCCTGCCTTCATGTACATATCTACCTCAAATACCTTATTATTATCTATCCTGACGACTAGTCACTTTACCCTGCCTTCATGTACATATCTACCTCAAATACCTTATTATTATCTATCCTGACGACTAGTCACTTTACCCTGCCTTCATGTACATATCTACCTCAAATACCTTATTATTATCTATCCTGACGACTAGTCACTTTACCCTGCCTTCATGTACATATCTACCTGAAATACCTTATTATTATCTATCCTGACGCCTAGTCACTTTACCCTGCCTTCATGTACATATCTACCTCAAATACCTTATTATTATCTATCCTGACGACTAGTCACTTTACCCTGCCTTCATGTACATATCTACCTCAAATACCTTATTATTATCTATCCTGACGCCTAGTCACTTTACCCTGCCTTCATGTACATATCTACCTCAAATACCTTATTATTATCTATCCTGACGACTAGTCACTTTACCCTGCCTTCATGTACATATCTACCTCAAATACCTTATTATTATCTATCCTGACGACTAGTCACTTTACCCTGCCTTCATGTACATATCTACCTCAAATACCTTATTATTATCTATCCTGACGCCTAGTCACTTTACCCTGCCTTCATGTACATATCTACCTCAAATACCTTATTATTATCTATCCTGACGACTAGTCACTTTACCCTGCCTTCATGTACATATCTACCTCAAATACCTTATTATTATCTATCCTGACGACTAGTCACTTTACCCTGCCTTCATGTACATATCTACCTCAAAAACCTTATTATTATCTATCCTGACGACTAGTCACTTTACCCTGCCTTCATGTACATATCTGCCTCAAATACCTTATTATTATCTATCCTGACGACTAGTCACTTTACCCTGCCTTCATGTACATATCTGCCTCAAATACCTTATTATTATCTATCCTGACGACTAGTCACTTTACCCTGCCTTCATGTACATATCTGCCTCAAATACCTTATTATTATCTATCCTGACGACTAGTCACTTTACCCTGCCTTCATGTACATATCTACCTCAAATACCTTATTATTATATATCCTGACGACTAGTCACTTTACCCTGCCTTCATGTACATATCTACCTCAAATACCTTATTATTATATATCCTGACGACTAGTCACTTTACCCTGCCTTCATGTACATATCTACCTCAAATACCTTATTATTATCTATCCTGACGCCTAGTCACTTTACCCTGCCTTCATGTACATATCTACCTCAAATACCTTATTATTATCTATCCTGACGACTAGTCACTTTACCCTGCCTTCATGTACATATCTACCTCAAATACCGTATTATTATCTATCCTGACGACTAGTCACTTTACCCTGCCTTCATGTACATATCTACCTCAAATACCTTATTATTATCTATCCTGACGACTAGTCACTTTACCCTGCCTTCATGTACATATCTACCTCAAATACCTTATTATTATCTATCCTGACGCCTAGTCACTTTACCCTGCCTTCATGTACATATCTACCTCAAATACCTTATTATTATCTATCCTGACGACTAGTCACTTTACCCTGCCTTCATGTACATATCTACCTCAAATACCTTATTATTATCTATCCTGACGACTAGTCACTTTACCCTGCCTTCATGTACATATCTACCTCAAATACCTTATTATTATCTATCCTGACGACTAGTCACTTTACCCTGCCTTCATGTACATATCTACCTCAAATACCTTATTATTATCTATCCTGACGACTAGTCACTTTACCCTGCCTTCATGTACATATCTACCTCAAAAACCTTATTATTATCTATCCTGACGACTAGTCACTTTACCCTGCCTTCATGTACATATCTACCTCAGATACCTTATTATTATCTATCCTGACGACTAGTCACTTTACCCTGCCTTCATGTACATATCTACCTCAAATACCTTATTATTATCTATCCTGACGACTAGTCACTTTACCCTGCCTTCATGTACATATCTACCTCAAATACCTTATTATTATCTATCCTGACGACTAGTCACTTTACCCTGCCTTCATGTACATATCTACCTCAAATACCTTATTATTATCTATCCTGACGACTAGTCACTTTACCCTGCCTTCATGTACATATCTACCTCAAATACCTTATTATTATCTATCCTGACGACTAGTCACTTTACCCTGCCTTCATGTACATATCTACCTCAAAAACCTTATTATTATCTATCCTGACGACTAGTCACTTTACCCTGCCTTCATGTACATATCTACCTCAAATACCTTATTATTATCTATCCTGACGACTAGTCACTTTACCCTGCCTTCATGTACATATCTACCTGAAATACCTTATTATTATCTATCCTGACGACTAGTCACTTTACCCTGCCTTCATGTACATATCTACCTCAAATACCTTATTATTATCTATCCTGACGACTAGTCACTTTACCCTGCCTTCATGTACATATCTACCTCAAATACCTTATTATTATCTATCCTGACGCCTAGTCACTTTACCCTGCCTTCATGTACATATCTACCTCAAATACCTTATTATTATCTATCCTGACGACTAGTCACTTTACCCTGCCTTCATGTACATATCTACCTCAAATACCTTATTATTATCTATCCTGACGACTAGTCACTTTACCCTGCCTTCATGTACATATCTACCTCAAATACCTTATTATTATCTATCCTGACGACTAGTCACTTTACCCTGCCTTCATGTACATATCTACCTCAAATACCTTATTATTATCTATCCTGACGACTAGTCACTTTACCCTGCCTTCATGTACATATCTACCTCAAAAACCTTATTATTATCTATCCTGACGACTAGTCACTTTACCCTGCCTTCATGTACATATCTGCCTCAAATACCTTATTATTATCTATCCTGACGACTAGTCACTTTACCCTGCCTTCATGTACATATCTGCCTCAAATACCTTATTATTATCTATCCTGACGACTAGTCACTTTACCCTGCCTTCATGTACATATCTGCCTCAAATACCTTATTATTATCTATCCTGACGCCTAGTCACTTTACCCTGCCTTCATGTACATATCTACCTCAAATACCTTATTATTATCTATCCTGACGCCTAGTCACTTTACCCTGCCTTCATGTACATATCTACCTCAAATACCTTATTATTATCTATCCTGACGACTAGTCACTTTACCCTGCCTTCATGTACATATCTACCTCAAATACCTTATTATTATCTATCCTGACGACTAGTCACTTTACCCTGCCTTCATGTACATATCTACCTCAAATACCTTATTATTATCTATCCTGACGACTAGTCACTTTACCCTGCCTTCATGTACATATCTACCTCAAAAACCTTATTATTATCTATCCTGACGACTAGTCACTTTACCCTGCCTTCATGTACATATCTGCCTCAAATACCTTATTATTATCTATCCTGACGACTAGTCACTTTACCCTGCCTTCATGTACATATCTGCCTCAAATACCTTATTATTATCTATCCTGACGACTAGTCACTTTACCCTGCCTTCATGTACATATCTGCCTCAAATACCTTATTATTATCTATCCTGACGACTAGTCACTTTACCCTGCCTTCATGTACATATCTGCCTCAAATACCTTATTATTATCTATCCTGACGACTAGTCACTTTACCCTGCCTTCATGTACATATCTACCTCAAATACCTTATTATTATCTATCCTGACGACTAGTCACTTTACCCTGCCTTCATGTACATATCTACCTCAAATACCTTATTATTATCTATCCTGACGCCTAGTCACTTTACCCTGCCTTCATGTACATATCTACCTCAAATACCTTATTATTATCTATCCTGACGACTAGTCACTTTACCCTGCCTTCATGTACATATCTACCTCAAATACCTTATTATTATCTATCCTGACGACTAGTCACTTTACCCTGCCTTCATGTACATATCTACCTCAAATACCTTATTATTATCTATCCTGACGACTAGTCACTTTACCCTGCCTTCATGTACATATCTACCTCAAATACCTTATTATTATCTATCCTGACGACTAGTCACTTTACCCTGCCTTCATGTACATATCTACCTCAAATACCTTATTATTATCTATCCTGACGCCTAGTCACTTTACCCTGCCTTCATGTACATATCTACCTCAAATACCTTATTATTATCTATCCTGACGACTAGTCACTTTACCCTGCCTTCATGTACATATCTACCTCAAATACCTTATTATTATCTATCCTGACGACTAGTCACTTTACCCTGCCTTCATGTACATATCTACCTCAAATACCTTATTATTATCTATCCTGACGACTAGTCACTTTACCCTGCCTTCATGTACATATCTACCTCAAAAACCTTATTATTATCTATCCTGACGACTAGTCACTTTACCCTGCCTTCATGTACATATCTGCCTCAAATACCTTATTATTATCTATCCTGACGACTAGTCACTTTACCCTGCCTTCATGTACATATCTGCCTCAAATACCTTATTATTATCTATCCTGACGACTAGTCACTTTACCCTGCCTTCATGTACATATCTGCCTCAAATACCTTATTATTATCTATCCTGACGACTAGTCACTTTACCCTGCCTTCATGTACATATCTGCCTCAAATACCTTATTATTATCTATCCTGACGACTAGTCACTTTACCCTGCCTTCATGTACATATCTACCTCAAATACCTTATTATTATATATCCTGACGACTAGTCACTTTACCCTGCCTTCATGTACATATCTACCTCAAATACCTTATTATTATCTATCCTGACGCCTAGTCACTTTACCCTGCTTTCATGTACATATCTACCTCAAATACCTTATTATTATCTATCCTGACGCCTAGTCACTTTACCCTGCCTTCATGTACATATCTACCTCAAATACCTTATTATTATCTATCCTGACGACTAGTCACTTTACCCTGCCTTCATGTACATATCTACCTCAAATACCTTATTATTATCTATCCTGACGACTAGTCACTTTACCCTGCCTTCATGTACATATCTACCTCAAAAACCTTATTATTATCTATCCTGACGACTAGTCACTTTACCCTGCCTTCATGTACATATCTGCCTCAAATACCTTATTATTATCTATCCTGACGACTAGTCACTTTACCCTGCCTTCATGTACATATCTGCCTCAAATACCTTATTATTATCTATCCTGACGACTAGTCACTTTACCCTGCCTTCATGTACATATCTGCCTCAAATACCTTATTATTATCTATCCTGACGACTAGTCACTTTACCCTGCCTTCATGTACATATCTACCTCAAATACCTTATTATTATATATCCTGACGACTAGTCACTTTACCCTGCCTTCATGTACATATCTACCTCAAATACCTTATTATTATATATCCTGACGACTAGTCACTTTACCCTGCCTTCATGTACATATCTACCTCAGATACATCATATGTCTGCACAGTGATCTGGCACTGGTACAGCCGTGTAGCTCCATCCCACTGGAAGACAGACAATAAATGAAATGTCCAGTTTTGTTTTACATTTGGTTGAGTTGAGAATTCAACGTGAAATCAACAAACAATTTCACCCTGTCATTGGATGTAGGTTAAAAGTTGGGTAAAAAAAGATGAAATGCCCTTATGTTGATGACTTTTTGTAAATTCAATTAATTTCCCATGTTGATTCAATGTCATCACATATATGTTTGGGTTGAAATGACGTGGAAACAACGTTGATTCAACCAGGATTCTTGTGTATTTTATTCCTCGTGTTAATATTTTAATTGTATTATATTTATTTAAATCTGCATAGTTGGGAAAGCCTCCTAAGCAAACATTTCACGGTTAAGTCTAAATTCGTTATATTCGGCACGTGACAAATACAAATGTAATCAGATTTACCCCAATGCGCCTTAAAGCTGCGGACTGTATTCCCTTCCTCGAAAGGAAATCCTGCACGGTTGTATTTGTCGTAAAGCATCTGCATGTGTTCCGTCATAGTATCCTGTAAAAGCACGTATTGCTCATCCTTCTCTGATCTGTCTTCGTCCTCCCGGTGTGCACCGGAGTGCCCAGATTCACCTTTTCTTTTCAAACCAGTGAAATGATCTTTCAACATCGCGCAATTTCCACCGAATAGATAGCTCCATCCGAGCAGCAGCAGTAACTGCGGACAGAGAGCCATGTTCCCAGTGAGAATATTGGTGGACACTTTGTCAGAAGAACTTGCTGGTCAAAATCTCCCACTCAGAGCGCGTTTCCCAGATCCTCTTATTTGTGAAAATGGGTGACATCACCTAGAGATTCGACCCGTGTTAAAAAAATATATAGAATCACCTGGAAAAACTCGACACTCACTAAAAGAAAGAAAGAAAGAAAGAAAGAAAGAAAGAAAGAAAGAAAGAAAGAAAGAAAGAAAGAAAGAAAGAAAGAAAGAAAGAAAGAAAGAAAGAAAGAAAGAAGAGGTGATAGCTAGCCAACAAAAGAATCGTGGCTGTGCTCCTGCAGTGCGCTCCGGTCTCGGCGGGTCTGCGGTGGACAGGTCCCAGCTCCGTTAAAGGTTACACGTTGAGAAGTTCTATTAAAGTTGTTCTGCTCTCTCGGTTGAGTGAATAAGGACTGGATGTAATAGCTCGTCCCAGTTGGATGTAATAGCTAATAACGTTGAAGAGGGCAGCAGCTCTTGGTTTTGTTCAGATCTGGGCAGATCTCTGCATCGGCAGCCAATCGTCCCCGTTCTCAGCTTTCATCGAAGGGAAGCATGTTGTGCTTGGTAATATACAGCATAGGGCTAGTGGGACCAGCTGGTTATTGCTCGTGTTGTGCTTGGTAATATACAGCATAGGGCTAGTGGGACCAGCTGGTTATTGCTCGTGTTGTGCTTGGTAATATACAGCATAGGGCTAGTGGGACCAGCTGGTTATTGCTCGTGTTGTGCTTGGTAATATACAGCATAGGGCTAGTGGGACCAGCTGGTTATTGCTCGTGTTGTGCTTGGTAATATACAGCATAGGGCTAGTGGGACCAGCTGGTTATTGCTCGTGTTGTGCTTGGTAATATACAGCATAGGGCTAGTGGGACCAGCTGGTTATTGCTCGTGTTGTGCTTGGTAATATACAGCATAGGGCTAGTGGGACCAGCTGGTTATTGCTCGTGTTGTGCTTGGTAATATACAGCATAGGGCTAGTGGGACCAGCTGGTTATTGCTCGTGTTGTGCTTGGTAATATACAGCATAGGGCTAGTGGGACCAGCTGGTTATTGCTCGTGTTGTGCTTGGTAATATACAGCATAGGGCTAGTGGGACCAGCTGGTTATTGCTCGTGTTGTGCTTGGTAATATACAGCATAGGGCTAGTGGGACCAGCTGGTTATTGCTCGTGTTGTGCTTGGTAATATACAGCATAGGGCTAGTGGGACCAGCTGGTTATTGCTCGTGTTGTGCTTGGTAATATACAGCATAGGGCTAGTGGGACCAGCTGGTTATTGCTCGTGTTGTGCTTGGTAATATACAGCATAGGGCTAGTGGGACCAGCTGGTTATTGCTCGTGTTGTGCTTGGTAATATACAGCATAGGGCTAGTGGGACCAGCTGGTTATTGCTCGTGTTGTGCTTGGTAATATACAGCATAGGGCTAGTGGGACCAGCTGGTTATTGCTCGTGTTGTGCTTGGTAATATACAGCATAGGGCTAGTGGGACCAGCTGGTTATTGCTCGTGTTGTGCTTGGTAATATACAGCATAGGGCTAGTGGGACCAGCTGGTTATTGCTCGTGTTGTGCTTGGTAATATACAGCATAGGGCTAGTGGGACCAGCTGGTTATTGCTCGTGTTGTGCTTGGTAATATACAGCATAGGGCTAGTGGGACCAGCTGGTTATTGCTCGTGTTGTGCTTGGTAATATACAGCATAGGGCTAGTGGGACCAGCTGGTTATTGCTCGTGTTGTGCTTGGTAATATACAGCATAGGGCTAGTGGGACCAGCTGGTTATTGCTCGTGTTGTGCTTGGTAATATACAGCATAGGGCTAGTGGGACCAGCTGGTTATTGCTCGTGTTGTGCTTGGTAATATACAGCATAGGGCTAGTGGGACCAGCTGGTTATTGCTCGTGTTGTGCTTGGTAATATACAGCATAGGGCTAGTGGGACCAGCTGGTTATTGCTCGTGTTGTGCTTGGTAATATACAGCATAGGGCTAGTGGGACCAGCTGGTTATTGCTCGTGTTGTGCTTGGTAATATACAGCATAGGGCTAGTGGGACCAGCTGGTTATTGCTCGTGTTGTGCTTGGTAATATACAGCATAGGGCTAGTGGGACCAGCTGGTTATTGCTCGTGTTGTGCTTGGTAATATACAGCATAGGGCTAGTGGGACCAGCTGGTTATTGCTCGTGTTGTGCTTGGTAATATACAGCATAGGGCTAGTGGGACCAGCTGGTTATTGCTCGTGTTGTGCTTGGTAATATACAGCATAGGGCTAGTGGGACCAGCTGGTTATTGCTCGTGTTGTGCTTGGTAATATACAGCATAGGGCTAGTGGGACCAGCTGGTTATTGCTCGTGTTGTGCTTGGTAATATACAGCATAGGGCTAGTGGGACCAGCTGGTTATTGCTCGTGTTGTGCTTGGTAATATACAGCATAGGGCTAGTGGGACCAGCTGGTTATTGCTCGTGTTGTGCTTGGTAATATACAGCATAGGGCTAGTGGGACCAGCTGGTTATTGCTCGTGTTGTGCTTGGTAATATACAGCATAGGGCTAGTGGGACCAGCTGGTTATTGCTCGTGTTGTGCTTGGTAATATACAGCATAGGGCTAGTGGGACCAGCTGGTTATTGCTCGTGTTGTGCTTGGTAATATACAGCATAGGGCTAGTGGGACCAGCTGGTTATTGCTCGTGTTGTGCTTGGTAATATACAGCATAGGGCTAGTGGGACCAGCTGGTTATTGCTCGTGTTGTGCTTGGTAATATACAGCATAGGGCTAGTGGGACCAGCTGGTTATTGCTCGTGTTGTGCTTGGTAATATACAGCATAGGGCTAGTGGGACCAGCTGGTTATTGCTCGTGTTGTGCTTGGTAATATACAGCATAGGGCTAGTGGGACCAGCTGGTTATTGCTCGTGTTGTGCTTGGTAATATACAGCATAGGGCTAGTGGGACCAGCTGGTTATTGCTCGTGTTGTGCTTGGTAATATACAGCATAGGGCTAGTGGGACCAGCTGGTTATTGCTCGTGTTGTGCTTGGTAATATACAGCATAGGGCTAGTGGGACCAGCTGGTTATTGCTCGTGTTGTGCTTGGTAATATACAGCATAGGGCTAGTGGGACCAGCTGGTTATTGCTCGTGTTGTGCTTGGTAATATACAGCATAGGGCTAGTGGGACCAGCTGGTTATTGCTCGTGTTGTGCTTGGTAATATACAGCATAGGGCTAGTGGGACCAGCTGGTTATTGCTCGTGTTGTGCTTGGTAATATACAGCATAGGGCTAGTGGGACCAGCTGGTTATTGCTCGTGTTGTGCTTGGTAATATACAGCATAGGGCTAGTGGGACCAGCTGGTTATTGCTCGTGTTGTGCTTGGTAATATACAGCATAGGGCTAGTGGGACCAGCTGGTTATTGCTCGTGTTGTGCTTGGTAATATACAGCATAGGGCTAGTGGGACCAGCTGGTTATTGCTCGTGTTGTGCTTGGTAATATACAGCATAGGGCTAGTGGGACCAGCTGGTTATTGCTCGTGTTGTGCTTGGTAATATACAGCATAGGGCTAGTGGGACCAGCTGGTTATTGCTCGTGTTGTGCTTGGTAATATACAGCATAGGGCTAGTGGGACCAGCAGGTTATTGCTCGTGTTGTGCTTGGTAATATACAGCATAGGGCTAGTGGGACCAGCTGGTTATTGCTCGTGTTGTGCTTGGTAATATACAGCATAGGGCTAGTGGGACCAGCTGGTTATTGCTCGTGTTGTGCTTGGTAATATACAGCATAGGGCTAGTGGGACCAGCTGGTTATTGCTCGTGTTGTGCTTGGTAATATACAGCATAGGGCTAGTGGGACCAGCTGGTTATTGCTCGTGTTGTGCTTGGTAATATACAGCATAGGGCTAGTGGGACCAGCTGGGCTCCCAAGTGGCACAGTGGTCTATCTCAGTGCTAGAGGCGTCACTACATACACCTTGGTTCGAATCCAGACTGTATCACAACCGGCTGTGATTGGGAGTCTCATAGGGCGGCGCACAATTGGCCCAGCGTCATCCGAGTTTTGCCAGTGTAGGCCGTCATTGTAAATAAATTTGTTCTTAACTTGCCTAGGTTAAATAAAAAAATATAAATAAAAAATCCTCTCAGATAGGGAGATAGAGAGAGAGAGAGAGAGCGCGAGAGAGTTGCTCAGGAAAGGTTATAATAGTTATGTCATCTTGTAGTTAAAATATATTTAATCAATTGTAAATTTACATTTTCCTTTTTTCATGAGCAATTCAATTATTTATCTAAATTCTCAAAAATCTTAATATATATATATATTTTACCCCTTTTTCTCCTAAATTTCGTGTTATCCAATAGGTAGTTACAGTAGGTAGTTACAGTCTGGTCCCATCGCTGCAACTCCGGTACGGACTCGGGAGAGGCGAAGGTCGAAAGCCACAACCCACCAAGGAGCACTTTCAGTCACAGACTGATCCCACCACGGTGTGCCAGAGAGCGCTACAGGAGGTCCTTCCTGCCGGCGGCTATTAGACTATATAATGCCTCACCGGGGTGCCGTGCCGTCGGCAACATAGATCTGGAACTGTTGGGGTGCTAGGACCTAGTTTAACAATTATGCATCCATCCGTGAGTAACTCTGGTCTGTAATCACTCATTCACTCAGGACTTATTTATTCATACAGGTCTGTATATACATACTCATGTACAGTTGTTATATCATATCACGTGCAATATTGTAAGTAATTATTGGACTGAACTTACGTAGTCATTCACTCAGGAATGCATATTAGTATCCTGCCAGTTGCACCTTTTCTCATTGCTTTTAGTATATCGAATGTGCAATACGTGCAGTTGTCTGTAATTAAACCCTGCGCACTAAGGACTGTATTTTAAGGGAATTACTATTATTACCCCAAATGATATCATACACACATTTAGCTATTAAAGTATCTCTTCCTGTCATTTACCTGTACAGTTTGTGTAAACATGCAAGTATTCACTTATCTGTAAATATAACTGTATACCTAACTGTACAGCTAATTTAACCATGCAAAATGTTCACTTACCTGTTCATTTACCCAGTCTGTCTAGTAAGTAAACTATTATTACCCTCGCTCATATCATACGCATTTTTAGCTACTGAAGTATTTCTCTGCCATCGACCTGTATAGTATAGTTAACCATCCAACATCCACCAATGTATAGTGTACATATTCAGCCAACCACTCATACTATGCTATGTCTTTTTATAGCTTTTTTTTGCACTCCAGATATCTTGTATTTCTATACTTTTTCATACTGCCGCTCTATGTATCATGTATCGTGTATCTGTCTTTTGTGTATTTTCGTTGTGGCATTTTGCACCTGCCCTGTGTTTTGTTGTAGCTGCTTGACAATGAAATTTCCCCCCCGGGGGATCAATAAAGTACCTATCTATCTATCTATCTATCTATCTATCTATCTATCTATCTATCTATCTATCTATCTATCTATCTATCTATCTATCTATCTATCTATCTATCTATCTATCTATCTATCTATCTATCTATCTATCTATCTATCTATCTATCTATCTATCTATCTATCTATCTATCTATCTATCTATCTATCTATCTATCTATCAATCAATCTATCAAGCCGCACTGCTTCTTGACGCACTACTCGCTTAACCCGGAAGCCATCCGCACCAATGTGTCGGAGGAAACACCGTACAACTGGAATCCGAGGTCAGCGTGCATGCGCCCGGCCCGCCACAGGAGTCGCTAGAACGCGATGGGACAAGGACATCCTGGCCGGCCAATCCCTACCCTAACCCAGACGACGCTGGGCCAATTGTGCACCACCTCATGTGTCTCCCTGTTGCGACAAAGCCCGGGTCTGTAGTGACGCCTCTATCAATGCGATACAGTGCCTTAGACCACTGCACCACTCGGGAGCCTTTTTAAATATTCTAAGACAAATTTGATTAACACATGGTTCTTCTAATAAAGTCATGTGGTTAATAACAGCCTAGGTTATTGTGGTGTTGAAAACCAGATTCTCGTCACGTCTCCAACCAACGGCCGGGTAGAATGCGTCATCATGTCATCTCAACTGTCAACGTGTGAAACGTACTCCTGCAAAGCGCTGTATGCCTGGGCCGTGCGCGGTGCTGAATGAAACGGCTTATTGTCGGGTATTAAAGGCTTTCTTCCCTATTTAGGCCAGTTCAATAGAGCTAAGTACAAGCATCCTGTATATCACAGTGCGATCCGGATGCTGCAGTGCGTCCCCTACACATCAGAGCAATGTGAGGGCTTTAGATGGGGCTACCCACCCCACCCTTGCCCCCTACCCATCCTTCTGTCCTGTCACTGAGGTCTTTTTCTGGGTCAGTCGGCAGGAAATTATTATTTCCCCATCCCATCCCGTCCCATGCTGGACATCTGATGGTAATAATATTAGCTCTCTCTGTTATGAGACATGCTCTGCATTCCAGAGGTAATAATATTATCTCTCTCTCTGTTATGAGACATGCTCTGCATTCCAGAGGTAATAATATTATCTCTCTCTGTTAGGATACACATGCTCTCCATTCCAGAGGTAATAATATTATCTCTCTCTCTCTGTTAGGATACACATGCTCTCCATTCCAGAGGTAATAATATTATCTCTCTCTGTTAGGATACACATGCTCTCCATTCCAGAGGTAATAATATTATCTCTCTCTCTCTCTCTCTCTGTTAGGATACACATGCTCTCCATTCCAGAGGTAATAATATTATCTCTCTCTCTCTGTTAGGATACACATGCTCTCCATTCCAGAGGTAATAATATTATCTCTCTCTCTCTGTTAGGATACACATGCTCTCCATTCCAGAGGTAATAATATTATCTCTCTCTCTCTGTTAGGATACACATGCTCTCCATTCCAGAGGTAATAATATTATCTCTCTCTCTCTGTTAGGATACACATGCTCTCCATTCCAGAGGTAATAATATTATCTCTCTCTCTCTGTTAGGATACACATGCTCTCCATTCCAGAGGTAATAATATTATCTCTCTCTCTCTCTGTTAGGATACACATGCTCTCCATTCCAGAGGTAATAATATTATCTCTCTCTCTCTCTGTTAGGATACACATGCTCTCCATTCCAGAGGTAATAATATTATCTCTCTCTCTCTGTTAGGATACACATGCTCTCCATTCCAGAGGTAATATTATTATCTCTCTCTCTCTGTTAGGATACACATGCTCTCCATTCCAGATTAGAGAAATACCATAGGTATTAGTGTCATGGACTTATAGCCCAGTATTGATACTGTACTTGTTATTGTCATGGACTGGAGAACAGGCAGTACACTGGGGTTTCTGTAGGCTGCACTGTATTGTACAGTTGGGAGAACAGGCAGTACACTGGGGTTTCTGTAGGCTGCACTGTATTGTACAGTTGGGAGAACAGGCAGTACACTGGGGTTTCTGTAGGCTGCACTGTATTGTACAGTTGGGAGAACAGGCAGTACACTGGGGTTTCTGTAGGCTGCACTGTATTGTACAGTTGGGAGAACAGGCAGTACACTGGGGTTTCTGTAGGCTGCACTGTATTGTACAGTTGGGAGAACAGGCAGTACACTGGGGTTTCTGTAGGCTGCACTGTATTGTACAGTTGGGAGAACAGGCAGTACACTGGGGTTTCTGTAGGCTGCACTGTATTGTACAGTTGGGAGAACAGGCAGTACACTGGGGTTTCTGTAGGCTGCACTGTATTGTACAGTTGGGAGAACAGGCAGTACACTGGGGTTTCTGTAGGCTGCACTGTATTGTACATTTTGTAAGTATAGTGTGTGTTCAGTGTTTGTAAAGTAAAACAGACTGACATCCCACTGGGCACTGACGTCAGTTCAATGTATAGTTTTGATTTACATATGGTTGAGTTGTCAACTAATGTAAATTCAATGTGAAATCAACAAAATACATTTAGTGCAAAATAAATGCACTAAATGAATTTAAAAATGTTATGGTTGAGAGGGATGAGGCAAAAGGAATGGCAAATACGTCTGGCTGCACAACCGATTGGCAAACACACTGCAATTGGAGAAATCATGTGACTAAACAGGATATAAAGAGAATAACCTACACTATGAAACAAAGATAAATGATATAAAGGATGATAGTAAAAAGCTCTGGAGCTCCTTCTATGAAATATTTAGTAAAAAGGCAAACTCAGCTCCATCATTCATTCATTGAATCAATGGCTCATTCATCACAAAACCCACTGATATTGACAATGACTTTAATGATTTTATCATTGGCAAGTTAGGCATGACATGCCATCAACAAACACTGACACTACACAGCCTAGTATATCTGACCAAATTATGAAAGACAAGCATTGTAAGTTTGAATTCCGTAAAGTGAGTGTGGAAGAGGTGAAAAAATGATTGTTGTCTATCAACAATGACAAGCCACCGGGATCTGACAACTTGGATGGAAAATGACTGAGGATAATAGTGGACGATATTGTCACTCCTATTTGCCATATATTCAATTTAAGCCTATAGAAAGTGTGTTCCCTCAGGCTCGGAGGGAAGCTAAAGTCATTCCTCCACCCAAGAATAGTAAAGCCCCATTTACTGGCTCAAATAGCCGACCAATCAGCAAGTTCCCAACCCTTAGTACATAAAAAAAAATGGTGTTTGTCTTCAGTGCGGCTTTTGACATTATGGATCATAGTCTGCTGCTGGCATTTTAGACACATTTGCTCAGTATGGCAAGTTTTCACTCACCAGCTCTATGAAGACACTCTGTTCGTTCCAATGGAAAACACAGGGGTTTCAATACCTTGGGAACTTTGTAACACCAGACTGATCTACGAACCTGGATCTCCCTCCCAATTAGTTTAGTCAGAAGAATCAATGTTGTCAGTATGAACATCCTCCCTATATGTAACTATTCCTGTTAGATTTGGGCAGACCTCTTTCTAACGCTTTGTGATTAAACTAACCTGATTGAAAAGTGTAGTAGCAAATGCCGCCTTGCCACACATTTTCTGCTGGCCCTGCATCTAACTGCAACCTTAGACCTGACCTCTGAGTCTAACTGCAACCTTAGACCTGACCTCTGAGTCTAACTGCAACCTTAGACCTGACCTCTGAGTCTAACTGCAACCTTAGACCTGACCTCTGAGTCTAACTGCAACCTTAGACCTGACCTCTGAGTCTAACTGCAACCTTAGACCTGACCTCTGAGTCTAACTGCAACCTTAGACCTGACCTCTGAGTCTAACTGCAACCTTAGACCTGACCTCTGAGTCTAACTGCAACCTTAGACCTGACCACACACACACACACACACACACACACACACACACACACACACACACACACACACACACACACACACACACACAGAGAGAGAGAGAGAGTTTGACTGTCTAGCCATTCCTTCTCAATCCAATTCCATTTAAAAGTCAATCACAAACCACAGTTTGTTTTGACCGTAAACAAACCAATGGAATATGTGATGACCCATCATGGTAATGAAACATATCAGCCACATCTCCTACAGGCTGTTTCAGAGTGATCTACAATCAAAGCTACGGAAACAACTAACTAAAAACACATCAAACCAACAGAAGGGGTGCCAACTGACCAGCCAGTCGCCCACCACCGCAACAAATATTTCTCAAGTCAATTATTTGTAAACTCCCCATTCTCTCTCTCTGTGGACTGGAAATAGTCACTCTCTCTGTGGACTGGAAATAGTCACTCTCTCTCTCTCTCTGTGGACTGGAAACAGTCATTCTCTCTGTGGACTGGAAATAGTCACTCTCTCTCTCTCTCTGTGGACTGGAAACAGTCATTCTCTCTGTGGACTGGAAACAGTCATTCTCTCTCTCTCTGTGGACTGGAAACAGTCATTCTCTCTGTGGACTGGAAACAGTCATTCTCTCTCTCTCTGTGGACTGGAAACAGTCATTCTCTCTGTGGACTGGAAATAGTCACTCTCTCTCTCTCTCTCTCTGTGGACTGGAAACAGTCATTCTCTCTGTGGACTAGAAACAGTCATTCTCTCTCTCTCTGTGGACTGGAAACAGTCATTCTCTCTCTCTCTGTGGACTGGAAAGTCATTCTCTCTCTCTGTGGACTGGAAACAGTCATTCTCTCTTTCTGTGGACTGGAAACAGTCATTCTCTCTTTCTGTGGACTGGAAACAGTCATTCTCTCTCTCTGTGGACTGGAAACAGTCATTCTCTCTCTCTCTCTGTGTGGACTGGAAATAGTCATTCTCTCTCTCTCTGTGGACTGAAAACAGTCATTCTCTCTCTCTCTGTGGACTGGAAACAGTCATTCTCTCTCTCTCTGTGGACTGGAAACAGTCATTCTATCTCTCTGTGGACTGGAAACAGTCATTCTCTCTCTCTCTGTGGACTGGAAACAGTCATTCTCTCTCTGTGGACTGGAAACAGTCATTCTCTCTCTCTGTGTGGACTGGAAACAGTCATTCTCTCTCTCTCTCTCTCTCTGTGGACTGGAAACAGTCATTCTATCTCTCTGTGGACTGGAAACAGTCATTCTCTCTCTCTCTGTGGACTGGAAACAGTCATTCTCTCTCTGTGGACTGGAAACAGTCATTCTCTCTCTCTGTGTGGACTGGAAACAGTCATTCTCTCTCTCTCTCTCTCTCTCTCTCTGTGGACTGGAAACAGCCATTCTCTCTCTCTCTGTGGACTGGAAATAGTCATTCTCTCTCTCTCTCTCTCTCTCTGTGGACTGGAAACAGTCATTCTCTCTCTCTCTGTGGACTGGAAACAGTCATTCTCTCTCTCTCTGTGGACTGGAAACAGTCATTCTCTCTCTCTGTGGACTGGAAACAGTCATTCTCTCTCTCTCTGTGGACTGGAAACAGTCATTCTCTCTCTCTCTGTGGACTGGAAACAGTCATTCTCTCTCTCTGTGGACTGGAAACAGTCATTCTCTCTCTCTCTGTGGACTGGAAACAGTCATTCTCTCTCTCTCTGTGGACTGGAAACAGTCATTCTCTCTCTCTGTGGACTGGAAACAGTCATTCTCTCTCTCTCTCTCTCTCTCTCTCTCTCTCTCTCTCTGTGGACTGGAAACAGTCATTCTCTCTCTCTGTGGACTGGAAACAGTCATTCTCTCTCTCTGTGGACTGGAAACAGTCATTGAATGAGTGATAAGGGGCTTTGATGCAGCTAGTAAACCAATGTCCGTCCCAAATGGCACCCTATTCCCTATTCAAAAGGGTGCCATTTGGGACGTAACCTAGGTCTGCCTGGCATCTGGGAGGAGGAGGAGGAGGAAGAATGCTTGGAGCCAGTTTCCTTCCTTTGTCTCCGTGGAGACGGGCAGGCAGCCCCCCCTGTGTCTCAGAGCTCTTAAGTCTTTCATTTGTTTAGACAAACAGCTATAAACATGTAGAGCAGCAGAGCAGGGTGGAACTGAACTGGAGTAGAGTCGCCTACAGGCCTCATGTCCTCCTACAGCAGGTTCCTGGTTCTCGCTCCAAGGCAGCGTCCCAAATGGCACCCTATTCTCTATATACTGTAGTGCACTATACAGAAAATAGAGTGCCATTTGGGACGCATCCTCAAAAAACTCTGGGCCTGCCTTTACTACGGGGAATACAAAACAATTAGACAGGACAGGGTACACTCAAAACACACTGACTGCAAAGCTCCTAGCAGAGCTAATTTAACTCTAAACTGCATCTCAACAGCATAACACTAGGCCACAAGGTCTACCTGCAGTCTCGAAGCTGGAGGTTCCTATCTCCCTCACTAACTTTAAGCATCAGCTGTCAGAGCTGCTTATCGATCACTGTACCTGTATACAGCCCTTCTGTAAATAGCCCACCCTACTACCTCATCCCCATATTTATTATTTTAGCTCATTTACACTCCAGTATGTCTATTTGCACATCATAATTTGCACATCCTTCATTCCTGTGTTAATGATGATAATCTGTAATTTATTTCTCCACTATGGTCTATTTATTGTCCTACCTCCTAACCTTACTACATTTACACTCTGTATATAGATGTTCTATTGTACGTTTGTTTATTCCCATGTGTAACTCTGTGTTGTTGTTGTCTCACTGCTTTGCTTTGTCTTGGCCAGGTCACAGTTGCAAATGAGAACTTGTTCTCAACTGACCTACCTGGTTAAATAAAGGTGAAATAAAACCTACCTGGTTAAATAAAGGTGAAATTAAAATAAATAAAATAAATAAATATATTTATGAACTAGCTCTCACTTGGTATAGACTTGATCCTGATCATAACATCTGACTTGGTATAGACTTGATCCTGATCATAACATCTCACTTGGTATAGACTTGATCCTGATCATAACATCTGACTTGGTATAGACTTGATCCTGATCATAACATCTGACTTGGTATAGACTTGATCCTGATCATAACATCTGACTTGGTATAGACTTGATCCTGATCATAACATCTGACTTGGTATAGACTTGATCCTGATCATAACATCTGACTTGGTATAGACTTGATCCTGATCATAACATCTGACTTGGTATAGACTTGATCCTGATCATAACATCTTACTTGGTATAGACTTGATCCTGATCATAACATCTGACTTGGTATAGACTTGATCCTGATCATAACATCTGACTTGGTATAGACTTGATCCTGATCATAACATCTGACTTGGTATAGACTTGATCCTGATCATAACATCTTACTTGGTATAGACTTGATCCTGATCATAACATCTGACTTGGTATAGACTTGATCCTGATCATAACATCTGACTTGGTATAGACTTGATCCTGATCATAACATCTGACTTGGTATAGACTTGATCCTGATCATAACATCTGACTTGGTATAGACTTGATCCAAGATAAGAGGTTATCAGCAGTAAAGTCTACCATAAGGTCAATCCTTTTGTTGTTTGGGTTTTCAATGGGACTTTCAGTGTGCAGCACAGCTCCCTACAGGATGGTTAGGCTACATCATCCTCAGTCCCCAGTCCCCAGTCCCCACACCCAGATGGAGAAGTTGATAGCAAGAGGCAGGAGTAGCAGCACGTCACAAACCTTTATTACATCACATTAGAGGCTTACAGTGAGTTCCAATAGGTGGTTAATAGCAGTGTGATGTGAGGTGGTAACAGGAGGGAGACAGTGGAGCGGTTAGGTCCAGGTGGTTAATAGCAGTGTGATGTGAGGTGGTAACAGGAGGGAGACAGTGGAGCGGTTAGGTCCAGGTGGTTAATAGCAGTGTGATGTGAGGTGGTAACAGGAGGGAGACAGTGGAGCGGTTAGGTCCAGGTGGTTAATAGCAGTGTGATGTGAGGTGGTAACAGGAGGGAGACAGTGGAGCGGTTAGGTCCAGGTGGTTAATAGCAGTGTGATGTGAGGTGGTAACAGGAGGGAGACAGTGGAGCGGTTAGTTCTAGGTTTTCCTCCTGGTGATGTGGTCGTAGATGACAACCTGGCTGTAGAGTTCAGACTGGAGGGCAGTCCTGGAGGAGTTGTCACCTGGTGAGGCCTAGAGAGGAGAGTTACAGAGTTAGAGAGGAAACCAACATCAGGCGAAGCCTACAGACAGGAGGGTTAGAGGAGAAACACTGTTGGGAAATATCCCAAAGTTCTTCGAACTAACATCCTTTGTTATTAGATTATTCAATGAACTAAATTAGAATGTACAATGTGTGTGTTTAAAATCCAACAAAGTCCAAAAGCCAGAAACAATCTGTATCCTAGTTAAAGGATGTTATCGGACATCAGAACATGCCGCTTTGAAGATTTAGGAGTTTCTGGGCGTGTCTGAACATACATTCCAGTCTGCCTCCACCAAGATAACACACGGCAGTGTGTGGGGAGCAGCTGTGGACAGATTACATAAGGCAGTGTGTGTGGGGAGCAGCTGTGGGCAGATTACATAAAGTAGTGTGTAGGGAGCAGCTGTGGGCAGATTACATAAGGCAGTGTGTGTGGGGAGCAGCTGTGGGCAGATTACATAAGGCAGTGTGTGTGGGGAGCAGCTGTGGACAGATTACATAAGGCAGTGTGTGTGGGGAGCAGCTGTGGACAGATTACATAAGGTAGTGTGTAGGGAGCAGCTGTGGACAGATTACATAAGGCAGTGTGTGTGGGGAGCAGCTGTGGACAGATTACATAAGGTAGTGTGTAGGGAGCAGCTGTGGACCTATATAAAAGGCTCACTGTGTCAGAAGGTTTTAGTGGAAGTGGACACTCAGCCCAGCCACGCATTACTACCATTGCACTTTTACCTGAAATGATACTTACGTAGGTGTCTTCATCAGTACCACAGCGTCTGCATCACACAGATCTCATGAGAGGTATAATAGTGAAGAAAATAATATGCTTTGCATGTATTTTTATGTATGAAATAAAATAAAATTTCTCTCATTACAGAATCTGTTCTGTTCTGAACGGTTTCGCAGGTTTGTGCTCTAAAATGAATAAATCCAATGGGATAAAGACTTTCACATCAAAAACAAAGACTGTTGGCTTGAGCAGACACAATGGTCATGGTATGACTGTTGGCTTGAGCAGACACAATGGTCATGGTATGACTGTTGGCTTGAGCAGACACAATGGTCATGGTATGATTGTTGGCTTGAGCAGACACAATGGTCATGGTATGATTGTTGGCTTGAGCAGACACAATGGTCATGGTATGACTGTTGGCTTGAGCAGACACAATGGTCATGGTATGATTGTTGGCTTGAGCAGACACAATGGTCATGGTATGACTGTTGGTTTGAGCAGACACAATGTTTATGGTATGATTGTTGGCTTGAGCAGACACAATGGTCATGGTATGACTGTTGGTTTGAGCAGACACAATGGTCATGGTATGATTGTTGGCTTGAGCAGACACAATGGTCATGGTATGACTGTTGGTTTGAGCAGACACAATGGTCATGGTATGATTGTTGGCTTGAGCAGACACAATGGTCATGGTATGACTGTTGGCTTGAGCAGACACAATGGTCATGGTATGATTGTTGGTTTGAGCAGACACAATGGTCATGGTATGATTGTTGGCTTGAGCAGACACAATGGTCATGGTATGATTGTTGGCTTGAGCAGACACAATGGTCATGGTATGATTGTTGGCTTGAGCAGACACAATGTTTATGGTATGATTGTTGGCTTGAGCAGACACAATGGTCATGGTATGATTGTTGGCTTGAGCAGACACAATGTTTATGGTATGATTGTTGGCTTGAGCAGACACAATGGTCATGGTATGATTGTTGGCTTGAGCAGACACAATGGTCATGGTATGACTGTTGGTTTGAGCAGACACAATGGTCATGGTATGATTGTTGGTTTGAGCAGACACAATGGTCATGGTATGATTGTTGGCTTGAGCAGACACAATGGTCATGGTATGACTGTTGGTTTGAGCAGACACAATGGTCATGGTATGATTGTTGGTTTGAGCAGACACAATGGTCATGGTATGATTGTTGGCTTGAGCAGACACAATGGTCATGGTATGACAACGAGATAACAAGAAGCAACCCAGCAACATTCGTTAGGTCGAGGCAAAAACTGTCCAGTTGTGCTGATGGTTAGAGAATGTTTGTATAAAACATTCACCTGATGTCACAAGAATGTTCCCAGAACACATTGAATCTGTTCCCAGAATGTTTCATTAGATTGTGGCAACAGTTTGGTGAGAACATAGTGGTGGCATCACAAAATATATGTTCCCAAAATACAAAAACAATCCAGATGTTCGGATGATTATATAATGTTTCTTTTAGGGTGAAAAAATATTCACCTGATGTTACAAGAACATCCCCAGAACACACTTTGTCTGTTCTTTAAAGGTTCCCATAATGCTTCTTTAAGTTGTGGTAACATTGTGGTGATATGACAAGAGATATGTTCCCAAAACAATACAACTGTCCAGTTGTGCTGAAATTCAGATAACAGGGTGCACAAAATATTTATTTGATGAGTGAGTTCTTTAAAGGTTCCCAGATATTTTTTTTATGATCTGAAAAGAAAAAGTGATCCTAGATCAGCACTCATAGTCTTGGATAACTTGTAAATATGGGTTCAGAAGTATGCAACATATAAAGAGGATGGGTGAAGTGATGGTGTATAACCCAGTTACCAGTATCTCCCTGGGTTAGTTATGTCTAGAGGATGGGTGAAGTGATGGTGTATAACCCAGTTACCAGTATCTCCCTGGGTTAGTTATGTCTAGAGGATGGGTGAAGTGATGGTGTATAACCCAGTTACCAGTATCTCCCTGGGTTAGTTATGTCTAGAGGATGGGTGAAGTGATGGTGTATAACCCAGTTACCAGTATCTCCCTGGGTTAGTTATGTCTAGAGGATGGGTGAAGTGATGGTGTATAACCCAGTTACCAGTATATCCCTGGGTTAGTTATGTCTAGAGGATGGGTGAAGTGATGGTGTATAACCCAGTTACCAGTATCTCCCTGGGTTAGTTATGTCTAGAGGATGGGTGAAGTGATGGTGTATAACCCAGTTACCAGTATCTCCCTGGGTTAGTTATGTCTAGAGGATGGGTGAAGTGATGGTGTATAACCCAGTTACCAGTATATCCCTGGGTTAGTTATGTCTAGAGGATGGGTGAAGTGGTGGTGTATAACCCAGTTACCAGTATCTCCCTGGGTTAGTTATGTCTAGAGGATGGGTGAAGTGATGGTGTATAACCCAGTTACCAGTATCTCCCTGGGTTAGTTATGTCTAGAGGATGGGTGAAGTGGTGGTGTATAACCCAGTTACCAGTATCTCCCTGGGTTAGTTATGTCTAGAGGATGGGTGAAGTGATGGTGTATAACCCAGTTACCAGTATATCCCTGGGTTAGTTATGTCTAGAGGATGGGTGAAGTGATGGTGTATAACCCAGTTACCAGTATCTCCCTGGGTTAGTTATGTCTAGAGGATGGGTGAAGTGGTGGTGTATAACCCAGTTACCAGTATCTCCCTGGGTTAGTTATGTCTAGAGGATGGGTGAAGTGATGGTGTATAACCCAGTTACCAGTATCTCCCTGGGTTAGTTATGTCTAAGAAGGCTAAAAGATAAGGATAGATTCCTGAATGACCGTTCTGCCGTGGCTATAGACTGAACAAAGCTGTAAGAGAGCTTCCCTGGTGGTGCAGAGGATTAAACATTGCAGGTTCAAACCCCACATGTGCAGATTGTCAACATATGAAGTGTAGAAAAATGTGTTTGTATGATTAAATGCTGTTCAAATGACCTATGAATGAAATTAAAATGCAGTTCTCAAATGTGAAATGCTATTAAATCTGGAGAGAAACATAATGGGAAGGTATTTCGATATGCTTTAAGGAGCTACACGTGTGCTGAGAATGTTGTGGTAATATTACGTAAAACTTCAATATAATTTTTTCTAAATGTTCTGAGGACCTCCAAGACGAGGCCAAATGTATATTGTGTGAACATTAATGGGATATTATGTTAAACCCAAAACAAATATTAGATGAACGTCATAAAAACGGCAACACTGTGGGAATGTTCTGTGCAACCTTCATGAATATCACACAAATATTCTTGCAACATCCCAGACAACTCCCACAACTTAATTAAATGTTCTGGGAACATTTACAGAACTTAGACTAGGTTCCCTGTCAATATTCTTACAACATTAAGGCAATGCCCTGTGCAACGTAATGTAAATGTATGAATGTCATCACAACTGAGCATATTTTGTCTCTTTTTAATGTACCCACACTGTTCCCATAACTCATTACATGTTCTGGGAACATTCTTGTAACATCAGGTGAATGTTTTTTGCACCCTAAAATAAATATTGCATAATCATCCACACAACTGGACAGTTTTGTGTTCCCACCAGACTGTTCCCACAACCTAATGAAACATTCTGGGAACCTTTAAAGAACAGACAACAGGCGGATGTTTTATACAAACGTTGTTTAATCATCAACACAACTGGGTTGAGCTTTGCCAGGGCTGAGTCTGTGCTTTGCCAGGGCTGAGTCTGTGCTTTGCCAGGGCTGAGTCTGTGCTTTGCCAGGGCTGGGTCTGTGCTTTGCCAGGGCTGGGTCTGTGCTTTGCCAGGGCTGAGTCTGTGCTTTGCCAGGGCTGAGTCTGTGCTTTGCCAGGGCTGGGTCTGTGCTTTGCCAGGGCTGGGTCTGTGCTTTGCCAGGGCTGGGTCTGTGCTTTGCCAGGGCTGGGTCTGTTCTTTGCCAGGGCTGAGTCTGTGCTTTGCCAGGGCTGGGTCTGTGCTTTGCCAGGGCTGGGTCTGTGCTTTGCCAGGGCTGGGTCTGTGCTTTGCCAGGGCTGGGTCTGTTCTTTGCCAGGGCTGAGTCTGTGCTTTGCCAGGGCTGGGTCTGTGCTTTGCCAGGGCTGGGTCTGTGCTTTGCCAGGGCTGGGTCTGTGCTTTGCCAGGGCTGGGTCTGTGCTTTGCTGGGTTGAGTTGGGCTGGGGCAGTGCCATGCTGTTTAGGACTGGGCTGGGTTCCGGGCATGTGGGTGGTTACTGGTTGCCTCTAGTGTTTTTAATAGGCAGCCTGGTCTGCTCTACTCTACTCTGTGTTGCTCTGGTCGTAGCTGGGCGGTGCTCGACCACAGCTGGAACAGCGCAGCAGAACTCAACAACACGGCTGAACTAAATATGTCCCCAAAGCACAGTTTGCAACTCCTCATGTTCAAAATAGTTCTACTGCTCCACAAAGCTCCTTCCCTCCCCACATTGCCCCCAGCAGAAAGGATAGAGATCTGAATATGTTGTTAACACCCAGAACTAGCAGCACTTGACCCTCCTGTTCAGTGTTTAATGACAGTCAGCAGGTGAACTAACTCTGTCCGTCTGTCTGACAGCAGCACCATGTCTGTCTGTCTGTGTCGGTCGGTCTGTCTCTCTGTCTGACAGCAGCACCATCTCTCTCTCTGGGAAACAACAACCAAAAGGCCTTGTAGAGGAGAGCGCACGCACGCACGCACGCACGCACGCACGCACGCACGCACGCACGCACGCACACACACACACACACACACACACACACACACACACACACACACACACCACATAGCCTACCTTAGGGTCCACGTTGAGGATCTTTCTGTCCGTCTTGTTCTTAAAGAGCAGACCACTGGAGTTCTCAGCTATGACCTGGTAGTTAGTGCTGGCGTTGGACGTGGACACCTGGGTCTCCCAGTTGTAGAAGCTGGGAAATAGAAAGATAATCAAATATAAAATGATCAACAGATAATCAGTAATAGTAGTGTTATATTATATTATCAAGAAGTTGATAAAAGAGGCGCTAGTGAGTTTGTGCTTTGACCCAAAAAGAACTAGGAAACACAGCCTTTGAATGACATGCTTGACTGTGTTCAACCTTTATTTTAGTTTTAATGCTTAAATGGCACATAAATTACAAAAGTTTAAGTTCAGCAGAGTCACTGACAAAAGAGAAAATACTGTGGATCATGGATGAGCCCCTGCAGAGCCGGGATCGGTGGAGGAGGGAGGACGACTGGGGGAGTCTGAGACCTCTCCTCTCCTCTCCTCTCCTCTCCTCTCCTCTCCTCTCCTCTCCTCTCCTCTCCTCTCCTCTCCTCTCCTCTCCCCTCCCCTCCCCTCCCCTCCCCTCCCCTCCCCTCCCCTCCTCTCCTCTCCTCTCCTCTCCTCTCCTCTCCTCTCCTCTCCCCTCCCCTCCCCTCCCCTCCCCTCCTCTCCTCTCCTCTCCTCTCCTCTCCTCTCCTCTCCTCTCCTCTCCTCTCCTCTCCTCTCCTCTCCTCTCCTCTCCTCTCCTCTCCTCTCCTCTCATTAGTCAGCCAGGCCAGGCTGTTCCCCAGCAATAGTTACTGGTCCAGGGAAGAGCTTTGGTTGTCTCCCAAATGACACCCTATTCCCTTATATACAGTGCATTCGGAAAGTATTCTATGGATATGATTAATACCCTTAAGACAATGGACAACATTGATGAGATTTCATTGTCTCAGTCAACAACATGCTGGTACATTCCCGAGCACTAACTGGGTATTTTTCTCCCCACTTTTATGTTATCCAGCTGGTATTTCCAGTCTTGGATAACACAGGCCTATACAAATTTCCTGTTACGCTAAGGTAGCTTCCACCCTACACCCCTGAAAAAGAGCCTACCTATCAGCCAATACTGGATGAGCGTTTCAGACAGTGAGATTAGCCAGAGGAATGGCTACATGACACAAGAGATCGTTACAGATATATGACCCAGGATGACAGCCTCACACCCAAACCACCACGCCCCCCCAACGAGTCCAATGCTTCCTTCAATACTCCCCACTTGGCAAACAGTTAAACCATATCATTAAAAAAAACACTGGCACATCTTCAGCACTGATCCACAACTGGAGAAGACATTTGAAGACGCCCCTGTGGGTAGTCTTCAGACACGCCCCCAACATCAGTCAAATGGTGGTGTATTGTGGTCTATGCTATGTAGGGAAAATTAAACAAGCTCTGAAAACAAGGATAGCAGAACACAGGATTTATATCAGGACCATTGACCAGAGAAACCCTGTGGCTGCGCATTTCATGGAGGCTCGTCACAACATTAGCTCTCTGAGATAATTGGTATGGAACATGTTAAGACTCCTAAGAGGGGTGGAGATACTGATAATATATTAACGAAAAGAGAACTGTATTGGATTCATCGTTTGTATGGCATGTCTCCTAAAAGTCTGAACCAAGAGTTTGATATCAGACCATTTCTTACATTAATATGTCACATTAATTTGTCCTGCCTTTCAGGTCATGTCAAAGTGTAGATAGACTATGGTATAGGCTACAGTCTGTCAAAGTGTAGATAGACTATGGTATAGGCTACAGTCTGTCAAAGTGTAGATGATAGACTATGGTATAGGCTACAGTCTGTCATGTCATAGTGTAGATGATAGACTATGGTATAGGCTACAGTCTGTCAAAGTGTAGATAGACTATGGTATAGGCTACAGTCTGTCAAAGTGTAGATAGACTATGGTATAGGCTACAGTCTGTCATGTCATAGTGTAGATGATAGACTATGGTATAGGCTACAGTCTGTCATGTGTAGATGATAGACTATGGTATAGGCTACAGTCTGTCATGTGTAGATGATAGACTATGGTATAGGCTACAGTCTGTCAAAGTGTAGATGATAGACTATGGTATAGGCTACAGTCTGTCAAAGTGTAGATAGACTATGGTATAGGCTACAGTCTGTCATGTCATAGTGTAGATGATAGACTATGGTATAGGCTACAGTCTGTCATGTCAAAGCAGAACATGCAAGCACCAAAACCATGGTGCTTGCCTACGTAGCTGTGAGGGGAACGCCACCTCCTTACCTCCAGGCTCTAATCAGTCCCTACACCCAAACGAGGGCACTACGTTCATCCACCTCTGGCCTGCTAGCCCCCCTCCCTCTACGAAGCACAGCTGGGGCTCAGCCCAGTCAAAGCTATTCGCTGCTCTGGCACGCCAATGGTGGAACAAGCTCCCCCACGACGCCAGGACAGCGGAGTCACTGACCACCTTCCGGAGACACTTGAAACCCGACCTCTTTAAGGAATACCTGGAATAGTAAACAGTATAGTATAACACCCCCCCCGTCCCCCCAATTGAAATAAAATAAAATAATATTAATTTCTACCACTTGTCTTTGTCTAAACTAACACCTGCCTTATTTCCCTGCTAGCACTGCCTTTCCTCACAGCTGCTGTTTAAACACATGTACTCACTGTGATGGAGATGTGTTTGTCCCACTGACTATCCTAAGCTGAATGCACTATGGTCTGTCATGTTAATATTATCGTCTAAAGGCATAATTCTGTCATACTCAAGGCACTATTAGGAGAGAAAGGCCACCTTGCACTCTGAACGGAGGCAGTCTACATTTTGAAAGTATTTAAAATGTTTTGTTAAAAATCTGGACCTTTTAAATGTTTTATTTTATGAGGCATGTCTTACCGTGTTCTGACCATTGGAATGTTAAGCAAACCAGTATTTATCTTTCTTTTATTGTCCAGTAGCCAAAGACACAATCCTAGACATATTAACAACCCATGCTAGTTGTTGCATCTTTAAAGCTTTCCTCTTTCTACATTTCTAAAGGATATTTTCATCTCTGTCATATAAAATTTACGGTGTGCTTTGGAGAAGGGTGTTTTCCCACTAATTGCATTTTGGAACATTCACGCTTATGGCCTACTGCCGTATGAGGACTGCTACGCTTATAATGTGTAGAAATAGCCTAGTAGTTTAGCAACATTTTAAGCTAAATCTTCTGATCTGTTGCGTCAGCATCAGTACTTTTAAAAGGTTTTCTGATGTACAGTGGTTGTATTAATTTGTCCCACAACATGGAATATAATGTAATACTGCAAAGAAACACGGCAAAGGAATATACTTTTTGTCCTAAAATGCAAAGCCTTATGTTTGTGGCAAATCCAACACAACACATCACTGCCTCCTTATTTTCAAGCATGGTGGTGGCTGGGGAGTTTTTCAGGATAAAAGAAATGGGATGGAGATGAGAACAGGCAAAACCCTAGATGTAAAGCAGCTTCAGTCTGCTTTCCACCAGACACTGGGAGAGAAATTCACCTTTTAGGACAATAACACAAGGCCAAATCTACACTGGAGTTGCTTACTAATAAGACAGTGAATGTTCCTGAGTGGCCACGTTAGTTTTGACTTAAATCTGCTTCAAAATGTATTGCAAGACTTGAAAAATGCTATTGCCAACACCTTAACTGAGAATTTTTTAAAGAATAATGTGCAAATATTGTACAATCCATGTGTGCAAAGCTCTTAGAGACTTACCCAAGAAGACTCACAACTTTAATCGCTGCCAAAGGTGTTTCTAACATGTTGTGAGAGTTCACTGAACAGCAGGAGGAAGACGACACGACAGCACCCTCCTCAGGGTTAGGTACTCAGTGTAAAGCCAGTTAATTGCTTGGTGTCTTCCTCTATGTAGGTGTGCCTGGAGGAGCTGGGGGAGGGTTGAGAGTAGAGACGAGGAGCTGGGGGAGGGTTGAGAGTAGAGACGAGGAGCTGGGGGAGGGTTGAGAGTAGAGACGAGGAGCTGGGGGAGGGTTGAGAGTAGAGACGAGGAGCTGGGGGAGGGTTGG